>CM045732.1:46659997-46769997 GCA_024760905.1 Plotosus lineatus | reverse complement strand
ACACTCACACCTACAGGCCATTTGGAAGAGTCCATTAGAATAATGTGCATGTTTTTGAACTGAAGTAAACCCACACAAATATGGAGAGAACATGCCAACTCCATACAGGAAACACCTGAGCCCAGAACTCGAACCCAGGACCTTTGTGCAGTGAGGCAGACGTACTAAACGCTACACCACCCGGCCTTAATTATGTAACAGCATTACATTACAGGAGTAGTGTCTGAAAGTGCTTCAATACTTTACAGTTGAGCTCACTATAGTCCTCTGCTTATAGTTCCCTATATAGTGAGCAGGATGTAGTGAATGAGTGCGTGATTTCAGACATACGAATAGTGTTGATTTTCCCTTTAATTTATTATCTATTTGTAATTAGATCTGTATCCCAATGTTCAGTGGCTCTTCTGATGAATAGATCTCTTCCTGACTTAATTCCGAATATTAAACCTTTGCATGTGAGCCAGGCATCTGCTGAATGAGCGACGAACTGTCAGAACCGACAGATCCGACAGATCCGTCTGTCCACGGGTGAGTAATTGGCATGAATTAGAACACAAAAGATGAATGCATGTGGGTGCGCTGCTCTACCAAGTTGCCTTCTTTGCCCCCCTTCCTTTCTTCCCTTCACTGTAGCCCCCCTGGGATGACTTGAGCTCAGACTGGCCCCCACTGCTCCTGGCTGTATGTGTATGCATTACAGCCAATATCCTGCGCTTGCCCACAAACTTTAAGTACCTGAATAAAATATAATTGGTCGTCTAGAGGCAGACGCTATATGTCATACATACATTCTGAAGACTGAACCCATTTCCTTGCTTGTTTTGTTGTTGTTGTTGTTTGTTTGTTTGTAACAGATGGCATTTGTCCACAGGTCTTGCAAAAGTAGTGCCTTCCAGATAATGGTTGAGTTTAAAATTCAGCAGCATATGTGATCCAGCAGGGGTGTTAGTCATGGTGCACTAGCTAAATCCCAAACAGGTTGTAAAACCAGGTCTGCCACTTGCATCGCTGTCTTGCAAAATGCCCTAGTTTCACATAGTGCATATAAATTTGCAGAACATGCATTGCTACAGGCTACCTACTTAACAGAGTTAGCTACAGAAAAAAAAATTCCCTGATCAGGAATTCAGCAATGCTACAACAGACATGGTACTACTCAGGCACTTAGCCAGACTGGTGTATACCTCACATTTGGGGGAAAAAAATGTTGTGAAGTCAAAATAGTGATGCGTGTTAAATCTTATCGTCTACTAACATTCACTATTTACGTCAAGCAAAATTTGTAGTAGCATCGGTGCTTTGTTCTCACTCACATTACTTCAAGGTTCGCCAGTCATGCCTGAGCCGTACATTCACTCACTCATTTGCCAAACTTCAGTTCATTTTCTGTAACCGCTTAATCCTAATTAGGGTCGCATGGAGGCTGGTGCTCATCCCAGCCGACTCCGGGGGAGGGCAGAGTACACCCTGAACAGCTCACCAGGCCATCGCGGGGTGGAAACACACTGATGGCTTTGCAGATACTCTTATGAAACGTTGGGGCCGGTGGCATAGTGATTAGGGTGCTGCACTCATGATCCGGAGGTTGTGTG
The DNA here is from genome assembly GCA_024760905.1 of Plotosus lineatus. Lineage (NCBI taxonomy): Eukaryota > Metazoa > Chordata > Actinopteri > Siluriformes > Plotosidae > Plotosus > Plotosus lineatus. Next base: position 46,768,405 of record CM045732.1, on the reverse strand, counting down.
TTCAAATCCAAGTTAGACCACCCCCCCCTCCCCAGCACCACCACCACCCCCACCCCACTGTGCTAAGACCACTGGGCAATATCCCAACCCCGCAAGTGTGCCTCTGTTCACCGGTAGTATAAATAGGTGCCAGTAAAAATATACTGGGAAGGTAACCTGAGATGGACTTGCGTCCCATTCAGGAGGAGATGAACTCCTAGTCGCTTCACGCTATGGAAACCGGGGACAAGCAGCGGCCTGATGAGCCACTAGGCTCAGGTGTAAAAATTCCACAGGACTTTACCTTTACTTATCAAAAGTCAGCAATGGTTCTTTTACATGAACCTCACACCATAGACAGTGAGAGACATGGCCAACCTTTGATAACTCAGCTGCACTGGGGGGGGACAGTAACAACCTGTGGCAAGTGAGACTTGAACCTCCAACCTTAGGATCAGTGATCCAGCACCTTTTACCACTAGTTCACCACTGTCCTCATTTGCCAAACTGCTTTATTCTATTAGGGTCATGGGGAAGGTGGAGCCTATCTTGCGAAACACTGGCCAAATGCAGGGTACACCCTGAACAGCTTACAAGACCATCACAAGTCCACAACCATTCACATTCACACCTAGGTGTAATTTTGAACAGCCAATTAGACCAAAGTGCATGTCATTGGGCTGTGTAGTAAACCAGAGCACCTGGAGGATACCCACAAACACACAGGGAGAACAACAGTAGTTTTTCCACCAGAACTCTTCAGATTAGCGGGAAGTCATCTTCCAGTAATGCACCAGTTTAACGGACAGAGTTTATTGTTAATTACAGGATACAAAAACCTAAAACTACTTCCATAAATGTTATATAAACCTTTTTTGGAATTTTTCACTATACTAACAATTATACATTTTTCTTTATTAAATATTTTTTCTGTCAGATTTAGAACTGAGTTATTCCATATGAATAAAAAAATATTACAATGAATTACAATGAGTAATTATATAAACGTAAACATCAAGTGACTTTTTATTATTTGGTGTTACTACACTGAGCTGATAGCAGTCTCTGCTGAGCTGTTCTATTATTAACATTTAAAAAAAAAATGAATCAGCCTCCTGACCAATCAGGATTATCTGAATGAACTAATCTATGGCGCTTTTACACAGCTCACTGTACTGCTCATCCCATAATAGCTAGGAATAGGGACCCAGCTTGTATGTAATATTATCCTCTATATAAACTGACTCATTTAATTCTAAACCACTTTAAACTTTATTAGTGTTGCAGGGAGGATGGAGTCCATCCCAGTCACCAGACCATCACATAGCCAACAGCTATACATAGCCATTCACACTCACAGTTATACCTACTGGCAATCAAAACTAATCATCCCCATGTGCACGTCTTCGGATTGTGGGAGGAAACCAGAGTACCCAGAGGTAACTAACAAATGCATGTACACCCCAGGCATTGGGTTTAAACCCAGAACCTCCTTGCTGATTGGTTTATGTGCTAACCACTGCACCACAGTGCCACCTATAAACTGATTCTATATTTAAAATGTATATTCTCATCAGAACTGTTTATTCATGCAGCATTCTGAATGATAAAGGGAACGATTATGGGAAGGTTTAAAGGGTTTGTCACTTCCATGACCTGAAAAGGGCGGTACACTGGCAATCGAGGTAGGAACGTCCCCCTTGCAACAAGTAGGTTCCGGGATCGAGTCCTGGGCCCAGTGAGGGCATTAGTGTGTGGAGTGTACATGTTCTCCACATGCTTATATAGGTTTCCTTCGGGTGCACCAGTTTCCCCCACAGTCCAGAGACATGCATACTAGGCTAACTAGCTGTTCCAAATTGCCCCTTGTTTGAATGTGAGTGAAACTGTGAATATTTGTATGTGGGTTAGCCATTCAATGAGCTGGCCTTTGCCCAGAGTTGGCTGAGATAGGTCTCCCCACGACCCAAGTAGGATTAAACCTCTGTGCAGATGAATGGACGGAGGATATGATGTGGTTCATTCAGTGACATTACATCTGAAAGCCCCTGATGATTCCATTTAAGCAATCAGGACAGCCTTCTTAACGCTATTATACAATTCTCTACTTAATATGCTGCTGCCCCATTGCTGCCCTGTACTCTAGATTTCATCTGCAATCACCTGGGCAGCTTTAATGATCTTCAAATTTCCATAGAAGTCTGGATGATATAACTTCTTCTGTTCAAATTAGGTTTTTGCTGCCCACTAGCTAGATGCATGATGGAAAAACGTTTCTCTTTATGATTGAGTATTTCTTATAGGGGCTGTACTAACCACTGAAAAGACTTAAAAGCCTCTATAATGGCTCTCATCCTGTCAAAGGGTTTTTCAGGATAACCAAGCCATTAAAAGGGACTATGGTGTGAGAAGGCAAGAGGGTGGATTCACATCTCATTAATCTTGTTATTTTTTACATAACAATTTGAAATGTGCTCTAAGGGCAGGAAAATGTGAATGCTTCCTGATGTGGTGCAGAAGCTTGTGGACGTGCAATCGTTTTACCAACTGCCGTTACCAGTTATTTGGGCTACACACTGGGATTGTGCATGGCTCATGGGAGTGCCACATGTGAAAATGCACACTGGGGCGGCAGAAATAAATTCTAAGTGGCATTACACAACCCTCCCAAGAGAGCGGTCTTGAACCAGACTGTAGATTTTGGTCTCACCATTCCTCATCTTAATAGCCATCTTGTTTAACACCATTCACACTGTCTGAAGGAGTTATTCCAGACTGGCCAAGGCAATACAGCCGGCCTCATCAATTTTGCAAAGTAGGAATAGAGGGGATAGTGTTGTCTATGTATCATGGATACCATAAATATTAAAATATGATTAAAATTATTCTAATATATATATATATATATATATATATATATATATATATATATATATATATATATATATATATATATATATATATATATATATATATATATATATATATATATATATATATATACAGGGGTCCCTCGCTACTTCGCGTTTCAATTCATGTGGTTTCAGTGCATCGCAGTTTTTTTTTTAAATATTCATCGAATTAAAAAATAAGGAAATTAAGGAAAATGCCACAAAAGAAGGCCAATTATACAAAAAAGAAACCCTAAACAAACACAAAACAAAAAACAACCCAAAATCTCCCATCAACACTACTTGCATTTTTATGTGAGATGCACATCTGTGTGTGTGTGCACACGTCTATATGTGTGTGTATTTATGTGTGTATTTATATTTTATTTACATCTTATGCATTATTTTTGAATGTTTAATTGTTATTATAAGCATTTATAGCATTGAATATCTATTTATTGATATTATATACACATATTTGGCTGCACGGTGGTGTAGTTGTTAGCACGTCCACCTCACAGCAAGAAGGCCTGGGTTTGATTCCCGGCCTGGGCGTTTCTATGTGGAGTTTGCATGTTCTCCCTGGGTCACCAATGGTCGTCCTATGACTCAGGCACTAGATAGATAGATAGATAGATACACATATTCACATACGTATACGTCAGTCTGGGGAGGTTGATCCTACTTCGCGGAATCAATTAACTGCGGAAAGTGAGGGATTCCTGTGCATATACAGACGCTCCCTTACTTACATTCATTCGTTTTACGTTTTTTGATTTTACAGGGTTTTTTTTTTTTCCAAAAAAAGTCAAATTTTGAGTTTAGACGTACCTACGTAGTTCGCTGACGTAATGACGCAATGACACTGCATTCATTGTTTACAAACTACAGACTGAGTGTGTGTGTATATATATATATATATATATATATATATATATATATATATATATATATATATATATATATATATATATATATATATATATATATATATATATATATCTCAGTGATATAGCGTGTTACCCTTGTGTTAAGACGTCGTCTCTGTGATCTTTGTGTTTACACTGTTTCGCAGACTTTTGTAACCCTAAGCAAATATGGTTGGTCAGAAGTGTAAGCCTACTAGCATGGATGCAAGTCTCATAGACAGATGAATTAACCATCTGCTCAGATCGGCACCATGCATACTCTGTTAAGCAAAGAGAGTTGTCCAATGAAAACCCGAATCCACAAATTACAGAACAATTACAGATATTTATTATCTTTAAGCAGAATCCTAAGAGTGTATACTTATTTTTATATTAATATTCATTAGGATTTGTACTTGTTCTTTGTATGCATTTCTTGAATAAAGTTTACTTATTACTCATGCAGGTACTCTGATTTACTCTCACAGTCCAAAGTCATGCACGTTAGTCTAATTGGCTGTTTCAAATTGCCCCAAGGCGTGTATTTAAGTGAGTGTTGTATTAAATTTAAAAAGGATGCAAAACAGCATACTCAATATAGACTTTTGGACTGCACTGAAAAACATGTAGTATGCACCATCATTTTGTATCCAAAGTTATCCATTTTCGAAATATGGCACAAACATTTCTCATTAGGGGAAGTAGTGGCCTGGTGGTAGGGTACTGGCTTTCTGATCTGAAGGTCGGGGGTTCAAGCTCCACTGTCACCAAGTTGTCACTAATTTGCCATAAGGGTGCAGCTACCTGTGTGTTCTAAGGCTAGCCATGTCTCTCACTGTCTGTGGTATTTTATGTAAAAGAGCCATTGCTGTCGTTCTTAAAGAGTAGGACATTGGGTTGCCTTCAGAGTGTTTCTGCCCTGCAATGGCCTGGCGAGCTGTCTAGGGTGTACTCTGCTCTCACTTAGAGTCTGCTGAGATGGGTGCCAGCCTCCTATAAGCCTAATTAGAATTATGCATTTCAGAAAGTGAATGAACATTTGTTTGTATTGTACTGTATCGATTATACACTGAGACAACTAACTGGAGACTCTAAAAGTTTCACCAAATTAATAATCGATTCGAGGACTCACTTCACACAAGCATTCGCACTTGAGACGAGGAAAGCAATGAGGAACAACCAGTGAGCCTTGCATGCCTTTGGACTGTGGAAGCAGAACAGACTACCCAGAAGAAACCCATGCAAACACAGCAAGAACTTGCAAATCCACACAGAATTGCCCTCGCTCATCCCAGGACTAAAACCCTGGACCTTCTTGCTGTGAGGCAGATGTGCTAACCATTATGCACCTATGCAATCCAGTCTAGTTTTCGACTTCATTAAACTCATGATGGAGTTTACCCTCCAAACTTTTCCACAGAAGAAGTCCTTTTAATCGTGCCTCCGGAATCATCTCAAGGGTTCTAAACCTGATTTCATTTGTTGCTCTGAAGTCCCACAGTATTGAGTTATTTTGCCGATGAAAGAAAAAATGCAGGGCTCACATTCAATGCCTTCACACCATGGAGAGTTCTCATTTTTCTACTTGATTAATCAATAAATGCCCTGCAATTTTGCCCAATTAGTTTTACACACACACTCTTTATCGATTATAGGAAAAGAGATGGAAAAAAAAAACATACTCCATTTTGATGCACACCACTGGCAGCCTGACACCTCATCAGGTGGTATTGATTAAGCCTGACCACCCAGGCTGAACCGAGTGGTGCTACACCAGCATGCAGATCATTAAGTCACAGTTTTGAGTACTGCAGTCCTCTAGAGTGAGGCACTTTTCCCACCCTGTCTGCAGTCGTTCTCCTTCTTGGTATTGTCGTGGCAATGACCCCCCGTTGGCAATAATGGGGTGAAAATCAGGCCCTGGCATCAGGATGCAACTCATTCCCCAGGGTGATGGACCACTGGTAATGAGGGCAGGTGCTGTCATTCTGCATATCTATGTATGCACCCACACGCTCACACACACACACACACACACACACACACACACACACACACACACACACACACACCATCAGTGATAGTAAAAGTTGTACTGTTCTTATGGGTTTCATATTGTAAGAGCCTCCACAGAGTATTATTTTATGCATCTGGTTGATGCCTAATTAAGTCGCGTTTGCTCTGTCCTGCATTGACTTTTGTGAAGATTACACGTGATGCAATAAATATTTATATAGTTCTCGGCTATTATACATATATTAGTTCTATGTTTACAAGGATAGTGCTTGATGTACATGTATCGCAAACAACAGCTCGTGGAAACAGACAGATCAATACATGAATTGCTAAACAAATTAAGGTTTTCTCATTGGCAGCCTGGGGGAAGAAAATGAGTCTTCGAGTAGAAATTACAACTCCACTAACAAATCCAACCCCTGACCTCTACCATATGCAGCCTCTACCTTTATTATATTTTTTCTGTGATTTATTAATCACTAAATGATTTAAGAAAGTTTTTATACATACAACCTCCTAACAAATGCCAGCAATAAACATTGATGCTTAAACTATAGCGCTATTTATGCTTTTAGTTCGTTTAGCTTTTTTCTTTTTGACTCATTTTCTAAACTCTTTAATCTTACTAGGGCTGCAGGAACTGCCGTGCAAAACTGGGTACCAAACTAAGTCAACATTGGGAGAAGACTGGGTACACCCAGACCAGCTCACCACACCATCACAAGGGCAACACACTCACAACTATTCGCAGCCAGATTCCTAATGTGCAAGTCTTTGGCCTGTGAGGAGAAACGCTTGCAAACGTTCATTCATTCATTTTCTGAACCACTTGATCCTATTCAGGGTCGCAGGGAGGCTGGCGCCCATCTCAGCCGACTCTGGGGAAGGCAGAGTACACCCTGGACAGCTCGCCATGCCATCGCAGGGAAGAAACATGCTGATGGCTATGCAGCGACTCTTGATGAAAGTAAGCAATGGTTCTTTTATAGCCTCACATCATAGACAGTGAGCGACATGGCCGACCTTTGATAACCCAGTTAGCTGCACTGGGGGGGACAGTGACAACCCCTTGAGAGTGGGGCTTGAACCCCCAACCATCAGATCAGTGATCCAGCACCTTTACCACCAGGCTACCACTGCCCACCGCATGTAAACATAGGGAGAAATTGTAAATTCCACACAGAAATGCTAAGGCTCCAACCTAGGCTCTTCTTGCTGTGAGGAGCCTGTGCTAATCACTATGCAGTTCATCAGTTCAGATCATTTTCTGTAACTGCTTAATCCTAATTAGGGGCATGTCTCAGCCGCCTCAGTCGATTCCAGGGTACACCCTGGACAGTTCACCAGGCCATCACAGGGCCAACATTCACACAACTAGTCATACTCACACTCACACCTACAGACAATTTGAAACAGCCAAGTAATCTACTGTGCATGTTTCTGGACTGTGGGAGAAAATCCATACAAGCATGGGGAGAACACACAAACTCCACACAGAAATACTCGAGCTTGGATTCAAACCCAAGTCCTTTTGACTGTGAAGCACTTGTGTTAACCACTATGCCACAGTGCTGCCTACCACTATGGCACTATATCACTCTGTGAAAATACATTCAATGATAATACTAAAAATAAACCACCAGGTTTGGACCCCCAGTGCATCTCTGCCCCTTTATTTATTATTATTTTTAAAAAACATTACGTGCATAAATACACAGAACGACAGAATGTCACTGCATTTCTTGTTGTATGTTAATGCTTGGTAATCTTTTCTTCTTCTTAAACCACCAGTGGTGGTCTAGTGGTATAGGGCGCTGGATCGCCGATCCAAAGGTTGGGGGTTCAAGTCCCACTCTCCACAAGGTTGTCACTGTCCCCCCCCAGTGCAGCTAACTGGGTTATCAAAGGCCAGCCATGTCACCCACTGCCTATGGTGTGAGGCATGTAAAAGAACCATTGCTGACTTTCGTAAAGAGTAGGCTGCAAAGCCGTCGGCGTGTTTCCGCCCTGCGATGTCCTGGCGAGCTGTCCAGGGTGTACTCTGCCCTCGCCCGAAGTTGGCTGGGATGGGCACCAGCCTCCCTGCGACCCAAATTAGGATTAAGCGGTTACAGAAAATGAACTGAACTGAACTGAACTAAACCACCAGGAATTGTGAATGAATGTGTGTATATTGTACTGTATAGTTGACTCTTACAACATCCATTTAGGATATATTCCAACTTTACAACTAGTTTTCCCAATGATTGAAAGCTGTCTGTGAGTTGGACTGAACAAATGAATACAAATAAATAAGTGCTTCTCAATTATTTTCTGTGACGCCCCCTCTCCAGGAAGAAAAAAAAAACATTTCATCCCAATTCATCCCGAGCGACTATAAATAGTATTATTTGTCTATAAAATTGTAATTAGTACACCTCTGCATTACATTGTATCTTTAATAACATTAAAGTCACAGTGAAGCCGAGTGCTACATGGTCTTCATCATATTTCCTCATCTTGGCTTTCGGATAACTTTCTTTTGTCTCAATATCTCTGTCTCTTTTCACCTTTCTCTTCATTCCTGTTAGAAATTGCTTGCTCAGTGCGAAAAACGAAAAACCCCTACACCATAGTGTGACAATGAGAGCGCCACTGCCTAGTGGATGAGTAATTACACTTAATTCTAGTACAGTATGGCAAAAAAACATGTTACCCAGCCCCTCACCCCCAAACAACCCCCCCCCCCAACCCTGGTATCACACCACACCCCCTCGGGGGGATGCCCCACTATTTGAGAAGTACTGACATAAATAAAGTTAAATGCAACAGGCTTCATAGTGGGCAACTAAGTCATGTGTATTTAGTATATTTATAGAGCCTCTCACTTCATTGGTCTCTGTTAGTAACTAACTACAGTCATGAAGGTATGGAGCCAATTTGTTAAAAAGAAAGTTGCTGTTAAATGTACGAACTTTAACCGGCACTATGGAAGCTTTGGCATTGTAATACACCCTGAAAAAAACTAAAATAAACAGGTTAACACATAAGACACAAAGCCCCCTGACTTAGAGAACTGCATCTTGCCTTTGGCTACAAAACATCTCCTTCATCCATGACAGCTTTGAAACAAAATCTTAACCACAACAAGCACAGATAAGGGCTCAGAAAAACCCAGCTGCTGCCAGTATTGTACCTGTTTGATGGAATCTGAATGAATTATGCATTGTCTGCATGTAAGGGCTTCCTTCAAAAACTTAGTGTTGTACATCAGCGCCTCAAGATATTTTAGTAAACAATCGATAATTCCCAATCAGTGCAAGTGGGTTTTGGAGATCCCAGTGCAGATGTTTCCGAAGATTTTGGACAAGTTTTCCACGGTGTACTAATGGATGTACTTTCACAGATGTGTCTTTTTATATCCTCTTTTTTTAAGCCATGAAGTCATACAGCATCAAGGGTCCATCATGATCAAGCAGAATTGTCACTCATTCATCACTCATTTCCCAAACCATTTTATCCTGTTTAAGGTCACAGGAAGGCTGAGGACATCTCGGCCAACAATGGAGAAAAGGTGGGATACACCCTGAACGGTTCTCCAGACCATTGCCGGGCCAACACACACACAACCATTCACACTTACACTCACACCTGCAAGTCTTTGTGAGAGGAAACTGGACTACACCGAGAAAACTTGTGCAAATTCCACATATAAATGCCAAAGCCTGGGAGCCGAACCCAGGATCTTCTCGCTGTGAGGCTGATGTGTTAAACACTATGCTACTGTGCCGCCCAGGGGAATGGCATGCTTTAAAAATAGGGTACAATTCCTCCTCACCAGCACTTTTCAAGGCATAACAGCTCCAAATAAATGTACCAAAATACACCTGGTATGGTCTTGTGGGTTTGTTTGGTGAAAAAGAATCATGCCCTCTGGCAACATTCGCCAAGAAAGATGGCTGTGTCAAAAGACGCTTTAATTAATGAAGCCAGTCAGGCTCTTAATTCCTTGAACAAGCCATTGATCAGTTTAAAACAGGCTTCCTTTCACATCTCTGTGTCTCATTTGCTGTGTGCTTTGATTGATACAGTGATACAAGAACAAAAACCAGCCTCAAGTGCGTGTGTGTGGTGTGTGTGTGTGTGTGTGTGTGTGTGTGTGTGTGTGTGTGTGTGTGTGTGTGTGTGTGTGTGTGTGTGTGTGTGTGTGTGTGTGTAAGGCATGAAGATTAAAAAAGTATTTCTTTCAATCTTTTTGCAAAGTTAATACAATAGGCTGGAGGCTCTTCAATATGGTGTAACTCGGTGATAGTACTGTATAACACTTTGCCACACTCTTCAAATCCTATTTCTGAATGTGGCGTTACTCAATTCCAATGCAGCCTGTCAATCTCTAAAATGACACTTTGGCTTTGCAGAAAGAAGTGTTACTCCGAAGCTGGGAACAATGAACCGATTCTTGATACTTTTAGATATGATTTCATTCACTCGTTCATTCATTTAAAGAACTGCTTTAATCCTACTGCCAGGGTCACAGAGAGCCTATCTCAGCTGGCACTGGGCAAAGGATGATTTACTTTGGACAGCTTTCCAGCCAATCACATGGCAACACACACAACTACTCACACTCACACTCAGTCCATGGGGTGATTTGGAACAGCCAGTTAATCTGATAGGTGAGGGGGCAGTGGTGGTCTAGTGGTATAGGGCGCTGGATCACTGATCTAAAGGTTGGGGGTTCGAGTCCCACTCTCCACAAGGTTGTCACTGCCCCCCCCCCCCCAGTGCGGCTAACTGGGTTATCAAAGGCGGGCCATGTCTCTCACTGTCTATGGTGTGAGGCATGTAAAAGAACCATTGCTGACTTTCGTAAAGAGTAGCTGCAAAGTCGTCAGCGTGTTTCTGTCCCTTGCTAAAAGGGTTGTGACAGGAAGGGCATCCGACGTAAAAACCTCTGCCAAATCAAACGTGCGAATCAGATGATTCGCTGTGGCAACTCCCGAGTAAAAAGGGAAAAAGCTGAAAGGAAGACAGACAGTTAATCTGATAGGTATGTCTTTGGAGTGTGGGAGAAAACTGGATCACTCGGAGGAAAGCCACGCAAACATGGAGAGAACATGTTAAACTCCACACAGAAATGCCGAGGTGAAGATCTCGAACCCAGGACCTTCATGCTATAAGGCAGACATCTTCATATGCCATCTTCACACATATCCTAGGTTAATGGTTTCTGCATCCAGAGAAGGTGATGTTAGGGGCATGTATATAAATGTGACCGTGTAAACGGTGTATATAATTAGATTCAGAGTGTGCTGTAACTAGTGTCACACGTTATGACTCAGCTATAAGGGGTCTGGAAACTTCGAGATTGACCTAGTTGTGCATGCGCCCTGGTGATGGGTCAGGTGATTCAGAAACTTCGAGAATAGAATATTCTGCAATTTTGGAGAGGTTATATTAAGGACCTGGTGTCGACTAGCTCCAGCCTCTTCCCGTCTCGTGCAGCCTCTTCCAGTCTCATCAGGTCTCTTCGGCACACAGCTCCTCTACGGAAACTCATCACGGTGGCTCATCTCATCCAAGGTGAATCATGGAAACGTCACCAAAGTTACGTCGTTCGAGACGGCGCATCACCAAAGTCCATCGTCCATGCTCACCCCAGCCAACACGAGGATTTTAATCATTTGTTTCTGTCTAGCTCGGGATTACAAGCCTTTCCCCGCCAGCGCGCGCGTGCCGCTTTTAAATTTATCATGCTGCAGGTGTTTAATGACTATGGGACATTTGTTTAATATGTATTTTGTTTAGTTCTAAGATGTAAGTATTATTTTGCCTTGCCTTGTTTATATTATTAAATTGTATGTAGTTTATGTCGTGGTCTGTCGTGCTTTACTGGTTTCACGGGGAAATTTACTTCGAAATTCCATACATAACAAAATTGGGGACTCGTCCGATAGAATCCATTAGGCATACGTAACAGTGACATAGTGGTTAGGGTGCTGCGCTCATGATCGGGAGGTTGTGTGTTCAGATCCCAGTTAGACCCCACTGTGCTCAGACACCTGGGCAAGTTCTTAACCACAAGTGTGCCTCTGATCACCCAGCAGTATAAATGGGTACCAGTAAAAATATACTGAGAAGGTAACCTGCGATGGATTAGCGTCCCATCCAGGAGGAGTTGTACTCCTAGTCGCTTCACGCTATGGAAACCGGGGATAAGCACCGGCCTGATGAGCCACTATGACTCGGGCGTAAAAAGCCCAAAGGATAAAAAAAATGACTTCTGTATTCAGTCTGTGACTCTCGAGGGAAACTGTGTTAGGTTATCTTGTAGAACCGAAAGACTGCAGCCCATTGCTTGCGTACTGAAGAATTCCTTTTTTGAAGCTTACCTTTACATTCCTAAAGTGTAGCGTACATGCCACTAAAGCAAAGAAGATTCAGGACCATGCTCAAGGGCCCAACAAAGGCAGCTCAAACCACTTCACATCTCTGCAACATCGTGGCGATATGACCATGTATTTATTACTTCAGAAGTTGACGTGGTGAAGAACAATTACTATGTTTCCATTCATTTTCTTAAGCGCTTAATTGTAATTGAGGTCACGGGGAGGAGGCTGGTGTCCATCTCAGCCCACTTTGGGTGATGACAGAGTACATCCTGGACAGCTCCCAGGCCATCGCAGGGCAGAAACATGCTGACGGCTATGCAGCTACTCTTTACAGCAATGGTTCTTTTACAACCTCACACTATAGACAGTGAGAGACATGGCCTGCCTTTGACAACCCAGTTAGCTGCACTGGGAGGACAATGGTAACCCGTTGAGGGTGGGGCTTGAACCCCCAACCTTGGGATCAGTGATCCAGCTTTTTTACCACCAGACCACCACTACCCTTATTACTATTTTGTTAGAAATTAAAGGTGCTCATTCTCTAATGAATATGCCATGTGTTGTATCTTCTCTTATCAGTTCATATTGGTTGAATGCACAGGTATATTTCAGTAAAACCACCCCAGCTCACAGGCTTAGTATGTTTAGTCACCTGTTCCACATCCTGTTTTTGTACAATACTGCATGGCTGGAGGGATAATCTTGTGCATACGTGATAATTTGGCAGTGCAACTCAGATTCATAGAAAGTGGAAAAGTTCAGGAGTCAAGAAACTGAAAAAGTCTTAAGAAACAAAAGAAGGCGTCTGATTCCAAGAGAAATAACAAAGATGGCGATGTTTACTAATACCATGGCACCCAGTGCAGGGGTCGTTGACACTAACAGGAGTAAGCAAATGGTTTCAGAAAGACATTGAGTCCAATTCCGTTTAATTTCCATGAGATCACATTGTATTTCGTGTTTATTTAAATGAATGGGCCCCTTTTAAGCATATGTTTTTAACGTGTTTTTAACGTGTAGTTACTGTATGTTACATTCAGCATGTGAACTGTCTGTCTTCCTTTCGGCTTTTTCCCTTTTTTTTTTTTTTTTTTTTTTTTTACTTGGGAGTCGCCACAGCGAATCATTTGATTCGCACATTTTGATTTGGCAGAGGTTTTTCCATCGGATGCCCTTCCTGTCACAACCCTTTTAGCAAGGGACAGAAACACGCTGACGACTTTGCAGCTACTCTTTACGAAAGTCAGCAATGGTTCTTTTACATGCCTCTCACCATAGACAGTGAGAGACATGGCTCGCCTTTGATAACCCAGTTAGCTGCACTGGGGGGACAGTGGCAACCTTGTGGAGAGTGGGACTTGAACCCCCCAACCTTTGGATCAGCGATCCAGCGCCCAAAACCACTAGACCACCACTGCCCCACATTCAGCATGTGAACAGCCTGCTATATTGATAGTGTACCTTTCCTCACATCACATACCAGTACACTAAAGTTAAAGTCAATCACTCACATCCCGGTCATGTAACTGTTGGATATCAAAAGATTAATGTGCTGCAGATTCAACTGTGTTCAAAAGGTATGTGGAAGCCAGTCCTCCTGCCCTCCCCCACAGAAAAACCTAGATAGGACTGACTGCTGATACTCAATTACCTCTCTCACTTTGTGGTCTCAGATTCTAGAGGCCAACCACAGACATGCACCTATGCGTAAGACAACATACTCCATCCACATCCTTTGATGCAAGAACATGACATCCAGTGCGTAAGAGCTAGTGAGAGTTCTCCATCACTGATAACTCCCAATACCTCAGCCACGTCAGACATAACATCAGGGACAAAGTGCAAACACTGCTGCAATTAGTGCTTCCTGGGTTGAAACCTCCATCTAACTGGTTGCTGGGCAGACTCTTTGAGAGGTAGATCGTTATCCACAGATGAGGAGGTGATTATTGATGACAGCGAACAACACTGATATTTAATCTCTACAATGATATCTCTTTTATTCCCTTAGTGTGAGATCCATTTTAAGCTTTTAATTCTCTTTTTCTTGTGGTAAACCTTCAGTGGTGACTGACAAAAACAATGCCCAAACATAACAATGTAGACGTTTCAATCACAGTTAGTCAGCCACCTTATCACAACCAGACTATCACAACGCTGTACACACACACAACTATTCACACTCACATTCACATCTAGGATTAAATTATCCCAGTGCTTCTCAAATAGTGGGGCCAGGGGGGGCAGTAATGATGCCGGGGGAAAGGAATATGACCCTGGGGAACAAGCTTCTCTGGAATAGTGTATGAGAATTAACTGTAATTGCACCTCCACTCCACTAGTTGGCAGTAGCGCTGTCATTGTCGCGCTATGGTGTAATGGGTTTTCGCAGGAGCAAACGATATGAAATGCAGTAAACAAACCCTCACAAAACAATACGAAAAAATTTCTAACTGGAACAAAGAGAAAGGTGGAGAGAGATGTAGATATTACGACATAAATAAGTGGAATGAGTTTAAATAAGGATGTATTTTTTTAATTTCAGGCACATTGGTGAACTTTAAATCTTTTCTATTACAGATTAAAAACAACGTTAATGAAGTTTTTCATTATTGTAATTTGAACTTTATTTCTTTCTTTTTTGTTTTTAATGATAATAAAGATATAATATTATGCAGAGCTGCACTAATAACAATTTTATAGACAAATAATACTATTCATAGTCGCTCACGGGGTGGAGGGGCGTAAAATGTTTTTTCCTGGGGGGGTGCCACAGAAAATAATTGAGAAGCACTGAATTAGCCTGATGTAAATGTCTTTAGACTGTGGAAGGAAACTTTAATACCCGGAGGACACCCATGCAAACATGGGGAGAACATGCAAACTTTGCACAGAAGCACTCAAGTCTGAGAATGGAACCCAGTACCTTCTCGCAGTGAGGCGGACGTGCTAACTACAGTACTACACTGATGTGCCGCTGTGATCTTGATTGACTGTCTAAAATATTTTGATTATTTTTATCTAAGGGTGCAGAGCTTTTCTTATGTTCTTTCATTATAAGGCTGCTGACTAGATGTCAGAGCTGGCATGCAATTTATTGGAATTAATGTCTGCCAGGTGTTCCAATAATAACTTTGAATCCCACAGGCTATACATAAGAAAACACCATTAGATTTATATTTCTGTTTTTTTGAACCATTTCAAAGATAGTGAGCATTCTGATGACTGGAACAACTGAAAGATAAATCCTCACTCCTAAGGGTTGCGGACTCTCATTCCACACTGGCCTGAGGCAGTAGTCCACCCAGAACAGCTCACCAGAGCATCTCAGTTCAATACACAACAATTCACACTTGCACTTACACCAAGGGAAAATTTAGAGCAGCCAATTAGACTAATGCACATGAATTTGGACTGCGAATAGAAACCAGAGTACCCGAAGGAGGCATATGCATTCACTTGGGGAACATGCAAACTCAACACATGCAGACTCGAGCCCAGGACCTTGTTGCAGAGAGACGGATGTGCAATCCACCACATCACTGTGCTGCCCCAAAAGAACTTTGTATAATAATAATATTATTATTAATCTAAAATTATGTAAAGCTGTTGTTGATGTTTTAAGGCTTCCACATTTGATTTGGAATGGTATTTCTACATAATTCGTTCATGATAGTGCTATGAATCATTAATTAAAATGTTCGGTGAAGCTTGTAATTTGCCATGTATGACCTTTCAGTTACTATGAGTTATAGATACAGTATATGACAAAAGAATCTGAATGTTCTGTCTGGTCTGAAATACAATGGAATAAGAAATGTTCTTCCATTTAACCTAACATCTTATCTCAGCTGAACTCAGAAAGGCAATTTTTTTTTTCTGCCTTTTCTCAAAAAATGGAAAGATGAAACAGCTGTATTGTGGATGCAGAAGGTTGTTTTTTGGTTTGGGTTTGGTTTTTTTTTTACCTGACATATTGATTGCAGCATTACAATGAAACAAACTAGAACGTGGAGTGATTGCGGTCGATCTGCATGGAGCTTATAGCTGCATTTGATCCTGGCCTCCATAAAGCCAATGACTTCAAATGTGGAACACAGTTGGAATGTGGTCAATGGCAAAGTAGGAAAATAACAGAAAGCGGCCCCAGATACCGGCAACTTCTGAAGGTTTTATTCTCCAGGGAAAGGTCTGCTGAAGAGTAAGGCTTTAATGCAGCTATATGGTGAACAGATGGGTAGCAGAGGTACTTGCTATCTTGAAGAGAACTCGACAGCCCCCAGTGCAGCTAACTGAGTTATCAAAGGCCAGCCATGTCTCTCACTGTGCTCTAGTGAGAGGCCTGTAAAAGAACCATTGCTGACTTTATGAAGAGTAGCTGCATAGCTGTCAGCATGTTTCTGCCCTGCGATGGCCTGGTGAGCTGTTCAGGGTGTACTCTGTCCTTCCTCAGAGTCATCTGATGAGTGCCAGTCTCCACACAACCTTAATTAGGAAGAAGTGCTTCAGAAAATGGATGAATGGATGATGATTACTTGTGTTTTGCTTTGGATCTGTTGTGCAATGCTTCGAGGAATAGAGAAAGAAGAGAGTAATAAATGCAGGTTGCCAGGAGCACATGTTAAACCACTTGGTGCACTGACCACTCCTATACTGTGTATTCCTTCCTTCATATCGTCACAGGCAATTTGTTAACCAACCTAACCTTTCAAGTGTACATGCAGCTACTGGCAAGGCCAAAACACAGTATACAGGGATCCCGCTCTACTTCGCACTGCAATTCATGCTGCTTCAGTGCATCACGTTTTTTTGTTTTTTTTTAATTCATCAAATTAAAAAATAAGGAAATTAAGGAAGAATATGGGGAAATTTAAGGAAAATGCCACAAAAACAAGGCCAATTATTCAAAAAAAAAAGAAAAAAAAAAGAAACAAACACAAAACACAAAACCTCCCATCAAAACTACTTACATTTTTGTGAGGTACGCATCTGAGTGTGTGTGTGTGTGTGTGTGTGTGCATTCTTCTCTATGTGTGTGTATTTATATTTTATTTACATCTTATGTATTATTTTTGAATGTTTAATTGTTATTATAAGCATTTATAGCACTAATATGTATTTATCAATATTATATACACAGATACAGTATATGTATGTCTACATCAGTCGGGGAGGGGGGGGTTGATTCTTCTTTGCGGAATTCGGTGGTCGCGGAGGGATCTTGGTCCCAATTAACCACGGAAATTGAGGGATCCCTGTATTATATAATACTGCAAGGTGATATAACATATAGTAAAATTAAACATACTCAATCCAGTAATACTAATGGAGGTAATGTACCAGAAGTGTATATTAATTAGCATGTATTCCGGGTTCTGGGAATGTCAGCGGTGGATGTAAAGCTGAAACAAAGTCATGACCGGGCTATAGCTTCATCACGTTTAAGGGCAGATAAATGTACCTGGCAGCCAGCCTTGGATGAAAAACTTGATGTGCTAAGATGTTAGCATTTTATACTATAAATACAGTACTCCTCAAAGACTATAGTGTTTTATTATATATATATATATCCACACACACACACACACAGTGGGGCCAATAAGTATTGGGCAATGTAAAAATGTGCAAGTTCTCCCATTTAAAAAGATAAGAGAGCTTTGTAATTTTCATCATAGGTACACATCAAGCTTGAGAGACAGAATGTTAAAAAAAAATCCAAGAAATCACATTGTATGATTTTTAAACAATTTATTTGTGGAAATGGGAGGCCAATAAGTATTGGGCAGCTAGAAAACAAACATTATTTCGGCCCCCACTCGTAATAGTATGAATGACACCTGTTTGAACTGATTAGATGTATAAGAGACACCTTCAAACCTGCACACATATATATATGTACAGGACCGATATATATATATATATATATATATATATATATATATATATATATATATATATATATATATATGTGTGTGTGTGTGTGTGTGTGTGTGTGTGTGTGTGTGTGTGTGTGTGTGTGTGTGTATATATATATATATATATATATATATATATATATATATATCGGTCCTGTACATATATATATATGTGTGCAGGTTTGAAGGTGTCTCTTATATATATATATATAAAATCACAGAACCTAGAGTTGCGATTTATTAAATTCATTGAGCTACGCTGTATAATTTGCGGGGACTCCAATTTCCTCCCACAATACAAAAAGATGCACATAAGACAAATTACCCCTAGGTATTAGTGTGAATGATTATTTGTGTGTTTGTTGGCCCTGCAATGGAAAGCTGAGCTGTACCCCGCCTTTGCCCAGAGACAACTGAGATAAGGTCCAGCCTCCCCACGACCCTATCAGTATTAAATGTTCCCCAGATCTGAACCCAGGACTTTCTTGCTATGAGTCAGAGGTGCTAACCACTACAACATTTGTGCTTCATTACTTCCCAAACTCTGACAGCATCTGATCACAAGCTGGCTCAATCAGGCTTATGTCTATTTGTCTACAGTATATAAATATCCAATAACTGATTAAAGAACGGGATTGTTTATTTAAGGAATTTGCAGTTGGCTAGTGAGGTTTTAGACACCGTTCACCAGACTCACTATATTTACTGCTGTGTTTGTTAACCCAGATCTTTGCCCATGTTATCTTTACAAGTTGATATCTAACACAAGGCAAGAAATTTAATTAATTAATTTAGCAATTTATTCATTCGCACAGGCAGTAGTGGCCTGGTGGTAAAGGTGCTGGATCGCTGATCGCTGTACTGGTATGTGATGTGAGGAAAGGTACACTATCAATATAGCAGGCTGTTCACATGCTGAATGTGGGGCAGTGGTGGTCTAGTGGTATAGGGCGCTGGATCGCTGATCCAAAGGTTGGGGGTTCAAATCCCACTCAACACGGGTTGTCACTGTCTCCCCAGCGCAGCTAACTGGGTTATCAAAGGCCGGCTATGTCTCTCACTGTCTAAGGTGTGAGGTTCATGTAAAAGAACCATTGCTAACTTTCGTCAAGAGTAGGCTACATAGCCGTCAGCGTGTTTCTGCCCTGCCATGGCCTGGCAAGCTGTCCAGGATGTACTCTGCCCTCGCCTCGAGTCGGCTGGGATGAGCACCAGGCTCCCCGTAACCCTAATAGGATTAAGCAGTTACAGAAAATGAATGAATTAATGAATTGCTTAATGCTACTAGGGCTGTGGGGTGGCTGTACCCATCTCATCCAACACTGGCTAAAGGAGGGATATACTCTGAACAGCTCACCGGACCATAGCAAATCCAACATACATACATACATACATGCAAACATTCACACTCACAACTAGGGACAGGCCAGTGAGCCTAATGTGGATAATTTTGGACTGTGGGAGGAAACCGGAGAACCTGGAGATAACCCACGCAAGCCCAGATATCAAACCCTGGGACTTCTTGCTGTGAAGCAGATGATGTAACCACTCTTTAAATAGAGATGTAAAGGTGTTACAGTACATATACACCTATTGGGAGCAGAGGAATATCTGAACCTGGTGGGTCATTTGATCTCTAGTATTGATTTCCCCTACATCCTGTATATGAAGCTAAGTGTGGAAATGAAAACTTTGGGGGGTTTTGTGACAGTTGACATGCCACCACCAATTCCCTGCATCCACCTGTGTATTCCGAACCAAACACTGGCACCTTGTTGTAATAAGCCACCTGTGTTACCTTCCAGCAAAATCAAAGTGATGAGCTTGTCAACTATCTGTACGCATACATTACTGTCAGAATCCTGAACAGTCCTGAATATATTTACTATTTCAACCCATACTAGAGTGCACCACTCAATATTCTTGCCATTTAAATGGTTCATTCAGTGCCATTAATTGTTTCGCTTGTGGTTTGTCAGCATCTCGTTAATGAGTAAGCCTGTTATGTGGTTCCCGTCAGTTCTGCTCCACTGGGCACATCTGCCCGTGCTAAAAACTGGAATCACAGAGGTGTCAAGTTGAGAAGCACACCCAACCAGGTATTAGCATATTGTCACCTTGGCTATTAAAAGCAAACCTGTGCTGATTATGATCCCATTTACCAGAGGGGGAATGACATGCACAGGTGAATGATGCCACATGATAAGATTGTTCATAAAGTGAGTGTGAGGAGGTGTGGAGGGGAATACATAATGTCTGCTACTCCAGACTGTCTGGGTGGTCGCTTTCCCCTTTACTGTCTCTGTCTGTCTATGTTTCTCTCTGTGACTCTACTGATTTCTCTTTTTCCTTTTTGCCTATTTATTAATACACACACACACACACACACACACACACACACACACACACACACACACACACGGTCCTCACAACCTCCCCGTTTCTCATGATTTTACTTTCTCTTGGAAAACATGTAAAAATAAACCAGCATGATTTACTCTACGCAGTGTGTTTACCCCCGAGACCCCTAAGGGTAACACTGATTTGTTTACAGAGGCCTTCGTGTTGGTCATGAAAAATGAAGATACCTGTGGAATCAGAACTTCAAAGCTACCCATATATTCATGTACAGCAAATTGTCTGAGTACTAGTTTGGCAACAGTTTGGCATGAGACATAAAGGTCTCTAGTAAAGCTTCATCTGTTTTTCATATTTTATCTGGAGCGTCTGGTACAGCCCATAAACGCTGGAGGCTAAGTGAGGCATTTAGACCTTTCGACAATGTCTCTCATTAAAGTTGCTCCTTAGACAGCAGGACAGGGATAGTGATGAAGAACAGCAATAAAACATTCCTAGAGGAAATCAGTGGGCTGCATCCACACAGGCTGAAGTGCAAGTTTTAATATGTCAGCTGTTTTTATCGCACAGCGGAGGAGTTTATGTTAGTGGTTTCATTGCATAAGGCTGCATCCTGGGGGAGCAAAGAGATGCAGGTTTATGAGATTAGCACAAGTAAACTTGTCAAAGTGAAGCAGGGAGAGTTTTGGAATTGCACGAAATCTAATTTGGAAGCTAAGCCATACTTTACTAGGGGTGATTTTTGCATGTGGAGTTGAATCCATGTGCTGGAATTAAGTCTTTTTTTGTGCGTGTGTGTGTGTGTGTGTGTGTGTGTGTGTGTGTGTGTGTGTGTGTGTGTGTGTGTGTGTGTGTGTGTGAGAGCGAGAGAGAGAGAATTATACTAAAGCTAATGAAAAGATCAAATGTTGGCTAACTGTTTTGCTTTTAAGTTTTGTGGTAGTGTGGTTTATGTTAAGTGTGTTCACTTCATACATAACAAACTGAGGTCTTTTAAGCCAAGGACATGACTTAGTTCAAACATTTCTGTGTAGCACTTCACAGGATTTATATATTGTGCTGGCAGAAGAAGACAGATGATAGCCTGCGTTATTTATGGTGTCTATTTTTTTTTTTTTTTGATGAAGGGTATTCGGACTTGACCATTACTGAGAAGTAGCAATGCACTGCAGTTGACACTTACTGATTAATTTAGCTGGTCAGTTGGGGGAGGAGGATGGGGGGGGGGGGAATTTGGGGGCAGGAAGGTCTTTCTGGAACTGCTGTAGACCTTTAAACACTTCAGTAATGCTAAGCAGAAGAAGAAAATATAGTACAATACGTGTAAAGGCACCAACTAAACTGAATCCGTCTCTCATTTCTGCACATGACCATAAGCCATATTGTCAGGAAATTTGTAAGTTACAAGAAATGTATAAGTTTAATGTTAATTACAGACGCTCCCCGACTTACGTTTTAGTTTGGTTCCGGACGGCCGAACGTAAGGTGAAAAAAAAACGTAAGTTGTTACTGTATGTTACTGTATGTTACTGTATGTTACAGTAACGTATGACATTCATACTGTACTATACATCCATAAATACTATTACCATATCTCATAAAACAACCCTAAATCAATTATGATGAACATAAAATTGTAAAATAATATCAAATATATCAAATAATATCAACATTAATTTCAAATAAATTAAATTCAAGCAAAATAATTTCAAATAGATACATTTTAATCTAATTCACTCATCAAATATCAAATACAGTATCAAATATAACCTTTATCATGCTCTGTGATGCGATCTTTCTGCTTGTAAATGGTTCTGAGGGTCAAAGAAGCCATTTGGAAGAAACGTGCAACAGTCGCATGTTTTTCACCAGCATCAATTTTCTTGATAATAGCCATCTTCTATTCTAATGAGCTGACTTGCCGCTTTTTCTGATTACCACTATCACTACTAGGCTTACGCTTCTGACCAACCATATTTGCTTAGTGTTACAAAAGTCCGCAAAACAGTGTAAACACAAAGATCACAGAGACGACATCTTAACACGATGGTAACACGCGGTGAACTGGGAAGAAGCAGGGCACGTTCAGTCTGTCGCTTGTAAACAATGGACGCTGCGTCATGCATAAGTAGTGTATTATGTCAACATACTACGTAGGTATGTCTCGTCCTACAGAGAGCATGCTAAACTCAAACTTTGACTTTTTTTTTCTTTTAAATGTAAAATTGAAACATACGTAAAACGAATGAATGTAAAGCAGGGAGTGTCTGTATATTCCTCAAGTGTATATGATACCATTTTTCTTTTTTTACTCATTTTCACCCTTGGCATCTTGGCACGATCACAACAGCTACCAACCAAGAAGGGTCAGGGTTAGGACAAAACTTTCTATAAGAAGTCATATGAAGTCATCTACCACAATCTTTTGATTATCTTCAGCTGCCCATTTATGTCACAGGGCAGCCGGACACAACAGGTTTTACTCCTTTGAACATTACTTATCATTGTCAACATATTATAATTTGAACTTGCTACTTGTCTCCTGATAAAATGCTGTTCTGTGATTTTGAGCTTCCATGAGGAATAACTTGATCCTTTTCATCTATAGGGCATCGCAGGGCGCGCACACACACACACAAACACACAAAAAAAAAAAATATATATATATATATATATATATATATATATATGTATATATATATATATATATATATATATATATATAGATAGATAGATATAGATATAGCTATAGATACATATATATATGAAATTTTTCCAATGCAGCCGTGAGGGGGGGGCACAAACCAGTGTCTCTCCCTCACGCCGGTCCCAAACCCGGATAAATGCAGAGGATTGCGTCAGGAAGGGCATCCGGCGTAAAACAAATGCCAAATAAACTATGCGAATCACAAGAAAGAACCACATACCGGATCGGTCGAGGCCCGGGTTAACAACGACCGCCATCAGTGCCGTCAACCAACAGGGTGCTGATGGAAATTGGACTACTGTTGGTCGAAGACGTCGAAGAAGGAGAGGCGGGAGGCGTGTCCGTTGCCAGAGAGAGAAGAGGAAAGGCATGAGTCTAGGACTGAAAGTAGGGACTTTGAATGTTGGAACTATGACAGGAAAAGGTAGAGAGCTGGCTGACATGATGCAGAGGAGGAAGGTGGACATACTGTGTGTTCAGGAGACCAGGTGGAAAGGTCGCAAGGCTAGAAGCATAGGAGCAGGGTTTAAGCTGTTTTATCACGGTGTGGATGGGAAGAGAAATGGAGTCGGAGTCATCTTGAAGGAGGAGTTTGCCAGGAATGTTCTAGAAGTGAAAAGAGTGTCAGACAGGGTGATGAGTCTCAAGTTAGAAATTAAAGGTGTGATGGTCAATGTTGTTTGTGCTTATGCCCCACAGACAGGATGTGAGCGAGAAGAGAAGGAGAGATTCTGGAGGGAGTTAGATGAAGTGATGCAGAGTACCCCCAGAGGTGAAAGAGTGGTCATTGGGGCAGACTTCAATGGACATGTTGGTGCAGGAAACAGAGGGGACGAGGAAGTGATGGGTAGGTTTGGTATCCAGGACAGGAATGCAGAAGGACAGATGTTGGTAGATTTTGCAAAAAGGATGGAAATGGCTGTGGTGAATACTTTCTTCCAGAAGAGAGAGGAGCATAGGGTGACTAATAAAAGTGGAGGTAGGAGCACACAGGTAGACTACATCTTGTGCAGGCGATATAATTTAAAGGAAGTCAGTGACTGCAAAGTAGTAGTGGGTGAGAGTGTTGCCAAACAGCATAGGATGGTGGTGTGCAGGATGATGCTGATGGTGAGGAAGGTGAAGAAGGCAAAGGCAGAGCAGAAGACAAAGTGGTGGAAGTTGAAAAAGGAAGAGTGTCGGGTTGTCTTCAAGGAGGAGTTGAAACAGGCTTTGGGTGGTCAGGAAGTGCTTCCAGATGACTGGACAACTACAGCTAATGTGATCAGGGAGACAGGTAGGAGAATACTTGGTGTGTCATCTGGAAGGAAAGTAGATAAGGAGACTTGGTGGTGGAATGAGGAAGTGCAGGAGTGTGTACAAAGGAAGAGACTAGCTAAGAAGAAGTGGGACATTGAGAAAACCGAAGAGAGTAAACAGGAGTACAGGGAGACACAGCGTAAGGCAAAGGTAGCAGTGTCAAAGGCCAAACAGAGCGCGTTTGATGACTTGTATGCTCGGTTGGAAAGTAAGGAGGAGAAAATGATTTATATAGGTTGGCACAGCAGAGAAATAGAGATGGGAAGGACGTGCAGCAAGTTAGATTGATAAAGGACAGAGAGGGAAATGTATTGACTGATGACAGAAGTGTGCTGGGAAGATGGAAAGAGTACTTTGAAGAGCTGATGAATGAGGAAAATGAGAGAGAAAAAGAGTAGAAGAGGTGACTGTTGAGGACCAGGAAGTAGCAAAGATTAGTAAGGGTGAAGTGAGGAGGGCATTGAAGAGGATGAAGAATGGAAAGGCAGTTGGTCCTGATGACATACCGGTGGAGGTATGGAAGTGTCTAGGAGAGGTAGCAGTAGATTTTCTGACAAGAACATTTAACAAGGTCTTAGAGAGTGAGAGGATGCCAGAGGAATGGAGGAGAAGTGTGCTGGTGCCCATTTTTAAGAACAAGGGAGATGTGCAGAGTTGTGGCAACTACAGAGGGATAAAGTTGATGAGCCATACGATGAAGTTATGGGAAAGAATAGTGGAAGCTAGACTTAGGGCAGAAGTCAGCATTTGTGAACAACAGTTTGGTTTCATGCCAAGAAAGAGCACCACAGATGCAGTGTTTGCCTTGAGGATGTTAATGGAGAAGTAGAGAGAAGGTAAGAGGGAGCTGCATTGTGCCTTTGTGGATCTGGAGAAAGCATATGACAGGGTGCCGAGAGAAGAACTGTGGTATTGCATGAGGAAGTCTGGAGTGGCAGAGAAGTATGTTAGAGTGGTGCAGGACATGTATGAGAGATGTAAGACAGTGGTGAGGTGTGCTGTCGGTGTGACACAAGAGTTCAAGGTGGAGGTGGGACTGCATCAAGGGTCAGCTCTCAGCCCCTTCTTGTTTGCTATGGTGATGGACAGGCTGACAGACGAGGTTAGACAAGATTCCCCATGGACTATGATGTTTGCAGATGACATCGTGATCTGTAGTGAGAGCAGAGAACAAGTGCAGGAAAATCTAGAGAGGTGGAGGTATGCCCTGGAAAGGAGGGGAATGAAGGTTAGCCTCAGTAAGACAGAATACATGTGCATGAATGACAAGGACCAAAGAGGAACGGTGAGATTACAGGGAGCGGAGATAAGGAAGGTGGAGGATTTTAAGTACCTAGGCTCAACAATCCAGAGCAGTGGAGAGTGTGGAAAAGAGGTCAAGAAGCGTGTGCAGGCAGGTTGGAATGGTTGGAGAAAAGTGTCCATTGTGATGTGTGATAGGAGGGTATCGGCAAGAATGAAAGGAAAAGTGTACAAGACGGTGTTGAGGCCAACGATGTTGTATGGGTTAGAAACAGTGGCCCTGGGGAAAAGACAGGAGGCAGAGTTGGAGGTAGCAGAGATGAAAATGTTGAGGTTCTCTTTGGGAGTAACGAGGATAGATAGGATTCGGAATGAGCACATCAGAGGGACAGCACATGTAAGACGTTTTGGAGACAAAGTCAGAGAGGCTAGATTGAGATGGTTTGGACATGTACAGAGGAGGGATAGTGAGTATATTGGTAATAGGATGCTGAGGCTGGAACTACCAGGCAAAAGGCCTAGAGGAAGACCAAAGAGACGATTCATGGATGTGGTGAAGGAGGACATGAAGGTCGTTGGTGTAAGAGAAGAAGATGCAAAGGATAGGGTGAGATGGAGGCAGATGATTCGCTGTGGCGACCCCTGAAGGGAAAAGCCGAAAGGAAAAGAAGAAGATATATGAAATTTTTCCTTGTTGTTTCTAGAGAGGTTGTTTACTGCACTTCATATCTTTTGTTTGTGCGAAAAACCGCTACACTATAGCGAAACAATGAAAGTGTCACTGCCAACTAGTGGAGTGGATGTGCAATTACACTTATTTCTCATACATTATTCCACAAAAGCATGTTTCCCAGCAAGAAGGTCTTAAGTTCAAGTCCTGTTCTAGGGTGTTTCTATGTTGGGTTTGGATGTCTTTTTGCATAGGTTTCCTTTGGGTGCTCTGATTTTCACATGCACATTATGCTAATTCATTATTCATTTTGTCACAGAAAACCGGGTGCCCATGTCATTTAACTCTGGGTTAGAGCGGTGCACACCCTGAACAGCTCGTTATGCTACTGTAGTGCAACATTATGGTAATTGGATTTTCCAAATTGCCCCTAAGTGTGGATGTGACTGTGATGGTGTGTGTGTGTGTGTGTGTGTGTGTGTGTGTGTGTGTGTGTGTGTGTGTGTGTTGGTTCTGCAATGTTCTAGTCAGCTGTTTAGGGTGTATCAGCGTCAGCTGATTATCAATTAAATAATAAGGTGAGGCTTTGAGGCGTACATTTGCTGCTAAAGTAATGAGGCTCAAAATGGTTGATGCTGTGTTGTGCTTTGTCTGTGGATTGTCATGGTTTTTGTTTAAATGTTTTATAAAAGTACAGTTCAGTATCTGTTGAGGTTCTGAATGAGAAAAAGGGATATTGACCCTTTATTATCACGAACAATTTAGAAAGTTTCGAGTCTACAGTAGCCAACCGGAGCACATTCATGATTCAATGCCAGGGAATTGAGAACAAGACTGTTTGTTTGTTTTTGAGTTTTGTTGATTGATTCTTTTTAACATATCTTATGAAGTAAAATTACTTGATCCTAGATTACTTGAAAAAATCAATTTATGAGCACACAACAGCTGCTGACTCTGTACACTTCTAATCCTCTTTATAACGGGTCCTGTCACTGGCCTTGGTAATTAATAAAGGGCTTTTCTTGACGAGCTTCAGCTTATTGAGAGCTCAGACACATCGCTTCATATAATCATATTGAGTGTGTTGTACCCGTAACAAATAATGTATTACTTAAAGCTACACAAAGTTGTAAAACCATGATATCAAGATATACAATGCATAATTAATGCTAACTGAGAATTAAAATTAGTGATATGGGAGTTTACAATTCCAAAATCTCTTCAAGAAGAGGAATATCCTGCAGATTCAACATTGCAAGGACATTTGGTTCTTGCCCATAAAGAATTGCTATTATTAATATTATAATATCTTCTTCTTTTCCTGTCGGATTTTTCCCTTTATCAGGGGTCACCACAGAGAATCATCTGATTCACATGTTTGATTTGGCATAGGTTTTTCTGTCGGATGCCTTTCCTGACACAACCCTTTAGCAAGGGTTAGAAACACGCTGACGGCTTTGCAGCTGAGTGAGAGACATGGCCGGCCTTTGATAATCCAGTTAGCTGCACTGGGGGGACAGTGACAACCTTGTGGAGAGTGGGACTCGAATCCCCAACCTTATGATCAGCAATCCAACACCCTATACCACTAGGCCACCACTACCCCATTCTTAATATTATAATATAATGGTATTAATGTATTAAATTTATGTCATTTTCTGCATCACTTTATCATTTATTTGGTCCACAGGCAGACTGGAGTCCATCCTAGCTGACTCTGCGTGAAGGTCGGGTGCACCCTGAACAACTTGCCAGACCATTACAGAGCTAAAACATGCTCTCTCTCTCTCTCTCTCTCTCTCTCTCTCCCCCCTCTCTGTCACACACACACACACACACACACACACACAAACAAACAATCATTTACACTCATATATATACCTCGGACTTCAGCTATAGCACAGACAGCTGCCACCTCCAGAAGTTCTCGGACAACTCCGCCATTGTGGGCCGTGTGTCAGAGGGGAACGAGCGGGAGTACCGGTCGGTCATCGTTGACTTCGTGGACTGGTGTGAGCGCAACCACTTGTGCTTGAACACTAGGAAGACGAAGGAGATGGTGGTCGACTTCAGAAGAAGCACACTAACATACACACACACACACACACACACACACACACACACACACACACACACTCACTAGTGAACGTCCAGGGACAGGACATTGAGACAGTGGACAGTTTCAAATACCTGGGCGTTCACCTTAACAATAAACTGGACTGGTCCCACAACACCAACGCCCTGTACAAGAAGGGCCAGAGTCGCCTCCACCTTCTGAGGAGACTTAGGTCCTTCGGAGTATGCAGACCTCTGCTCAAGATATTTTATGACTCTGTGGTAGCCTCTGCAATCCTCTACGCTGCCATCTGCTGGGCCCCGGGCAGCACAGAGCGGGACAGGAAGAGACTGAACAAGCTGGTCAGGAGGGCCAGCGCTGTCCTAGGCTGCCCACTGGACTCTGTGGAGGAGGTGAGTGAGAGGAGGATGGTAGCAAAGCTCACATCCATCATGGTCAACAGCTCTCACCCACTGCACCAGACTGTAGAGGAGCTGAGTAGCTCCTTCAGTGGACGACTGAGACATCCTCAGTGCAGGAAGGAGCGCTACCGCAGGTCGTTCATTCCCACCGCTGTCAGACTGTACAACGCCACTTTGTAACTGTCTGTGAAAATACCGGTTATGTGCAATAAAAACCCCGTGCACTTTAATCAACCACATCTACCCCACTGACTGTGAACCATATCAACCCATCTACTCTGCACTCAGATACATATACACTTGAATATAGGCCAGTCTACAAAGTTGTTCCCTTCTTTTCTTTTATTGTTTATTAATTTATACTATTTATGTATCTATTTATTTATTTACTTATATAATATATATGTATGTGTGTATGTTTGTATTTGTATCTATTTTTGCACCCCCTACTGATGGTACCTCAAGAGCCTGTAACAGTGAATTTCTCCATTGTGAGATTAATAAAGCTGTATCTTATCTTATCTTATTTAGCCTAGGGACTTTTTGGAATATCCAGTTAGTCTAATGTGTATTTGTTTGGACTGGGGGTGGAGATCAGAGTACTGTACTCACAGGAGATGCATACGAGCATGAAGAAAAAGTGCAAACTCCACACTGAAGCATTCTGGTTGGGTATGGTACTCGAAGCAAGGACCTTTTTGGTGTAATAAAGAAGTGTGAACTATTAATCTATAATTCATTTTAAAAACAAACTAAACCACGTAAAAGAGTCTAAAGGTTTACTTTATAACCTAAATAAATTTTTGTGTGTGTGTGTGTGTGTGTGTGTGTGTGTGTGTGTGTGTGTGTGTGTGTGTGTGTGTGTGTGTGACAGAGAGAGAGAGAGAGAGAGAGAGAGAGAGAGAGAGAGAGAGAGAGAGAGAGAGCACATCTGTATGCCTGCCATAAGTGCTTTCAGAACCTGTTTGTTTCCCTCATGACATGAGCAGGACCCAAAATGTATTCCAATGCTCCAAGCTAAAAGAAAAGATGCCATTTGTTTCTCTGATGGCTTTTCCCTCTTGTATTATTTCTCACAAAATATTTAAATATTTTAGCCGACCAGTGACATACACACACACACACACACACACACACACACACACACACACACACACACACACACACACACACACACAAACACACTCCTTTGAGTAATCATTCCCTGAATTTGAAAAGCATTTAACGAGTTTTATAATTGACAGGATTAATAGTATTTACAGCATGGAAATGCAAATTGTTTTTGCACACCAGAATAATGAAAAGTCTGGGGTTGTTTTGAGTGTGTTATATCTGACTGTTCTTTAGCGTGATTGTTTTTACAATCAGTGGGAAATTTCAGCTTCCCGTTCTCATTTTTCTGTGACAGCAGCACTAGGTGTTGTAATTACCCCAGTGCATCAGTGCCTATTAATTGCTATGAGAAAGTTCTTCAACACCAGTGGGGAATTTCTTCTGAAGTATGGTAGGCTGGAGATAAACAAGAGCTGGCGGCTCAGTTGTGGAAAAAGGAGGATAAATGCTTTGTGGCTTTTCTGCCCTCACCATGCACACACACACACACACACACACACACACACACACACACACACACACACATACACACCCTGACCAGCCCTCACAAGCAGAATATTGATGTTGAGAATTAATTACTTGTTTTTACATAGATCAAGACAAAGCCGTCGGAGGGATGGAGCAAACTTAGAGGGAGCTGAACAGACAGTGACTGAGGTGGGAAATAGGAACAGGGCTCTGGGAGGGAAGCTAATAGGCTAACAGAGCTCGGCAATGATAAGAGTAAGTGCTTTTGGTTGGAATAGCTTCGTGCTCGGCGACATGTTTGGCAGACAACATTGTTAGATGCATGTTCTTTTATTCAGGGATTCAGGGTTTGTTTGGTTAGAATAGCATGGTGGTGTAGGGGTTAGCACATCAGCCTGAGAGAAGGAAGGTTCTGGGTTTGAATCCCAAGCTCGGCTGTGTGAAGTTTGCATGTTCTTCCCATGCAAATGAACATTAGTTTAATGACTATACCAAACTGCCGTTAGGTGTAAGTGTGAATGGTTGTGTGGCTGTTTGCCCTGTGATGGACTGGCGAGCTGCTCAGGGTGTACCCTGGCTTCACCTAGAGTCAGCTGAGATACTCTGCAGTTTCCCAACTGCCAAAGGATTAAACAAATGAATGTTATGCAAATAAATGAATGCATTGGTAATATGTAATATTATATGACTGTAGTTGGTTCATCACATACGCAGATTATAGAATGTGACATTTTATAGACTGATGAAAAGCAAACCATAATCTATGTGTATGTATGTTCTTCCTTTTATGTGTGTGTGTGTGTGTGTGTGTGTGTGTGTGTGTGTGTGTGTGTGTGTGTGTGTGTGTGTGTGTGTGTGTGTGTGTGTTGGTGGATATTCAATCCCTCCTAAAACGTACTCTGTGTCATGTCAATCAACAAAACTATACAGGTCTTAAAAAGCTTTTGTTTAATCTTTGCACGAACTGAACCCTCCCAAAATGTGCAATCGATTGTCTTCTGTAATGTGTCTAGCAGATTTCCTGAATCAGGTCATGATCTGGAAGCTGCAGCTGGATTAAGGGAACCATAGATGGTCATCGATTTCTATCTGATACGATCATTTAATTCAGGCTTAAATCCTCTTGCTGTGGCATGGAGGCAATCTCTGCACAGATCTTTTAATTCCCAAACAGGGCCTTAATTACAACACCCAGCAAACACTACACGCTGGACAGGAATTTGGATTTAAAAAAAATAATAATACCATAAATGAATTAATTAATGCTACCAGACTTATTGATTAAGCTTGCAGTGTCAGCTAATATCCTCCTCCATCATGGCCATTTTAACACGTCCCCTCGATTTATAAACACCATATTTGTGAATAGCAATAAATTTTAAATTCGATTGTGCCTGAAAAATTTGGTTGCAATTGTAAAATGTGTTTATTGTAAAATATTGCATTGCTGTCTGAAGAATCTTTCCTTGTTGTAGTTACACTGCAGTGGATAAATACTGATGAGTTGCTTATCATAAGCAGATTCTTTCAACAAAAAAAAAAAAACAGACTGAAACACACAAACCTTAAATAAACTGTTTATTGTTACCTCAATTAACTACCAAGCTCAGATATTGTGATCAAGCAGAATCTGATACTGGATTCATGCTGTACTGTTAAACAGATCAACGTTGAATGCTAATTGTCGCTAACGGTTAGCATGAAAAACATCTTGTTAACTACAGATGGCAGTTATGTCTGGTTATTGTCTACGCTACTACTATAAAAGAGAATATGTAGTTATTGATCCACATATATGTTAGCATATTGGCTACTGCTAACATGCTAATTATGCTAATGTTTAATAGATACATTTTTCTGTATGTTGTTTCTTATTGGGGCAGCATGGTTGGGTAGTGGTTAGCACATCCTCCTCACACTACGAAAGTCCTGGGTTTGAGTGCCGGGCTCAGCAAGGATGTTTCTTTGTGAAGTTTGCATGTTCTCCCCATGCTTGCGTGGTTTTCCTCCGGGATCTCCTTTTTCCTCCCATGGACCAAAGGCATGCACGCTAGGTGAACTGGCTGTTCTAAATTTCCCATGGTGTGGACGAGCATATGAATGGTTGTGTGCATGTTGGATTTAATATGGACTGATGAGCTTTCAGGGTCTACACTGTTTTCGCCAGTGTTGGCCTCAGTGTTGATTGAGGTGGGCACCAGCCTCCTTTTGACCCTAGTAGGAGTAAGTGGTTTGTTAAAGTTTACTTACCAATTTTTTATTTAATTGAAGGGAATAGTCACAGTAAATTTTAACACTACCCTTTGTCGTGTCAGTATTCTGCCGTGAACCTTTCAACCTTACAATATAACACTACATCTTTATTTTATATAAGCCTGATTAACTACAGCCATATCATATGACCATATCAGATGCTATCAGCCTTCTTGTGCCAGCTGGGCACAGGGTTTAAACCTTGCTATGAGGTGACAGTGCTAACCACTGCACTGTCATTGTGAGGTCTTTCCAATCACTCCAAATATACAAGGATAAGTTGTGTTCTTAATTCTATTAATGAATATGTGACACTTGATTATTGTTTAATGTTCACATGATATTTTTGCCATTGTTTGTTTTTTGCTGCTGCCTATAGCTGTTGCCTATAAGTGTGTCAATAGCCAGCCTTTTTTTTCCAAAACACTATTAACCATCAACATACACCCATCACCTCTCACCAATATTGTTTCTCATATAGGAGATCATTCTCAAGAGTGAATCCTGCGTCTCACCTGTCTGTATTTTCCTAAAAAGCCCGATGCTGAACACTTTGGCCTGCTGTAATTGAATAATGCTACATTTCACACTTTAAGTCCATTCACCACTGGTAGATGTACTCAAATTTCTTTGATTCTCTCACTACTCTACATTATTTCGGGTGAATCCAACCTTAAGATATGATATACAGTATTCATATGTCCAGTAGCCCTGCGTTGTTGGCCTGGCGACCTGTCCAAGGTGTACCCTACCCTCACCCAGAGTCAACCGAGATGGGAGCCAGCCTCCCTGTGACCCTAATTAGGATTAAACGGTTCAGAAAATTAACGAATGAGTATGTCCAATAGTGATGCTCTGAGTATGTCCAATAGTGATGCTCTAGGAATTCAGAGTACGTATCATCCTCTTTTTGTATATTTGAAGATGATGTATAACTTGTTCAAATTACAGAGTTCATTTGAATACTCAATTCTGATTGGTTCATTCAGCACTCTTTCAGCTGTATTCAGTCGTCTGTTATTTCTGTATAAAGAACCATTATTAAGTATCAGACTTTTTCTTTGAAGTACATTATTACCAACAGCAATAAAATCTTTTTGAAATCAATAATATTGAGATGTAAGCACTACCTAAAGGTGGAGCTCTCGTTCATTCATTTTCTAAACTGCTTACTCCTAATTAGGGTCATGGGGACATCTCAGGTTGCTCTGGAGTACACCCTGGACAGCTCACCATGCCAAAACTCACACAACCATTCACACCTAGGGGAGATATGGAACAGCCAATTAACCTACTGTGTATGTTTTTGGACTGTGGGAGGAAACTGACACAAGCACAGGGAGAACATGCAAACTCCACACAGAAACGCCTGGGCTGGGAATCGAACCCAGGACCTTCTTGCCGTGGGGCAAACGTGCTAACCAGTACACCACCATGCCACCTCCCAGCTGAGTTACCTCTGGATGAGTTTTTCATGGGAACTCTCAAACCTCATCCACATATCATAGATATATCAAGATTTATATATTTTATATATGACACTCTGCATGAGGGCTGTGGTGGCCTGGTGGTAAAAGATGCTGGATCACTGATGCTAAGGTTGGGGGTTCAAGTCCCACTCTCCACAAGGTTGTCATTTCCTCCCAGAGTACACCCTGGATGGCTCGCCAGGCCATCGCAGGGCAGAAACACACTGATAGCTTTGCAGCTACACTTAACAAAAGTCAACAGTGGTTCTTTTACATGAACCTCACACCATAGACAGTGAGAGACATGGCTGGCCTTTGACAACCCAGTTAGCTGCACTGGGGGGGGCGGCGACAGTGACAGCCTGTGGAGAGTGGGGCTTGAACCCCCAACCTTAGGATCAGGGATCCAGCACCTTTACCAGCAGGTCCAGCTACAAAATATCTAAGAAATCATTTCTCTTATTAAAGAGTGTGAGCAAGTATCCATAGCATGGAAAAAGCCGAATGGGAGCTGAGCTATCACCACGGGGTAGAGAGATGCCACTCTGCTGGGTAGATTTACTTCCGTAAGCACATTATACACACTAGAAACGCCATGCGTGTTCTCAGTGTGTCTGGGTTAAAAGCCTTTCTATTCAAATGAGTGATGTATTACGTGACAGTAATCGTTTATTTTTCCAGCTAAAAAAAAAGATACCTACTGCATATGGAACATAGAATTCTGTTTATTATTTAAAACTGTTTTTTCAAGCAACAGGTTAGTGTAGAAGCTACCATTACTCAGGCATTCATTCCTATTATAGAACAGCATAAGAACAATCGCCACAGGATTCCCATGTGTATGTGTACACCAGAGGGTCAGACATGTCTTAACTAACCAAAAGGACACTTTCCTCTTATTTCTGGGTGAATATTTTGTAAGACGCAGTCTAATAAGTGTAGCACAAGCTGCATGTAAGATCTTGATTCCAATGACTGGTTATATTTTGGCATAATGTTTATTTTAGAATAATGACGAGCTTGCTGTACGTGTATGACCTTTTACAAGATGTTCAGTGACTATACTGATACGGTGGTGTACAATATGGTATAATATGCGCTATATAAACAAATCATGTTCTATATAAAGAAAAAATATACAGGGTAGCAGCTGCTCTCATATGGTTTACATTAGATAGTAGCTCAGTTCTCATCGGCCATTCTGCTTGAATAAATGTTAATGGGACTGGACAGAGGTCATGATGACCAAATTTATTGGGAACAGGGATGATTGTGAATGTGTTCAAGAAAAAGTATGCGTTCAGCATAAAGAAAAAGCTGAATGATTTTGGGATAACCTTTTAGCTAAATGATGCAGATGCAATGAATTCCTCCCCAAAGGCCTGATTGTCTGTTATATTACTTTTTAGACTCTTTGGCTCCCTTCCCATTACAGTATTTTGCACAGCGTCTCTCACGCTATTCCCTGTGCTGAATTTGTTCACAAAATTGTTTTTTATTTCTTGCTTTCTGTTATTTAAGTTATTTGTCCTAGGGATTTTTTTTTCTTGAAAGCAAACCCTGTAACCAAGTTTTTTAAATACTTTGATCACCTATAGGTTATTATTTTTGAAATACTATTATCAGTGTTTATGAGCTAGATGTCTGAGGATATGCAATCTGTTAACCCATGTGGATTCATAGACAAGTCAAAAACAGATGCCACTGGTTTCAAAACAGTTCATTAGCACATCTTCACTGACACTTTCTCGATTCTAAGAGATCTTGTCTGTTCCATATGTTTCCTATAGCTGAAATTCTCCTTGGAGGGGGGGACTATCAGTAATCGCTAACTCAGAAGGTATGTCGCAAAAGAAAGTTCATTTACATTATTTGGCAGATGCTCTGATCTTGAGTGAATTATAATTATTTTTTTATACAACTGAGCATTAAGGGGCCTTGCTCCAGGGCACAACAGTGATGATGCTGGGGATTACTACTGCCCTTCAGATCAATAACCCATCACCTTATCCACTTAGCTACCACTGCCGCACCTTTAAATTAAACACTGGCTATTCATAAATAAACCTCTGGTGTCATAATTAAATGTTTTAATTGTACACACAGGAATGATTGTCACTTTTGGCAATAAAAGTGCAAAATATTTTTTAATTAGGCATTTTACTGACAGAAATGGGATATCAACTTCACACTCCATTGGTACCAGTGCTGGTGGCATTCGGTTGGTGGTTGAAGTTGACAATGTCAACAGAAGAAACCGAGTTTTTAACAAATAAAATGACTGTGTATAGATTGACTTGTGCATTACATAGCTTTTTGATTCTGAAAATAATCTGGATTCAACGGTGATGTCACTGGCAGTTACATGTATTGTCAATTTGACGCTTCATGTTGAATTAATGGTAATCTCAACAAGGAAACGAAAGAGCCTGATAATGTTGAGAGGAAGAATGCAAAACTGGCTCCACTCCAGGATGTCGAGAAAAACTTTGGCTCAACGGTCGTATTTGACCCCTCATATTGATTTATTGTAATCAACTAGGGGCAAAGAGGAATGCGGGATGGCCATCTAGCATGCCATGGAAAGGCACCTTGGGACAGTAGCAGACAATCTGCCTCTCTCCATCAATTTCCAGATGACAGGAGCAAGTGCTGGAGGAGAAAGGTGGAGAACGAGGGAGTAAATGAGCAAACGAACAAGACA
Organism: Plotosus lineatus; assembly: GCA_024760905.1. NCBI lineage: Eukaryota > Metazoa > Chordata > Actinopteri > Siluriformes > Plotosidae > Plotosus > Plotosus lineatus. The sequence goes on along the minus strand of CM045732.1, from coordinate 46,731,564 downwards.
AGGAGCGAGGGTGGGAGAGTTGGGGAGCAAGGAAATGAAGAGAATCCCTCGGGCTCTTCTAGTTAATTAGCTTTGTGAGGAAACAATCAGACTAACAAGCAAAACAAAGTTTTTAAGCTCTCTTATTATCCTACATGGTCTACAGAGTCCTGTCTGAATGAAGAGTCCCACATCTCGCATCTCACTGCTGCTGCATTATGTATAATACATAAAGTAAATTGTAATCTCTTTAATTTAATAATTCACTCTACCCCTCTTACTCGCAATCTCTATAATGACTGTAAACGATGGGAAATTTATATTTAGTGATAAAATGTAATGCTAGTACTTCTGTGCACACATGCATGTTGAGGCTGTTGACTTAAGCACAATTCCTCCCAACTGTGGAAGGCTGATCATGTGACTTTTAAGTAGTTTGAAGAGGCACAACTGGGGTCTGTGATAAAATGAACTAAGGCACATAAAAAGGCAGCTACCCCCAGCCCTCCCCTCAGTTGAAAACACACACACACACACACACACACACACACACACACACACACACACACAGAGAGAGAGAGAGAGAGAGAGAGAGAGATGCGCCCTTGGTCTGGATTATAGCAGTCACACTAGATGCTTTGCTCTCCCAGTACTGGTGTAAGTTTCCACTTAAATCAACGGAGATGAGAGGAAATCTCTAATTTGGACCAATCCCCAAGCAAACACTAGCTCGCGTGGGCTTGTAACTTAAGATGGTCGCTCTATTGCAGAACTCTGCTGCATGCATGGGGAGATTTGCTTCATTTATGGAAACATCAGTGAGACCCAACAATTTTCAGTACACTGTCTGCACAAATATATGCATGGACTTGATGTGTGTTACAGTTGATTACTGGGGGCTTGGGGGAAAAATGAACAGATGCTATGATTCAGGGGTGTGGTTGGCAGAGAGGTACTTGGTTTGGCCAGAGGCCATCTTCTCCTTATGTTCTGGAGCCAGCAGGGATGCTCTTATTATAGGTTTACCTCCCTGCCACTGGGACTAGGGGATCCGATTTAATACCAGCCAGCTGTCTGAGTGGTAAAGCTCACGTTGCATGTGTATATATCTGTGGGTATGTCTGTGTATGTCAGCCGTTGCTTAACACACATATACAAACAAAGCTATACAAAACTAAAGTGAGGTCACGCTGAAGTATGCTAATCTCGTACACAAGGTCTGCTTTTTTGCGAGGTGTTTAAAAAAACCTAGTGTGCCCTAGAAAGTGCGGTGCATTAGGGGAGGCAGACGGCGCTCCAGTGTCAGCACTTCATCTTATAGCATTGTAGTGTAACGCTACACTAATGGACGTGCACACATTTATGCTAGTGTTGCCATGACACTGGCAGATTTGCCCTCATTTGGCCAGGCTGACCCTCTCAAGGCTTTTCATAGCTAGACTTACATGCTTGAACTTCTGTAGCAATCTGCTGGGTCTCATGGGTCATGGTGTGAACTTTTTAAATGTATTTGTTGGAGCGGAGGAAGCAATATCTTATTGGTCGATACAGTGTTCCCGCTCTGACAAGTAGCGTGCATATGTCATGGTACCAAGCCTTTGAAAACCATGGATGGTCCAAATTGCTGTCAGAGAACTTACTCCTGAAAAGATTTTATTGACTGCTACTGACATCAGACATTAGCCATCCTCAAGAGCTTCGAATAAGGTAGCACATGTAATCCTAGCATAAATAAAAATCTGATATCCACCATTCCTCCGAATGAGCCAGTAGTCTATCTTGATATGTTTGCTGTAACGTATTCTTGCAGGTGTTGTAGCCAATCTTCATTCACTAAGATCTGGCTGTGATTAGTCATCACTTTTTAAGCCAACAAGCAGATTTTCAAGTTAATACGACACTTCATTTTTCTTTTCCTTCATTTCCTGAACCGCTTAATAATAATAAGGGTCGCAGGGAGGCTGTTGCCCATCTCAGCCAACTCTGGGTGAGGATGGGGTATACCCTGGGCAACTCACCAGGCCATTGCAGGGAAAACACTCACACAACCATTCATACTCACAGCCACACCTAGGGGAGATTTGGAACAACCAATAAACCTACTGTGCATGTTTTTGGACTGTGGGAGGAAGCCAGAGTACCCAGAGGAAACCCACACAAACACAGGGAGAACATGCAAATTCCACACAGAAACACTAAAGCTGGGAATCGAACCCAGAACCTTCTTAGTGTGGGGTGGACATGCTAAACGCTACGCCACCGTGCCACCAGTTCTTTCTTTTTATTCTTTTGTGTAATATTGTTTATAACGCTGGAATAAGGTATCTTAGGAACACTGCTGTAAGTGTGTGTGTGTGTATGTATGTGTATATATATATATATATATATATATATATATATATATATATATATATATATATATATATATATATATATATATATATATATATATATATATGTATATGTGTATATAATATCAATAAATACATATTCAAAGCTATAAATGCTTATAATAACAATTAAACATTCAAACATAATGGATAAGATGTAAATACAATATAAATACACACAAACAGACGCATGTCCACGCAATCAGATGAACACCTCACATAAAAATGTGAGTAGTTCTGTTGGGGGGTTTAGGGGTTTTTGTTTTGTTTTTGTTTGCTTGGGGTTTTTTGCATAATTTGTCTTGTTTTGCAGCATTTTCCTTAACTTGTTCCCCAATTCTTCCTTAATTTCTTTATTTTTTTAATTCAATGAATATTTAAAAAAAAAACATGATGCACTGAAACCTCATAAATTGAAGCATATTGAAATATATACATACAGTATATATATATATATATATATATATATATATATATATATATATATATATGTGTGTGTGTGTGTGTGTGTGTGTGTGTAGGGGGTCCCCCCTTTTTGTTAGAGCCACTGCCCTTTCACATATCTGTGCACATCACTGGCTTCGCTACACAAGATTCAAATCCCTCAAAACTGGTGCCCTTTAAGCCCCTTCAATAAAATCAATATATTACAATTTGCATGTCACCACATCACTGTCCTGTTGTCCTGTGTACTATTTTTAGCCAAACTCTAAAAGCATTCATTAAAAATTCTTAAATAATTGCTGTGTAATGAATGAATACGTACAAGTATTTCTCTATAGCTTCTGTCAAACCTGATGACCAGTCACCCGTTATAATAATTGATGATCCCGTAAGTGATATTAATTCAAGGAAGTGACATTTTCATGGAGGGAATACAGCTGCAGAGAACATTTTTGTCTGTTTGGTCTGATTTATAATGTTTTAGAATGTGTAACTGCTGGTAAAAACACACAATGACTACACTGTTACCTATATTTTGTAGGATATGGCTGAGCTCCAGGGACTGAGCAGGAATCTGAATAACTTTATCACTATATGGCTAGAAATTAGCTGCACTTGGTTACATCTAATATGATAATGCACCATGTGACAAGGCACCAGGAATGTAAAATAAGTTGTTTCAGATTTGCGCACGGTCTTTGAGTCTCAGTTATATCTGTTAAAACCGAGACTATATGGTCAAAAGTATGTGAACCCATATTTGGGCCCCATCGTGCTTAGAATCTCTTTGTATGCTGCATGACAATACTTATGATTTTAGCCTGAAAGCAAGAAGGTCCTGGGTTCAAGTTCTGGGTTCAGCGAGGGCATTTATATGTTTTTGGGTACATCAGTGACCTAAGGCCACTTATTTTACTGCTCAATTCTATATTAACCAATGTTCTATCTATGTCTACATCCAATCATGAGGAATGGACGTCATGGCTGTGATCACAATGATCTACCATATGGTTCGCCAGGCCACATACAGACTCACTCACACCTACGGGCAATTTGGAACAGCCAATTATCCTACTGTGCATGTTTTTGGACTGCGGGAGGAAACCAGAGTACCCAGAGGAAATCCACACAAGCACCGGTAGAACATGCAAACTCCACACAGAAACGCCCAGGCCTGGAATCAAACTCAGGCCTTCTTGCTGTGAGGCGGACGTGCTAACTACTACGCCACCGTGCCGCCATTAACCAATGTTAAAACAGATGTTGTGCCTGGATTATGTCTCACAGCACACACACACACACACACACACACACACAACACACACACACACACACACACACACACACACACAGAGTAAAAGAGATGCATGACTTGTTCAAAATGGACAAATTATGTGAATGTGGAGGATGCAATAATCAGGCAAGCTTGACATAGTGATGAAGACAACTTAACACAACTCTCTCGGAGCTCTTTAGAGACACGCAGTAGTCCAGGTGTTCAGCGTTTCAGACACCATCAACACTACAGCATAACCTACAGAAATATCCATCCATCCATTATGTTTGCCGATTATCTGTCAGGGTCCAAGCCAATGTTCAGGCATGAGGTAGGGCAGCCATGCAATCCACTGTGAAACCATGCCCCCATCCCTCTTGTCTGAACATAAGTGGATTTGGCTCTAGCGTCCTTGGGACCCTGATAAATGATACAGAAACATTAACATTCCAGATAGTACTATTCACGCAGAATAAGGGAAACTGTACTATTTTATATGATTATTTTGCCATTGGGGCAGCATGCTGGTGCAGTGATTCACACTGTTGCCTCACAGAGAGAAGGATATGTCTTCGGGTCTTTATAAGGATGTTTCTGTTGTAATTTGCAGGTTTGCTTACACGGGGTTTTTCTTGGCATTCTGGTTTCCTCCTAGTCAAAAGACAATCCCATGAGGTCAAACGGCTCGTAAATTTCCCATGTGTGTGTGTATATGAGTGTCTGTGTTAACCACACAACAGAGTGGCGACCTGTTCAGGGTCTACCCCACCTCTATGCTTAAACAATGCTTGACTTTAAACATGACGTGGCACAATGGCTTAGTGGTTAACATGGACACGTCATAGCAAGAAGGGCCTTGGATTTGAGAGCCAGGCTCAGCAGTGACATTCCTGTTCAGAGTTTACGTGTTCTCCCCAGGCTGGTGTGGGTTTCCTCTTGGTACTTTGATTTTCTCCTACAGTTCAAATGTCCCTAAGTGTGCATGCAAACAGATGTGAATGGTTGTGTGTGCATTTGCCCTTGGAATGAACTTTAGAGCTAGGCAACGTGGTGGCGCAGCTTATCTACATCTACACCAGAAGGTGTCGGGTTTGAGTCTTGGGCTCGGGCATTATGGGTTGCCTACAAGCACTTTGGTTTCCTCTCATAACGCATAAGTACGCACAATAGGCTAATTGGCTCTACCAAATCACTCCTAGGTGTGAGTGTGAGTGTGTGCTTGTGTGTGTTGGCCCTGTAATGGCCTGTCGAGCTTTTCAGGGTGTACCCTGCCCTTGTCCACAGTCGGCTGAGATGGGCGCCAGCCTCCCTGTGACCCTAATTGAGATTCAGCAGTTTAGAAAATGAATGATTGAACTTTAAGAGCTGTTCACAGTGTACCCTGCCTTCCCCCAAAGTCAGCTGAGATAGGCTTCAGCTTAAACGTGACCCTCATAAAATTAAATGAATTAACAGATGAATAAATTAATGAAGATTGAAATTATATCATAAATATTCATTAATTCATTCATTTTCTGAACCACTCAATCATCATTAGGGTCACATGGGAGCTGGCACCAATTTCAGCCAACTCCGGGCAAAGGCAGAGTACACCCTGGACAGCTTGCCAGGACATTGCATTGCAGCAACGCTCTGACGGCTATGTAGCATACTCCTGACGAAAGTCAGCAATGGTTCTTTTACAAGAACCGCCCACCATAAACGGTGAGAAACATGGCCGGCCTTTGATAACTCAGCGGCACTGGGGGGACAGTGACAACCCATTGAGAATGGGGCTTGAACCCCCAACCTCGGGATCAATGATCCAGCACCTTTACCACCAGGCCACCACTGCCCCTAATATATATATATAGAAAACCTTAAAAAATGAACAGTCACATGGCATATACAATATAAAATAAAACTCCAGTGAAGCAATAATTTTGAAAGCACACAAACAGTAGCATTGCTGGATTGTTGCTCCAAGGTACCAACCAGGACCTTTGCTCAGGTTACTGTCTATGTGACAACACTGGATATGAATGAAAGTGGTAAGAGCACAAATGTGTGGCAGCAGGATGCAGCTGCTACAATGAAAAGCACTGCTGTCATTGTTCTGAGCTACATTCATACATCTGTATACCTGACACTTTACAAAAGGCAGAGGTCTATGGGATGCTGTACTCAGATTTCCACCCATAGGAGATGATGTAAATGTAAATATACTTGCCTTGACAATAATTTGATTTAGACCGACTGCTCGAAACTTAAACAAAACTGTGGGAAGTAGGCTATATGAAATATAAATGTACAGTGAGACGGAAATGGTCATAAAATACAATTGGCCTGTTTTCACCAACTGTTCTAGTGCCATTTAATAATGCAGCCATGAGGATGGGCACAAACAAGTGTCCGTCCTCACGTCGGTCCCAAGCCCGGATGAATGCAGAGGGTTGCGATAGAAAGGGCATTCAGCATAAAACGTTTGCCAAAATACACTATGCGAACTGCCAATACTAATTTCAAACCAGATTGGTCAAGGCCCGAGTTAACAACGACCGCCATCATTGCTGTCAACCAACAGGGTGCTGGTGGAAATTGGACTACTGTTGGTCGAAGACATCGAAGAAGGAGAAGCCGAAGAAGGAGAGGCGGGAGGCGTGTCCGTAGGCAGAGAGAGAAGAGAAAAGGCATAAGTCTAGCACTGAGAGTAGGGACTTTGAATGTTGGGACTATGGCAGGAAAAAGTAGAGAGCTGGCTGACATCATGCAGAACAGGAAGGTGGACATACTGTGTGTTCAGGAGACCAGGTGGAAAGGTTAGATGCTTAGGAGCAGGGTTTAAGCTGTTTTTTCATGGTGTGGATGGGAAGAGAAATGGATTAGGAGTCATCATGAAGGAGGGGGCTTATCAGGAATGTTCTAGAAGTTAAAAGAGTGTCAGACAGCGTGATGAGTCTCAAGTTAGAAATTGAAGGCGTGATGTTCAATGTTGTCAGTGCTTATGCCCCACAGGCAGGGTGTGAGCTAGAAGAGAAGGAGAGATTCTGGAGTGAGTTAGACGAAGTGATGCAGAGTACCCCCAGAGGTGAAAGAGTGGTCATTGGTGCAGACTTCAACAGACATGGTGCAGGCAACAGAGGGCATGAGGAAGTGATGGGCAGGTTTGGTATCCAGGACAGGAAGGCAGAAGGACAGATGTTGATAGATTTTGCAAAAAGGATGGAAATGGCTGCGGTGAATACTTTCTTCCAGAAGACACAGGAGCATAGGGTGACTTATAAAAGCGGAGGTTGGAGCACACAGGTAGACTACATCTTGTGCAGGCGATGTAATTTGAAGGAAGTCAGTGACTGCAAAGTAGTCGTGAGTGAGAGTGTTACCAAACAGCATAGGATGGTGGTGTACAGGATGTCACTGATGGTGAGGAAGGTGAAGAAAACAAAGGGAGAGCAGAAGATCCAAGAAGAACGGTGAGGTTACAGGGAGCAGAGATAAGGAAGGTGGAGGAATTTAAATACTTAGGCTCAACAATCCAGAGCAATGGAGAGTGTGGAAAAGAGGTGAAGAAGTGTGTGCAGGCAGGTTGGAATGGTTGGAGAAAAGTGTCCAGTGTGATGTATGATAGGAAGTGCTTCCAGATGACTGGACAACTACAGCTAATGTGATCAGGGAGACAGGTAGGAGAGTTCTTGGTGTGTCCTCTGGCAGGACAGTAGATAAGGAGAGTTAGAGGTGGAATGAGGAAGTGCAGGAGTGTGTAAAAAGGAAGAGGTTAGCTAAGAAGAAGTGGTACTTTGATAGAACTGAAGAGAGTAAACAGGAGTACAGGGAGACACAGCGTAAGGCTAAGGTCGTGGTGTCAAATGCCAAACAGAGAATGTATGATGATTTGTATGCTAGGCTGGACAGTAAGGAGGGAGAAAATGATTTATACAGGTTGGCACAGCAGATAAATAGAGATGGGAAGGACGTGCAGCAAGTTAGAGTGATTAAGGACAGAGTAGGAAACATGTTGACTGATGACAGAAGTGTGCTGGGAAGATGGAAAGAGTACTTTGAAGAGCTGATGAATGAGGAAAATAAGAGAGAAAAAAGAGTAGAAGAGGTGATGGTTGAGGACCAGGAAGTAGCAAAGATTAGTAAGGGTGAAGTGAGGAGGGCATTGAAGAGGATGAAGAGTGGAAAGGCAGTTGGTCCTGATGACATACCCGTGGAGGTATGGAAGTGTCTAGGAGAGGTAGCAGTAGATTTTATGACAAGAATATTCAACAAGGTCTTAGATAGTGAGCAGATGCCGGAGGAATGGAGGAGAAGTGTGCTGGTGCCCATTTTTAAGAACAAGGGAGACGTGCAGAGTTGTGGAAACTACAGAGGGATAAAGTTGATGAGCCATACAATGAAGTTATGGGAAAGAATAGTGGAAGCGAGACTAAGGGCAGAGGTCAGCATTTGTGAACAACAGTTTGGTTTCATGCCAAGAAAGAGCACCACAGATGCAGTGTTTGCTTTGAGGATGTTAATAGAGAAGTACAGAGAAGGCCAGAGGACGCTGCATTGTGCCTTTGTGGATCTGGAGAAAGCATATGACAGGGTGCCGAGAGAGGAACTGTGGTATTGCATGAGGAAGTTGGGAGTGACAGATAAGTATGTTAGAGTGGTGCAGGACATGTATGAGAGATGTAAGACAGTGGTGAGGTGTGCTGTCGGTGTGACAGACGAGTTCAAGGTGGAGGTGGGACTGCATCAAGGGTCAGCTCTGAGCCCCTTCTTGTTTGCTATGGTGATGGACAGGCTGACAGACGAGGTTAGACAAGAATCTCCATGGACTATGATGTTTGCAGATGACATTGTGATCTGTAGTGAGAGCAGAGAAATCTAGAGAGGTGGAGGTATGCCCTGGAAAGGAGAGGAATGAAGGTTAGCCTCAGTAAAACAGAATACATGTGTGTGAACGACAAGGACCCAAGAGGAACGGTGAGGTTACAGGGAGCAGAGATAGAGAAGGTGGAGGATTTTACGTACTTAGGCTCAACAGTCTAGAGCAATGGAGAGTGTGGAAAAGAGGTGACGAAGCGTGTGCAAGCAGGTTGGAATGGTTGAAGAAAAGTGTCCGGTGTGATGTGTGATAGGAGAGTATCGGCAAGATTGAAAGGAAAAGTGTACAAGACAGAGGCCAGCGATGTTGTATGGTTTGGAAACAGTGGCACTGAGGAAAAGACAGGAGGCAGAGCTGGAGGTAGCAGAGATGAAAATGTTGAGGTTCTCTTTGGGAGTAACGAGGATGGATAGGATCAGGAATGAGTACATCAGAGGGACAGCACATGTAAAAGGTTTTGGAGACAAAGTCAGAGAGGCTAGATTGAGATGGTTTGGACATGTACCGAGGAGGGATAGTGAGTATATTGTAGTAGGATGCTGAGGTTGGAACTACCAGGCAGAAGGCCTAGAGGAAGACCAAAGAGAAGATTTATGGATGTGGTGAAGGTGGACATGAAGGTAGTTGGAGTAAGAGTAGAAGCTGCAGAGGATAGGGTGAGATGGAGGCAGATGATTTGCTGTGGCAACCCCTGAAGGGAACAGCCGAAAGGAAAAGAAGAAGATGAATACACAATACATACATGACTTCCTCTAGCTTGAAGCATCAACCTTTCTGGTCGACCTCTGAAGGGAAAAGCCGAAAGGAAAACAAGAAGAAGAAGAAGAAGAGGAGTTGTAGTGCCATTTAATCACTTTTATATCTACCAAAATTGCAAGATTTATAAATACAGGGATCCCTCACTTTCTGTAGTTAATTTGGATCGACACCGCCCAGCGACCACCGAATTTCATGAAGTAGGATCGACCCCCCCTATCCTGACTGACGTATACGTACATTAGGGTGGCCCTTATTTTTAAAGTTTTTAATTTGTGCCCTCTCACTCCGGCATTTTGTTCCATTTAATAAGAAGCCATTTAATTAATAATAAGATTTTAATAAGAAGTATAATAATATTCGAACAAAAAAACAATCTCAAGTTTGAAATGTGAGGTTCTTTTCAGGCATCAGGGAACTTTTCCTGTGGTCCTGAATGATCTGAAGGAGGAACTGATGTTGCTCTTCATCCTGAGATAGAAGGCCACTGTACTCCTGTACAAGGGCAACACCGCATTCTGCCGTGTCATTCACAATACGCAGTTCAGACACAACTTTCAAAGCTTTGCTGAAATCCGAATCTTCTTCCCAGGTTTGTGGGTCCTTCTGTAAGGAACTATCAGGAAGATCTAATATTTTGAAGAAATCGATTGTCCTTTGGGATACAAAGTCACATAGTCTCATCCCAGATATAGCTGAAGTCTTCTAGGAGATCCTACTTGGCGAATTGGGCAATCTTTCCCAATCAAGTGCCCCAACCATTGCCTGCTTTTCAGTAGAATTAATATCTGAATCAAAAAATGCCAATGCAACCAATTCTTCACTGAGGTACCAAAGTTGACCTAATAGTTTTTTTAAGGCACCATGTCCAGCTGGCATGTTGCTTTCTCTGAAAGATTTGAGTAAAGCCAAATCTCCAGCGGGAGCTTTCACAGCAAAGCGAGACAAAAACCAGGACTTCACATAAAATTGATCTTGTTTTCTTGAATGTCCTTTCAATAGGTACACGTAATGCTGCAGAGCATCTCTAATGTAGATAGCTTACAACCCCTATGTATGATTTTGCTGTTTGTAATAAATAGATCTGATTCTTTGATCTCAAATTAGATAGATAGATAGATAGATACAGCTTTATTAATCTCACAATGGAGAAATTCACTGTTACAGGCTCTTGAGGTACTATCAGTAGGGGGTGCAAAAATAGATACAAGTACAAACATACACACATACATATATTATACAAGTAAATAAATAAATAGATACATAAATAGTATAAATTACTAAACAATAAAAGAAAGAAGAATTTTGCTTGCCATTTCACCTGTATAAAAAGATATGAGAGGTGAACAACACTTCACATATTTTACTACTTATACGATGACGCTTAATAATCATTGCATAAGGCAATGAAAGAGGTGGCTTGAGCCTAGGCTGAACAGAGGCACACTTGTGGTTAAGACCTTGCCCAGGAATCTTAGCACAGTGGGGGTCTATAACTGGGATTTGAACACACAACCTCCCGATCATGAGCGCAGCACCTTCATCACTTTGCCACCGGCCCTACACTATAAATGCTTATAATAACAATTAAACTTTCAAAAATAATGCATAAGATGTAATTAAAATCTAAATACACACACATACAGACGACAGCGCACACACACACACACACAGATGCACGTGCACACCTTCAGATGCGCACCTCACATAAAAATGTAAGTAGTTTTATGGGTTGGTTTTTTTTTTTTTTTTTTTGTGTGGGTGGGGTTCATAATTGGCTTTGTTTTGCAGCGTTTTCCTTAACTTTTTCCTTATTTTTTTATTTTTCGATTAATATTTTTGAAAAACCCACGATGCACTGAAGCCACAAGAAACTGAAGTGCGAAGTAACGAGGGATCACTGTATAGCAAAAAGAAATAGAAAATCTTTTTTTTACTCATGTTGCAGTAATAATTCAATTGCATAATTTTATTCTACATAAAATAATGATGAAAAATACTATTACAGTGAAGTATTCATCATGAATTAATCAAGCAACATAATGTAAGGTAAAATCTTGTGATATATCTTTTAACCAGCGTACTTCCTTAATGAAAAAAACACATTTTAACATTATTTTTAATGCACTCTGTACATTTTTTATTCTGATCAGCATGAGCAACAGATACCATGGTGCACATTATTAACATGACCTGCTTCAATAATCCATTGTATTACATTAGTGATAGTTGAAGAGGCTCCATTGTGAATTATGTAGATATCACCTGATATCACTGCAGTAAATCACATCGAGTCCTTATAAAGAGTCAGGAAAGTCGGGTTCATCATGAAAAGCACTTCCTACCTAATAAAGTGCAAATCAACCGCAGTAAAATGATTCGTTTTTCAAAACTTAACAAATAATTAACAATTACACACCGAAGGCAAGGGGGTGTCACTGAATATTCCCTGAGACAGAACAACACCCACCGAGCCAGAGGTCAAAAATTGTTTTAGTATTTACTACAGGGGCACCCAAGTAAAGGGAGGGGAACACTAAAATAAGATTTTTATGGGTTAGTTTAATTTTTTTAATGAGAATGGAGACAGGCAAGCTTCCAGCACTGGCAGGTGCAGAGCCTAAGAGCTGTGTAAAGGCGCGGAGTTCTGAACAGCTGAGAGCTCTGTCTTCATAATGGCTTCTGTTCTGAGCTTTTCAGGACCAAAAGCTAAAACAATAAAATTAAATTAAACTGTTCTCCATAAAGGTGTTTTTTTTTTTTATATACTACAGAAAACACAAAAATAATAATAATAAAAAAGAATAGGCTGCACAGCCATCATCGTGTTTCTGCCCTGCTGTGGCCTGTAGAGATGCCCAGGGTGTACTCTGCCTACACCCAGAGTCGGCTGAGATGGGCACCAGCGTCCCTCTGATCCTATTTAGGATTAAGCAGCTCAGAAAATGCATGCATGAATAAATGAATGTATGGTTTTTGTTTAAAGTCTGAAGTGATTATACTGCTGGCTCAAAGTTGACATGACAAACTGAGAGTCAGCAATTTGGATTTGTGCATAATCCACTCAGAATAATATCAGAGAGCCTGTATCTCTAAGCCAGTGAGACAATCAGTTTGTGTCATTCTCATCTCATACTAACAACCTCATTAGCACGTCCGCCTCACAGCAAGAAGGCCTGGGTTCAATTCCAGGCCTGGGCGTTTCTGTGTGGAGTTTGCATGTTCTCCCCGTGCTTGTGTGGGTTTCCTCTGGTACTTTGGTTTCCTCCCACAGTCCAAAAACATGCACAGTAGATTAACTGGCTGTTGCAAATTGCTCGTAGGTGTGAGTGAGTCTGTATGTGGCCTGGTAAACCATATGGTAGATCATTTTCATCACAGCCATGACAATCCCTATAAGAGCATTATTCAAGCTTCAGGGATCGACATCCATTCCTCGTGACTGGATGTAGACATAGATAGATAGAACGACCTCATGACTATGTTTGTGTAACTGTTTTCTCATAAAAAACATTGAAGTTGTGATAAGGAATTAATTCTTTCATTTATTCATTGCCTTCCCCTTTTTCCGGGGGCAGTTCGCGGGGGCAGAAACATAAGCAAAGAGGCCCAGACGTCCCTCTCCCCAGCCACTTCCTCCAGCTCTTCCGGGGGGACACCGAGGTGTTCCCAGACAAGCCGAGAGACATAATCCCTCCAGCGTGTTCTAGGTCGACCCTGGGGTCTCTTCCCGGTTGGACATGGCATTCTAACCAGATGCCCGAGCCACCTCAACAGGCCCCTCTCAATGCGGAGGACAGCAGATCTACTCCAAGCTCTCCCACTGGATGGTAGAGCTTCTCACCTTATCTCTAAGGAAGAATCCCGCCACTCTTCAGCCGCTTGTATTCGCAACCTTGTTCTTTCGGTCACTACCCAAAGCTCGTTACCATAGGTGAGGGTTGAAACGTAGATCGACTGGTAAATTGAGAGCTTTAACTTGCAGCTCAGCTCTTTCTTCACCACGACGGAAGGGTACAGGTTCCGTTTAACTGCGGAGGCTGCAGCAATCCATCTGTCGATCTCCTGTTCCATTCTTCCCTCACTTGTGAACAAGACCCCAAGATACTTAAACTCCTCCACTTGGGGCAGGACCTCATTCCCGACCTGGAGGGTGCATTCCACCTTTGTCTGACTGAGAACCATGGCCTCGGACTTGGAGGCGCTGATTTTCATCCCAGCCGCCTTGCACTCAACTGTGAATCGCTCCAACGAGAGCTGGAGGTCCCGGCCTGATGAAGCTAAAAGGACAACATCATTCGAAAAAAGCAGAGACAAGATCCGATGGCCACCAAACCAGAACCCCTCAACACCTCGGCTGTGCCTAGAATTCTGTCCATAAAAATTATGAACAGAATCGATGACAAATGACAGCCTTGGCAGACTCCAACCCTCACCGGAAACGAATTTGACCTGTTGTTACCAATACGGACCAAACTCTGGCTCCATAGCCGATACAGCAATCAAATGGCCCTTAGCAATGGGTCAGGAACATCATACTCCCGAAGCACGTCCCACAAGATAGCCCAAGGGACACGGTCGAAAGCCTTCTCCAAATCCACAAAACACATGTGGACAGATTGGGCAAACTCCCATGCCCCCTCCAAGATCCTGTGGAGCATACAGAGTTGGTCAAGAGTGCTATGGCCAGGATGAAAACCACATTGTTCCTCCTGAATCCAAGGTTCAACTATGGATCGGATCCTCCTCTTCAGTACCCCTGCATAGACCTTCCCGGGTTGGCTGAGGAGTGTGATTCCCCGATAATTGGAACACACCCTCCGGTCCCCCTTTTTAAAAAGGGGGACTACCACCCCGGTTTGCCAGTCCAGAGGTACAGCCCTCGATGACCATGTGATGTTGCAGAGAAGTGTCAACCAAGACAGCATCCAGAGCCCTGAGATATATAGGGCGGATCTTATCCGACCCCGGAGCCCGACCACCAAGGAGCTTTTTGACTACCTCAGTGACCTCCACTCCAGTGATGGGCAGACCCCACCCAAACCCCCAGGGTCTTCCTCCTCCACGGAGGGCGTGTTGCTGGGATTGAGGAGGTCCTCAAAGTATTCCCTCCACCTCCCGACAACATCCCCAGTCGAGGTGAACAGTGAACTGTAAACAGTGTTTGTGGAGAACTGCTTTCCCCTCCTGAAGCGTCGGATGGCGGTCCAAAACCTTTTTGAGGACAACCGATAATCACTCTCCAGGCCCTCACTGAACTCCTCCCATGCCCGAGATTTTGCATCTGCGACCTCTTTGGCTGCAGCACGTTTGGCCTGCCGATACCTGTCTGCTGCCTCGAGAGTCCCATAGGCCAGTAAGACCCGATAGGCCTCCTTTTTCAGCTGGACAGCCCCCATCACCACAGGTGTCTACCACCGGATTCAGGGGTTACTGCCACGACAAGCACCGACGATCTACTGGCCACCAGCTATGGGCTGCCACCGCAGCAATGGAGGCATGAAACAAGGTATGAAAGGTTCCATGTCACCCGCCTCCGGGGCATGGTTGTAGCTCTGCTGGAGGTGGGAGTTAATGGCCTCTCAGACAGGAGAATCCACCAAACGTTCCCAGCAGACCCTAATTGCACACTTGGGCCTGCCAGGTCTGGAAGGCAGCCTTCCCTGCCATCAAAGCCAGCTCACCACCAGATGGTGATCGGTTGACAGCTCAGATCCCCTCTTCACCCGAGTGTTTAGAACATCTGGCTGCAAATCCGGTGACACGACTACAAAGTCAATCATCGAACTGTGACCTAGGGTGTCCTGGTGCCAAGTGCACATATGGGCACCCTTATGTTCGAACATGGTGTTCGTGATAGACAAACTATGACGAGCACAGAAGTCCAACAACGACACACCATTCGAGTTCAGACTGGAGAGGCCGTACCTACCGATCACACCCTTGCAGGTCACACTATCATTGCCCACATGGGCGTTGAAGTCTCCCAAGACAACGAGTGAGTCTCCCGGGGGAGCGTTGTCCAACATCCCCTAAAGACTCCAAGAAAGGTGAGTACTCTGAACTGTCATTTGGTGCATAAACACAAATTACAGTCAGGACCCATCCCCCACCGGAAGGCGGAGGGAACGTTTGGGCACTCAGACAGGCAATATTGAGCTGAGTCCGACTATATCTAGTCGGTATCTCTCCACCTCATGCAGCAGCTCAGAATTCACCCGGAGATGACAGTGGTGGCTTACTGGATAAGGTAATGGGTTGTTTCTCCAATGGTCAGCGGTTCAGTCCCCACTAATCACCACTGTTGGGCCCTTGAGCAAGGCCAAAACCTTCAACTGTTCAGTTGCATTAAAAAAATTGATAATTGTAAGTCGCTCTGGATAAGAGCACCTGCCAAATACAGGTAGTGTCTGACTTATGACCGCATTTGGTTCTGACTAATAGGTTGTAAAACAGTTTGGACGTAAATAGGGTCTGTAAATGTATTACTATTAGCATGTACAGTATACTGGACCTTTCTACAAGTTTGTGTCAAAATTTTCTTTACAGTTTTTTTACCTTTCTTTAGACATTAATATATGGAGGAGGATTAGGACTAGTATATATGTATGTTCAACCTCATGTGTGTCTTTACAAAGGACATAGGGGAAGAGTCACTTCTCGTGAATCAGTTCATGGTTCAAAGAATCAAGAGTCGACTACAGAGCATCAGAGTCATTGTTCTGCTCAGATGATGGAAAGAGGACGAGTACAGGACAGATATACATACTAGTATATATATATACTAGTATACATGTACGTATACATCAGTCAGTGGGGTTGATCCTACTTTGCAGAATGCTGAATTCGGCGGTCGCGGGAGGGTCTCGGTCCCACTTAACCGCGGAAATTGAGGGATCCCTGTACTTAATTTTGTTTTATTACATTTTAAGGGTAGGTGCATTGCAATACATGACACACAGCCAGTGCAGGGTCAAGTGTTTGAAAGTTATGTGCCAGCTGAACCTGAAACCAACCGAAAAAAAAAAAACTTGCCTTATTTCATTTTATACCTTTATCACTTGCATGTGATTTAGCCTTTTTTTTCTCTCACTCAGTTATTTTCAAAGATGTTTAATCATATTAGGGTCTCGGGGTGACTGGAGCCTATCTCAGTCCACACCGGGCAAGATGAGGTACACCCTGACCAGCTTGCCAGACCATCACAGAGCCAAGCTATGCAATCATTTCCACCCACACAGTTTGGACTGTGGGAGGAAATGGCGGTATCTGGAGAAATCCACACAAACGTGGAAACCACTTATAGAAATGTGCTCACCAAATATAGTACTCGAACCCAGGACCTTCTGACTGTTAGGCACACATGTTAACTACTACACCACCGGTGCTACACCCAAACTTCATTCATCAATAGGTGTTTGAATCAATATCTCATGTGATGTCAGTAGCTTGTTGCAAGAACTACAGTGTATGCAAGCTGGAATTTTACTGATCAAAAATGAGACTTTTTTTTTTAAATCACAAACAAAGCAATATTCACAACTTGTTAAACAAGCAGCCAAAGGCTGATAAATCATCATAAATCTTCATAAAGTGCATATTATTTCTCTCTTTTTTATTCAAGATTCTTTCTTCCTGCACAAACAACATTTGCTTTAATACCGCAATCTGTTTCTTCAAGCAGCCATTTCTAATGGACTCTGTAGATTTCATATTCTTACCGGCATGAGTAACAGATACCATGGTGAAGGTTATTAACAATAGACTCTCCAATAATCCATTGAGTCACATCAGTGATCATTCGAAGAGGCTGCTCAGTGAATTATGTAAAATGTTTGGCAACATTTCACCTGATATTACTGCAGTAAATCACAGCGGGTCCTTATGAAGAGTCAGGAGTCCTTTGTAAATCTATTTAGGGGAGCCGCGACTACACGGGCTTTCTCCCTGATAATTAGGGTTGGGCTGCATCCTTGCTTTATAAAGCACAATAATCTGTTTTATCAGTTTGCCAAAGGAAAATGTTCAAATATAAATATAGCCCTTTGTTATTTATTGCCAGTGATGCTGGCATAATGAAAACGTGAAATATGCAAGCACATTGCCAGGCACAAATAGTCACTGATGACTTCCATTCTCTTTATGAGCAAACAACACACTTTATACTGGGTTTATTTATTTTATATTTTTTTATGTTGTTTTTTTAAGTGCCATGTAAATTGTATAAAGGAGCTGGCTATGGAGAGTATTGGCACTCTGTGTGTGTGTGTGTGTGTGTGTGTGTGTGTGTGTGTGTGTGTGTGTGTGTGTGTGTGTGGAGCATGATGGCATAGTGATTAGCATGGACACATCACAGCAAGAAGGTCCCGGGTTCCAATTCTGGGCGTGTCCCCATGTTTGGTTTGGTTGGGAATGCCTGTTTCCTCCATAAAAGTCCAAAGAAATGCACATTAGGCTAATCAGCTGGGGGGGGGAATTGACCCTGTGTAAGTGTGAGTGGTTGTGGGTGTTTTGGCCTTGTGATGGTCTGGCGAGGTGTTCAGAGTATATCTCACCAGACCAGTGATAGACTTCAGCCTCCCTGTGACCCTAATAGGATTAAGCTGTTCAAAAAAATGAGTAAGAGGAGTGTGTGTGTGTGTGTGTGTGTGTGTGTGTGTGTGTCTCCCTATTTATAAGTGTGTGGGTGTGTGTAGGAGGTGTGCCAGTGAGGTCAGTTTAAAAAGGTGAAAACTATAATCCCTCAGCAGCACACTCCCTACTAACTCTACTGAACCCCTGGTCTACCATCTGTTTGAAGATAACCAGAGCTTGTGTGCTCTGCACGGAAATCCTTCCTCCCCTTATCCAGGTCTAAAAGAGAGATATTACATCCTGTGTTGACAATACATGACTCCAGGGCTTATCTCAGGGCACGGTTTCTGTTTTAACAGTGAATTAATCAGGGTGACGTTGTTCTGCAGGGCTGCTAGCTGGTGATGGACAGAGTGGGCATGGTACATATGGACAGCTGAAGGTTCCGTAGTTCTTCACTTAAGAATTTGCACTCTCCTGTTTCTCTGGTTCGGTTTTAGTGCCAGCATGTTGTTGATAATAAATTTTTCTAAACAGCGAATAATGTTAGTACATCAAGCTCACAGCAAAAAGGTCCAGGGTTCAAGTCCCGGGCTCTGCTATGGTATTTCTGTGTAGAGTTTGCATGTCCTTCCTCTGCTTGTGAGGGTTTCCTCCGGGTTCTCTGGTTTCCTCTCACAAATCAAAGACATGGGCTAATTGACATTTCCAATTTGTCTGTCGGTATGGATGTGAGTTTGAAGGGTTGTGTTTGTTTTGATCTTGTGATTGACCAATGAGTTGCTTAGGTTGTATTTCACCTTCCTCCAGAGTCGACTGAGATAGGTTCAAATCTCCAAACAGCTCTAGTAGGATTACGTGGTTTGGCAAATGGATGAATTTACACACTTGTATCTTGGCTCCATTTACCCTATGGTACATGTCTGTAGGTTTCTTGCCAACACCTCAAAACTTGCCATTAATGAATGATTGTGTGGGTGTTGGCCCTACGACGCTCTGGCGAGCCGTCCAGGGTGTAGCCTACCTTCAGCCAATTTCAGCTGAGATTGGCTCAAACCTTCTCATGACCCTACAATACAATTACAATACCGTACAATTAAGTGGTTTGGGAAATAAGTAAGTGAGGTGAGTGAGTGAACTCTGTGGAATGAACGCCAGAGCTAAACAGTGGCAAAGTTAATGTTAAGTATGTTATATTCCTCTTTACTAAATTGTTATTTCTTTATTTCTCTTGTGTTTGGAAAGCAAAGGCTTAAGAACAAGAGTGAGTTTGTTGGAATGGCTTAGCCAAATCTGCTGCAGGGCAAGTTTCTCCAGAGTAGAAATGAAGGTATGAAAGGCTAGGATGGCTGCTGGCCGGAGGAAGGTCTTGCTCGCATGCATTTTTTTTTTTTTTTTTTTTTAGTTTTTTTAGTTTTGTTTGGTTTTGTTTTGTTTTTAATAAGAACAGCTGCTCCCTCTGCTCCTCGGTTCACATGCAGGTTTGGTTAATCATATGGTCTCCCCTGCAGGGTAAAGATAATGTGGGCAGCTTAAGTAGGAAGAAGCCAGAAAGAGCGCCTCAGAGGGTAAGAGGGAGGAGGGCTGTATGATAGAGTAAAAGAACTGTGTGAGAGAGATAGCGAGGGAAGATATCTGGCATGATAACAATAACGCATTGGAGAACGGGAGAAAAGAAGAGTCATGGATGGGAGAATGATAAGAGCCTCAGGTTTCGAGGTCTTCGATGTTATTTATTTTGACAAGATTTGGAATGGAGAAGCAAAGAATGGATCCAAGTTTTCTTCTTTTTTTTATGGAAGATGGAAACACTGATCTAGCCTAAGGCTATGAGACCTTGCACCTGTTAGCCTTCGACCTTTCAAACTGTCAAAACATGGATATCCATTAAAGTTTAAGTAGAATTTCCTAACAGTAAAAAGTTCTGCAAATGACATACAGTACAATTAAAAATCACATTAGTGCAATTTATAAAACAAACATTTTAGCAAAACAAACCAAAATAATCTATGCAGAATCTGGGTCACAGTTAGATTTGTGTATGTCACGGAATTTCCACATTTTCAACAGGGAGCAGAAACATTGCTGCACAAAGGGGTCTGAAAGCAAAGGTTCACATACGTTTACAATCAGGATACACAAGATTGAATTCCTTTTCTCATTAAATAACCAAGTTTAATATTTTGATTTAGTGAATCGCTTTATTCTTTATTAGGGTCATGAGAAGACCATGAGAAGATGGGGTACACCCTGAAAAGAGCCCAAATAGTTAAAACTGACACGCAATTATTCTCACTCACATTCAGGACTAGGGTCAATCATGAATATCCAATTAGCCCTAAAGTCCAAGTGTTTAGACTAAGAAAGGAAATTGGCACTCAAAAGAAAGTCAAGCAAGCATGGGGGACAACATTTAAACTCACCGGGCATGGGATTCAAACCCAATACCTACAACTCAAAATCAATACCTGCGGAATAGCAAAACATCAATGGAGAGTTACACAGTCAATAGATAGAAAAGTTGGCAATTTAGTCGACTGGATGTTATTTTGGTGGACAGGTGCATCCGCATTACACTTCACATTGTAATTATGAATGTGAACATCAAATCGATCAAAAAAAAAAAAAAAAAAAAAAAAAAGGTTTGTAATGTGAACACAACCTTAGAATATTCCATAGCATTACAAATGTCTTTCAAACTCCAGCATGACAATGTCCCTGTGCATGAAGGGAGGTCTACGATGATATGGTGTGCTGACTGAGCCTCAGGCATCAGTAGATCCTACAGCAGTAATTGACCTCATTAATGCTCTTGTGGCTGGATGAGCAAATCCCCAAAGCCATGCTCATATTTACTGTGTTGATTATTAATTATTTTATCTAAATCATGTCTGAGCGGTACAGTGGTGTGGTGGTTAGTACACAATGCCCTACAGCAAGTCCCGGGGTCTGCAAGGGTGTTTCTGTTTGAATGTTCATCCAATGTTTTAGTGGCTTTCCTGTGGGTGCTCCGGTTTCCTCCCACAGTCCAAAGACATGCACATTGAACTGTTCCAATTCAACCTTAGGTGTGGGTGTGAGTGAGAAAGATTGTGTGTGTTTGTGTATGTTTGTGTGTGTGTGTGTGTGTGTGTGTGTGTGTGTGTGTGTGTGTGTGTGTGTGTGTGTGTGTGTTTTGGCCCTGTGATGGTCCGATAAGCTGCTCCTCAACTTTCCAAAGAGTCAGCTGAGATAGATTGCAGCCTTCACGTGACTATAGTAGGATTAAGTCATTTGACAAATAAATGAGTGATTTTACACACCTGCGTCTTGCGTTCACTTGCCACGTGTCACATTTCTGTGAGTTTCCTGTTACCACCTGAAAACGTGCCATTAGTTGCAGCTGCGATGCAAATAGCCTGTAGATCTGAATGTCTGTGTGTTTGCACAATATCCTGTGATGGACCGGTGTCTTATCTGATCCCAGTGTTCCTAGGATAGCCTCTAGATCTCTAAATAACAGGTCCTTATAATGAATGAATGAAAGCATGAATGACCCTGAATCAACTTGCTTAACCCAAATGTAGTCAAAGTCATGATATTAATATACTCAAGAATTACAATGCAAAATTTTCTCATCTAGCTTCATCTTGTTTTCTGCATCATTTAGTGTGAAGATTATTTTTCAATCAAAGGACCACTTTAAGCATTTGCTGTATTTAAAAATGTTGTATATATGTTGTATCGTCTGTACTCATTTATTCATTCATTCATCCATTCATTCATTTTCTCTGCCGCTTATTCCTAATTAGGATCACAATGAAGCTGGAGCCTATCTTAGCCAGCTGTAGGCGACAGCAACATATATACCCTAAACAGTACACCAGGCTACACACAACCCTACAATTTCATTCATTCTGAACCGCTTTGTCCAAATTAGGGTTGCAAGGAGACCGGTGTCCATCCCAGCCGACTCTGTGGAAGAGCAGAGAGTACACCCTGGAGAGTTCGCCAGGCCATCGCAGGGCAGAAACACGCTGACGGCTATGCAGCCTACTCTTGACGAAAGTCAGCAATGGTTCTTTTACAGCCTCTCATCATAGACAGTGAGAGACATGGCCGGCCTTTGATAACTCAGTTAGCTGCACTGGGGGGCAGCAACAACCCATTGAGAGTGGGGCTTGAACCCCGCCCCCCAACCTTAGGATCAGTGATCCAGCACCTCTTACCACCAGGCCACCACTGTCCACCCTTCGATTTGTAACAGCCAATTAGCTTAATGTGCATGTTTTTTTATTGTGAGAGGAAACCAGAGGACTCAGCGAAAAGCCAGACAAAGCACAAAGAGGACATGCAAACCCGCACAAAAATTCTACCACTGACCCTGGAACTTGAACCCAAGACCTTCTTGCTGTAAGACGGATGTGCTGACCCCTACACTACTGTACCCTATACTACTTCCAATGAAGTGAATAATATAATTAATTAAAGATTCTGCATAATTTGCATTACCACCTGTTTAACCTATATTAATGACCTTCCACACAAAATTATGACAAAAAATTTATAATAACACTGTGACCACAGCTGTGTATATGCATGTGCCTTCATCTCAATTATTCTTCTATGCTTGATTAAATCACTTACAGTGTTACTAAGGGAAGATTTACCACTTCAACTATCCCAGGACCTGATTAAATCTTTAATGCTCCAATTAATGAGATAATACGTTATTGCATTACACGATGAAGCAGTCTGATTATCGGTCCTGAGTGGAAGAATTCAGTGCTGAGCTCCTAATACAAATGTTAAGTATGTCAGCAACAGTGTCAATCTCTTCAGTACTTTCTATACGGTAAGTAACAAGCAATTTACTAATTTACCAAGCTCCTCTGTCCTGTTAGGTTTGTGTGGTGGCTGGAGCCTATCTCAGCCGACAGTGGGAAAAGACAGCTTGCCAGACCAGGGCAGGCCCAACAAAGTCAAATATTCACACTCACGTTACATTCACACATAAGGACACATTGAAAGAGCCAATTAGCTTATTTATTTATTCATTTTAATTTGCCATATGTATTGTATTAATACTGCAAGGTGTGCACACACATGAAAATGGTGAGCACAAACACACACACACACACACACACACACACACACACATATCTGGAGCAGTGGGCTGCATCGGACAGCAGTGCTGGGTTAGGTGCCTTAGTCAAGGGCACTTCAGCCATGAAGGTGGACGAAATGAAGATGCTGCTCACTCCTGCACCGCCATATATTTTTCCTGCTGATTTGGGAATCGAATCAGTAAAGTTTCGGTACCAAAGCCACTGCTCTAATTAGGCCATGGGTGCCCCTAATATCTTTGACCCATGGGAGGAAACTGGAGTATCCTGAGGAAACCCACACAAACACAGGGAGAACGTGCAAATTCCACATAGAAACACCCACGCCTGGGACTTGAACCCAAGACTTTCTTGCCGTGGGGTTAACTAGAAAACATTACATTCGGCTTTGTTCTGGTTGAAGTTTGACTCTCAAGTGGTGCCCCAGAAAATTGTTTGCCCTGTCACTGGAAGATCACAGGTTCAAACTTGGGTAAACTAATTGGCTCCCTTGTGAGAGATTGCATAGACTCTCTTCCCTGTCATTCACAGAAACACTACCCAATGACAGGCATCTATGAGCTCGTGTTTGTAGAAGTAGGTGGATAAAGATTTACTATAAGTGTGTTTCACAACTCCTGATGTTGCATAAGCAAAAAAAAAAATAAAAAATTAAATGTGGTCATAAAGCACGACTTGACCAAGGGGAAACACCTTAACCCTAACTGGGTGGTAACTGTCATGACACAAGGGAAGTGATGTCTCTAATAGGTAAGACCTGGCCATGAATAAATCATAGAATCCCATGTGTGGCCATGTGACATGAAGCAGTCAGCTCAAATTACCGTTCATGTGGGATTTTCCCAATGTGAATTTGCCCAATATGACAAAACAACTATGGATGACAAAAATTGTAGTAACGATAGTATATTTAGTAGAAAAACATAGTGAGAGGAAGAACCTGGTGATTTCCCTGATATTTGTGGAATGGGTTTGAGGAAAATCTGTGTACATATGTAAGGGTTTCAGAGAGCATGCAGATTCATATTACAGACTTGGTCACTTGAAATTGTGACTGTGAATTGAATGTCCGTGCAGCTAACTGGGTTATCTCTGTGGTGAGAATCATGTATAGCAACCACTGCTATCGCTCATCTGGTTGCCGTCGGCATGCTTCTGCCATGCGATGGATTAAAGGATTCTGAAAATGAATGAATGAGCGAATGTCCGTGCAGTAAATGTTGATACAGTGACTGATTAAATTCTGTTCCCAACATTGCAACAGTGAGCCTCGCTAGATGATCTCAGTTCTGAATTTTGCCACTTAGCAAAGTTAATGGACAACAACAACAATATCAACAAAATCAAATACACTATGGGGCAGTGGTGGCCTAGTGGTATAGGGTGCTGGATCACTGATCATAAGGTTGGGGGTTTGAGTCCCACACTCCACAAGGTTGGCACTGCCCCCAGTGAAGCTAACTGGGTTATCAAAGCCCGGCCATATCTCTCACTGTCTGTGGTGTGAGGTTCATGTAAAAGAACCATTGCTGACTTTTGACAAGAGTAGCTGCAAAGCCGACAGCGTGTTTCCGCCCTACGATGGACTGGTGAGCTGTCCAGGGTGTACTCTGCCCTGACCTGGAGTCAGCTTGGATGGACGCCAGCCTCCCCATGACCCTATTTAGGATTAAGCGGTTACAGAAAATGAACTTAACAAATACACTGTTTTCACTAATGCACTTTTCTCTGCATCAGATACAGTCTCTGAAAGTGAATTGGTGTGTGGTGTCCATGTACCACTGGAATCATTCATCATTCATTCATTTTCTGAACTGCTCAGTCCTTGGAAAGAAGTTGGCGCCCATTTCAGCCTACTCTGAACGAGGGCAGAGTTCAAACTGGACAGTTCTACAGGCCATCACTGGGTATCACTTGAATGAGTCTTATATAAATAGATCATCTGAAATAGAAGAGGGGGTGTTACAGTGGCGAAGTGATTAGCATGTCTGCCTTAATGCATAAAAGTCCTGGGCTCATGCATTTCTGTATAGAGTGTACATTTTCTCTCCTGTACTTGTGTGTTTCTTCTGGATACTCCAGTTTTCTCCCACAGTCCATAGACATGCACTTTAGTCTAATTCACGGGTGTCAGGCTCAAGGCCCGTGTGCAAAATCCAGCCTACCAGCTCATTTTATGTGGCCCACAAGAGCTTTAAAAGAATATGATTATCGTACATTCTTTGCTTGACCATTATCATGAAATCTAATTCATCATCATCACCATTCATTCCACTCAGTGAAAATCGGTGTGACCCTTGGTCTAACTGGTTCTTTCCAATTGTCCCTGTGATGGTTAGATGAGCTGTTCAGGGTGTACACCTTCTTCGCCCAGTGTCATCTGAAATAGATTCCAGCCTCCCCACAACCCGATTAGGATTAAGCGGCTTGGCAAATGATTCACTGAGTAAGTGAAATAAAAGATACTGTCTAATAAATCTTATACAATAAAAATAACTCATACTAACCACTCTAGCTTGTCTGAAGATACAATACTATATAGTGGCCAAACTCTGGTTTGGCCTGATATGCATTGGACCAGATGTCAAACACTGGCAGCTGAAATAGTACAACAGAGGCAGAAAGTGAGTGGAATCAGTCTCTGTTCTTTATAGTCTGATTTTGCCAGCCAAGTGAGGTGAAACAGAAGCCACTGAGCCCTAGAAGTCTGGCAGCATCTACAGACCCACAGGGAAACTCAGCACTTATGGGCAATTAGAGGGACCCACTGCTGTTGCTCTTAGGCCCTGTATCTTTGAGGTAAACTCTAAGTATAATTCTACGTACCCCACAAGCAATCATACTTGGTCAGATGCATTTGTCATGTGATCACAGGAACCGCAATGAACCTATGCAAATGCACTGAGCACATTCATAAGAGTATTTCCTTTGCCTACCCAGGGCTACAGACTTACTGGAGACCGGGGGTGGGGTGCGGGTATTGATGGCGATCATTATATCATACCTGTATGTGCTATAAGTGGATAACGCTCTTTCTGTGCAGGTGCCCTGCTGTACTCCTCTGCTATTTTGAGTCACATGATACACAACTGAGGATTAAGCACGACTTTGCGCCTTAATTCATGTGGCTTCAGTTCATCGTGGGTGTTTTTTTAAGTATTCATCGAATTAAAAAAATAAGGAAATTAAGGAAGAATAGGGGGAAAATTTAAAGAAAATGCCACAAAAACAAGGCCAATTATGCAAAAAAAAAAAGGAACAAACACAAAACAAAAAACAACCCAAAATCTCCCATCAAAACTACTTACATTGTTGTGAGGTGCCCATCTGAGTATGTGCACGCACATCTGCGTGCATGCGTGGCCGCGCGTGCATTTGTATGTGCGTGTATTTAAATTTTATTTACATCTTATGCATTATTTTTGAATGTTGAATTGTTATTATAAGCATTTGTAGCATTTAATATGTATTTATTCATATATACGCATATACATGTACGTATATATATATATATATAGGGGGGCGGTGATCCTATTTCGCGGATTTCGATGGTCACGTGGGGATCTCGGTCCCAATTATCCACGGAAAGTGAGGGATCCCTGTATTTGATAGTTGGCAATGGGGTACACCCTGAACAGCTCTCTAGACCATCACAGGACCAACATACACCATTCACACTTATATTTACAGCTAGGGGAAATTCGGAACAGCCAATTAGCCTAATATACATGTCCTTGGACATGAGGAAACCCAAGGTACCCAGAAGAAACCTATTCAAGTACAGAGACAACAAGCAAATGCCACACAGAAACACCCTCACTGTGACCAGGACTCAAAGCCAGCACCTTCTTGCTGTGAGGAAGAAGTGCTTACCAATATGCCGCCCTTTTTTATGCTTGTTAAAAAAATCAATATTTGAATTCTGAGTAGTATTTTCCAATAGATTAAACTACTCCATTGTGCTTATAATTAGTTATTATGATCATCGACACATTTCTGGTACATTTATAAAAAGTATTATTCAATGGGTAACAGGGTACGTATTTCACCAGGGAGCAGAGTTCTGGATTTAGATCCATAACCATACTGTGTGTGCCCCATACTTCACTGTCTGGTACTATTAGAGTAATAGCCAAAGGACACGCTGAGAGATATTCACATTGAACTCGTTTCACACTTTTCTATAACTCGGCACATCATAAATCCTTAATCCTTCAGTTGGATGGCCCCTGCTGGCACTTTCACGAGCTCACACATCGCTGTCTGGGTGCATGCAGGCAGCCATGCTGTGCCATAACAGAAAGGCCCTGTGTTACCAAGCGTGCTCAGGACAGTAGACTGAATCACACAGCACTCTCTATGGGAGCTGAGGATGCAGACTATTTTTCTTAAGGGGCAGTGTAGGAGACGAGACAGTTTCTCGTATAGAGTTAGATCATATTGATTTGCCAATGTTGTCTTGTTTCCCCTGTGGTGTGAGTATTGCAAAATAATGTTGTAGTGGCATCCTGGGCTTTTCTTTCATGACATCTTTCTATCACACACAACCCATGAGTTTGCCTGGGTTAATATAATATCATCGTACTGTACTAGTAGCAATTGGAACGTGCTCTGAACCATCATGATGCAGTTTAACCGGTGCAATGTTTCTAACTAGCTAACTAATCTATCTACGTTTCGCAACAATATGGACTTGTGTCTTCTTAAATTATATCGTAGGTCTGCTCTTGCATGTTTTCCACATTGCTGTTGTTTAAAAGAATCCAATTGAATATACTTACTCATTCCTCTTATTCTTTAATCTTAAGAACCACCTAATTTGACTATTAGAGACACCGGGAGGCTGGGGCCTGCCTCACTCGACATTAAGTGAAGGCAGAGGGACAGCACATGTAAGTGGTTTTGGAGACAAAGTCAGAGAGGCTAGATTGAAATGGTTTGGAGGTTGGAACTACCAGGCAGAAGGCCGAGAGGAAGACCAAAGACGAGATTTATAGATGTGGTGAAGGAAGACATGAAGGTAGCTGGTGTAAGAGAAGAAGATGCACAGGATTAGGTGAAATGGAGACAGATGATTCACTGTGGTGACCTCTGAAGGGAGCAACCGAAAGGAAAAGAAGAAGAAGAAGCATAAGAAGAGGAAGAGGGTACTTCACTGAATGGCTTACCAGACCACAGCAGGGCCAACACACACAATCAGTCATACTCATTCACACCTAGGGGCTATTTGGAGTAGCCAATTCTATGAAGGTGCATGTCTTCAGACTTTAGCAAAAACCAGGGTATCTGGAGGAAACCAACTCAGGGACACACAGCACAGGGAGCACAGGGAGAACATGTAAGTTCACAAAGAAACGTTCCAGCCTGGGAATTCAACCTAAGATGTACATATATATATATATATATATATATATACACAGTCAGCCCTTTACTTATGAAACCCTCTGGGTATGAAACCTCCAGGCTACGAAAAACCTTTTCCTAAATTTTCATCCTCTTTTTACGAAAACACCCTCTTTATATGAAAAGCACCAAACGCGCCATTCAAAAATTCAAATGCGCCATGCAAAATTCAAACAATGCGAGAGTTGCTCTCTCATTGGCTACCTCCCAACATCCCGCCCCCCTGGCTTTCCATTGGCCAGGAAGAAGCTGAACTGTACCCATACTTCTTGTTTGTTACACGCGTGAAGGAGAGTTGAACAGGACTGTTGGCTTGTTTTGAGATCATTGCAGCATTATATTTTGTTATCGCCGAAACCCCTCTACGATATTGAAACAGAAGGAGACCTTAAATCAAAAATACAGTGACAGAGGCAATTATTTCGGCACGATATTCAAGTAGAAGGAGCATGTGCAGAGTGCTCCGTAGGACAAGACCTCCGATCTCCCAAGAAAGCACGTTAATATTGAATCAGGACCTCTGATCTTTCAAACAGGTACTGTAATTCTGCTTTAAATACAACATCCAGTCCATTTAAACATTTAAATAGAATTGTTCCGTCAGCTGCATGTTGTGTGTGTGGGCGGAGCCCGCATTCGGCAAAACACACCATAGAGACAGAATTGTGTGTGTGTGAGAGGGAGAGAGAGAGAGAGAGTGAGAGAGAGAGAGAGAGAGAGAGAGAGAGAGAGAGAGAGACTGCCTACAGAGTCAGTCAGAAATGAAAGGAGGCTTAACTCTCTTTCGAGAGAGTACACTGTAGCTTATTTTTAATTTTTTAAGTTGTTGAATTCAGTAAATGTTTAATAAATGTGGCACGCTCCGCTGAATGTGAGCAAAACACGGCTCATCTGGACCTCCGATCCCTCAAGGAATCAAGTTAAAGTTGAGTTTGGACCTCCAATCTGTCAAGCAGGGAATGTGCTTTGAATTCCCGTCTTAAAATGCTCCGGCATTCTGCGTGTAGGCAGAGCCTGCATTCAGTGGAGCGCGCCATGTGTATGTATGTATGTATGTGTGTGTGTGTGAGAGTGAGACAGAAAGAGAGAGAGAGAGAGAGAGAGAGATAGACAGTGTTTTGTGTGTGTGTGTGTGTGTGTGTGTGTGTGTGTGTGTGTGTGTGTGTGTGTGTGTGTGTGTGTGTGTGAATGTGCTTTAATAAAAATGTTTAATAATGGTTTAATTAATAAATATGTTAATATATATATATATATATATATATATATATATATTCTTCTTCTTGGTTTTCTCTCGAATCAAGATTGATTGTGCTCTCATTGGTGAGTATGCATGTGACTTCGGAGTACAAAGGCCGAAGCGCACACACTGTTGCAGGTTGGGCAAGGCACGCTTGTTGTAGAGATTACAGTGGACGACATTCGGTGTCTCCATTGGCGGGCTGCTTCAAGGCGCAAGCGGCAGTCATCCTCAAAGGCTACAGCTGTGCGTTGGATCATGGAGCGCCAGAGCTGTCTGTCATTAGCTGTCAGCTCAAGTTGGCCAGGCTTGATATCTGCCCATTTGAGGTTTGCCTTGAGGTTGTCCTTGTATCTTTTCTTTGGTCCACCTTGGTTGCGTTTTCCTTTAACCAGTTCTCCATAGAAGAGTTGGCATGGAATTCTGGGCTTCTCCACCCTCCACCCAATGTCCTGTCCATCAAAGTTGGGCTTTGATGAGCTTGGCTTCGATGCTGATGGTGTTGGCTCTGTCTAATACCTCCTGGTTTGTAACATGGTCTTGCCACCGTATCTTCATGATGGAGTGGAGGGAGCGCTGGGGAAACTGCTCAAGCTTTTTGATGTGACTTCAGTACACAGTCCATGTCTCGCAACCATACAACAAGGACGTTATGACCACAGCACTGTAGACTTTGAGTTTTGTTGTGAGACGAATGTTTCAAGACTTTGGTGTAAAGTCTGCCTAATGCCTGACTAGCTTTCCTAGCTGAGATTTCTCCTTCAAGAGAACCATCACTGGAGATAGTGCTGCCCAAGTACTTGAATGTCTGGACATTTTTCAAATGTGTGCCATCGATAGTGATGCATGGTGGCTGGAGGGTCATATTTTGTGCTGGCTGTATAAGTACTACAATTTTTCCAAAGACTAATTGTGAGTCCAAATAGCTTGGCCGCTTCAGAGAATGTCAGTTATGGTTTGCAGGTGGTTCTCTTCATGGGCCATGAGAGCACAGTCATCGGCAAACAGGGCCTCCAATCCTAACCCATGAAGTGTCTTTGTCTTTGCATTTAGGCACCTCAGGTTGAGCACTGACCCATCAAGCCGGTATTTGATGTACACTCCAAGGTCACTGATAGCATGGTTGAGTACTTGAATAAAAAAGAGATTGAACAGCACAGGAGCCGGGACACAGCCTCGCTTTGGAGATTTTGAAGCAGTCTGATGGTTCGCCATTTGAGATAATTTCTCCCGTCATATCCTGATGGAACAGTTTGACTAATGCGGGGGAATTTTGGAGGGCAGTCAAGCTTTCTAAGAATAGTCCAGAGAGCTTCTCTGTTGACTGTGTCAAATGCCTTGGTGAGGTCTATAAATACGGAGTACAGGTTCATGTTCTGTTCCATACACTTTTCCTGGACCTGTCTGAAGGCAAAGACCATGTCTACAGTGCTGCGATTTGGGCAAAAGCCACACTGTGATTCAGGGATATTTCTCTCAGCCACGGTTGGGATGAGTCTGTTAAGTAGCACTCGGGCCATTATTTTGCCAGCTGTGGAGAGGAGAGACATGCCCCTATAATTTCCGCAGTCTGCTCTTGATCCTTTGTTCTTGGAG
The DNA here is from genome assembly GCA_024760905.1 of Plotosus lineatus. Taxonomy (NCBI): domain Eukaryota; kingdom Metazoa; phylum Chordata; class Actinopteri; order Siluriformes; family Plotosidae; genus Plotosus; species Plotosus lineatus. Next base: position 46,699,946 of record CM045732.1, on the reverse strand, counting down.
AGGGTAACTATTGGTGCATTGCGAAAGTCTGCAGACAGTTCTTCCTCTACCCACATGCTGACTAGCACACTGCAAAAAGCTTCCAGGGCTATGCCACCTAGTGCTTTGTAGACATCCGCAGGGATGCCATCCTTGCCAGGAGCTTTTCTGCAGCTCATCTGTTTAATGGCTCTCTTGATTTCATCCTTAGAGGGTGGTTCATCTAATTCAGTGCGTTCTACTTGTTGTTTTATCTGGTCAAGTGTACACTGGTCAACTGTGGAAGAGCGATCCAGAAGTTGGTTGACATGTTCTTTTCATCTGTTGTTGATGCCAGTTTTGTCCTTGATTAGTGAGTGTTGCTTCGTCTGAGGATAGCAGAGGAACGAAGCCAGATTTGGAGGGACCAAACACTGTCTTGAAGGAACTGAAAAACTGTTTTGAGTTATTTGAGTCAGCAAACCCTTGGATCTCTTCAGATTTCTCATCCCACCACTTATCCTGCATTTTTCTTATCTCCCTCTGAGCTTGAGATCACACAAGGTGATCTCACCAAGATGGCTCCATTTCAGACTTGAAACAGTAATGTCCAATCTGTTTTTTTTTTCTTTTCTTTTGATGATCAGTGATTGGTGGAAACAGGTGGAAGGTGTGGCTATTGTTTGGTTGAAGTGAAAACCTGCACCCACACCGGCCCTTTGCAGATAAGATTGCCCACCCCTGGCTTAGAGGGATGATCTGCCAGCTGCGGCGGGCTGGCCAGACTTGGTAGAGAAGGCAATTTTCAGGCCACTTTTTCTAAGCTCTTTTGATACTTGGGTGAACAGTGCTGTCTTGAATAGGGCTGTTCAGTTGCTATGGATGCTGCCAGACTTCTTTGCTGCCCCGGGTTCAAAGAAGAGTGACCAATGTTCAAAGCTGCCTACATGTAGGTTCATGACTACAACTGCCAGTGGTCATCTCCACCTGTTGCTTTGCCAGTTCCCCATCACTGTAGGTCTTGTTTATGTGCATAACCTAGACCTGTGCGTGAAGGTTATTTCAGTGGAAGAGCCATTGCACTCCAACAATCCCACTCTCTCAGCTTCCAAGGTCCTGATCCAGTGGCATGAAGAGTCATTATGTCTAGGGACAACATCGGCTGCAGTAGATGACTGTGCCCTTCACTTGTGTTCTGACACGCTCTAAGCCTTCTACAGTGCCTTGCTACTTCGCCTTCCTGACCATTGAATCCAGTGATGATTGATGACTTCAGCCACCCAGTCTGCCAGAGTAGACTTGTTTGTGGTGAGCAGTACCAAGAGGTTTCTGTCAGGGATACCTCACCCTTAGCTCCTGGACAGAAGACCAAACCTGGGAGCACAGGGGCTATTTGCCCAATAGCAGGTGGTCTGTTAATGGGTACCAGGGCGTGTCCACACTCCGGTGAGTCATGCATGCCGCATGTCAAGGGGCAGACCACCTCCGAGTCCTCGTAGTTCAGCATGGGGCCGCAAGGTACCCGTGTGTCACCATGGGGAGGAACTACATCGGGCTTGTTTATGAGCGGTTGAATGGCAGCTTTGCAACCACCATGTACGAGCAAGAAATGCTTTCGCACACTAGTTCCCTTTCACTCCATGCAGAGCTAGCTCTTTGTGCATCAATAGGCCATTCACAAACACTAATATATATATATATATATATGTGTGTGTGTGTGTGTGTGTGTGTGTGTGTGTGTGTGTGTGTATATATATATATATATATGTGTGTGTGTGTGTGTATGTATGTGTGTATATATATATATATATATATATATATATATATATATATATATATATATATATATATATATAGAGAGAGAGAGAGAGAGAGAGAGAGAGAGAGAGAGTTAGTTAGTTAGTTAGTTTGAGGTATGTTTCATGGAACCTAAGTGTTCAGTTCTTAAACAAAAATAGTTTGTGATATCTCTACATTTTTTTTTGCATGAAAAGTGAAAAAAAAAAAACAGGGTGGTCATGCTCTAAGTGTGGTGATTCTAAAATTATTATCAGGGGCTGTATACATGCTTTGAAATCTTTATCAGAATCTCAGTTGTGTACATGTGTGCTGAAATCAGACCTTTCACTTTATGAGTGGCTGACATTCATGAACATTAGAATACAAAGTATTTATGCAAGTATTCTCATATATATTTTTAAAATTCAGTCATTCATTTGCTGAACCCCTTGATCTCATCTAAGTCTCAGGGGCACTGGAGCCTATCTCAGCCAACTCAGGGCAAAGGTGGAAAACACCCTGAACAGCTCACCAGACCATCACAGGACCAAAACACATACAAACACTTAGAGCCTCACCTAGTGGCAGTATGGGACAGAATTCATCTAATATGTACGTACTTTGGACTAGGGAGGGAAACCTATACAACCGTGGGAAAAACCTGCAAACTCCACACAGAAACCCCCTCACCAAGCTCAAGACTCAAAACTATGACCTTCTTACTGTGAAGCAAACATACTATACAACCATCACAACTTATTCATTCATACATTTTCTGAACTACTTAATCCTAATTAGTGTTGTGGGAAGGCTCAACCAACTCCAGGTGAGGGTGGGGTACACCCTGGACAGCTCGCCATGCCATTGCAGTGCCAATACTCACACAACAATTCATACCCACACACTCACACCTAGGGGCGATTAGGAACAGCCAATTAATCTACTGTGCATGTTTTTGGACTGTGGGAAGAAACCAGAGTACCTGGAGGGAACCCACACAAGTACAGAAACAGCCCAGCTGGGAACCATCTGCTAACAACTACACCACTTTGCTGCCTCACATACAACTTTTGTAATAGATGAATGAATAAATAAACCAATAAATAATGTACATATAGTTTACAAAAAAAAGTTCAGAAATTTGTCTCGAAACACAAAGTAACAGCACGTGCAGTTATATAGTGTATGTGTATATATTGAACTGACGTCACTTTCTGAATTATCTGCCAACACTTTATTTTTTTCCCCGTTCAGCCCCTTTCCCCTGTAGACATTGTGTAATTTTATAACTGTGTCATACTTGGACAATGTAAATGTGAACTGTATTAATGTCCTTCCTTGTGTTGCCATGCAACCCGCCTCTTTAAAAGGTCTTTATCGGGGACATTTCAGATTGATGGCTTATCAAACTGTGCGACCTCCATTGCCTTTTTCAGCCTCCAAGGGACATACTTTGAAAAGTTACCTTTGAAAATAAGGAACAGAAGAAGAAAAATGAAAAAAGCACTTGGAAGTTGGCAGAAAGCCTGCCCTCTTGTTAGCCTGTCTCGCTGTTACCCTACAAGCACACACAGGATTGATTATTGAGATGAGCGCCTATAAATTTGCTATTTTAACATGGTGGAGTGAGGGGGCTGTGAAGTAAGAAGATGCCTGGGTCTTAAACTCACGGGTGAGAAGGCTAAATGGGTGTAGATGGATTCAAGAGCTTAGTTGGGATAAGAAACTGGGATCTAGTTAGTCTCCGTATACGCCCTAGGGGCTTTCAGCACTGCACTTACCGACAGTCTGTGACAGTAAAATCTGAGATACTTTAAAGGGAATCTGGGTAGTGTCCAGACTGAAACACTATCCTGCAGTGACCAGGGGCTTGTAAAATATGGTATATGGAGCATGGATTTACTGTTGGGTATTTACACTCACTGTCCACTTTAATAGGAACAACCTGCTCACTTATGCAGGCATCCAATCAGCCAATCATGTAGCGGCAGCACAATGTACAAAATAAGGCAAATACAGGTCAGGAGTTTCAGTTAAGGGATGGCACAGTGGTGTAGTGGTTAGCCCGTCCGCTTCACAGCAAGAAGGTACTGGGTTTGAGTTCCATGCTCAGCGCATGCATTTCAGTGTGATGTTTGGGAATTCTCCCATGATTGTGTGGTACTCAGGTTCCCTATCACAGTCCAAAGACATGCACATGTACAGTTTCTAATTGCCCCTGGGTGTGTGTGAATGGTTATGTATGTGTTTTCTCTATGATGGTCTGGTGAGTCGTTCAAGGTGTGCCCCAACTTCACCCAGTGTCAGCCAAAATAGTCTCCAGCCTCCCCATAACCCTAATAGTAATAGAATTAAGTGGTTTGGCAAATAAGCAAATTTCAGTTAATGTTCACATCAAACATCAAAATAAAGATAACAATTTCTGGTACCTTAAATCATCACATGCATGGTGGGCAGTTTGAGTATTTCAGAAATTGCTGATTTCATGGGCTTTTCATACAGAACAGTATCTACAATATATACAGTATAGTGTGAAAATAATAAATAATAAATAAATATCCTTTGGCTAGAGGGTCTGCAGGCTGAAACCCCTTGTGTGAATAAGAGAGCTTGAGGAGAATGAATAGAGTGGTTGGAGTTAACAGGAAGTGTATAGGAACACAAATAAGCACTCCTTACAACCGCCGTAAGCAGAAAAGCATCTTACTATTCTACAAAGTGTCAAGCCTTGTGGTTTATGGACAACAGCAGCAGGACACCATATAAGGTTCCACTATTTTCACAGACTCACCAAAAATACTGTCACTGGTGGTCTGTCAAACAAGGAAAGCACATTTTACCCCAGTATCATAAAATTTGCCCAGTACTGCATTATGTTATCTGAATATGGGCAGCACAGAGACATAGTGGTTAGATTTTCACCTTGCTGCAGGACTTTATAAGGGCATTTGTATGTGGAATATGTTCACCCTGTGCTTGCATTGGTCTCCTCCATGTACTACAGTTTTGTCCCACAGTCCAAAGATATGCACATTAGGCTAAATAGCTGTTCCATATTGCGCCGAGGTGTGAGTGTGATCATGAATAGTTACCTTGTGAATACTTACCTTGTCAGAGAAGGAAACTAGAAAAGATTGGTTATTTTTCCCATACTTTTGAGCCAAATCAATCTTGGGTATTGATCTGCCTCCTTTTTTTGAGTCTCGCATCACGTCGGCCATTTTGCATTGCTAGCTACCAAAATTTAGTAAACTACAACCAGAATGATATGTAGAGAAGAAAATAGACAGCTATATTGGCAGTGAGAACAGGAGCAGCAGTTACTTGATAAAAATCCATGCCAAGTGAAACATTTACAATCTGTCAATCAAACAGGGTTCCAGCCACTTTGATGGTTCCTCCAATTATTATGCAGCAACCCAGTGTCCTGACATGCACACTTCTCATTGATGCCCAGAGAAGCTGAACTTCTCTCGAAATGACATTTTTCAAGCATTTGTCCAATAAATATATACATTTGCAGGATTAAAGGCAGAACATATAGTAAGTTCCATTGAACTACAGTGAAGCTGCATTTCAGTGGGTCGTAATTGAATGTGCTGCCATGTTAATATCATCTATTCATTCATTTTCTGAACCGCTTAATCCTAATTAGGGTCATGAGGAGGGTGGCGCCCATCTCAGCTGACTCTGGTCGAGGGCAGAGTACACCCTGGACAGTTCACCAAGCCATCGCAGGGCAGAAAGTAGCTGATGGCTATGCAGCTACTCTTTACAAAAGTCAGCAATGGGTCTTTAACAGGCTTCTCACCATAGACACATGAGACACGTGAGAGACATGGCCACCATGGATAATTAATGTAACCACCATACATAATTAATGTAAGACCAAAAAAAATCATATTTACCTACTAGAAATTATTTCTGCTTCTGAATGAACTAGCCATGAACTTGGACATGTTAGTACTCTCTTTGTAATGTAAATGTGAATACATCATATCTTATTCACTTACTTAGTGATTTTCGGTATCACTTAATCCTACTAACGGGTCACAGGAAGACTGAAGCCTATCTCAGCCGACATGCTCAGCAGGCAGAACATGCAAACACCACATAAATACACCTAAGCCTGGAACCTGAACCCTGGACCTTCTTGTGGTGAGGTGGGCATACTAACCACTACGCCATCTTGCCAACAACAACAGGTCAAATTTGCTGAAATTTCCATGTAGTGCTAAGGCGGCCTTCACTGCACCAAAACTGGATAGGGTCATTTTTGATGCAGCTTTCATTTGGAAATTAATAGCACCTTGCAAACATAATATTCATCTTTGTACATCAAAAAGCACTGTTGTAATTACAATCTTATTTGTTGAAGAACAAATGAGGAGTAAATACACATACAGAGATTGACACTGTACTCCACAACAGTGGTATGGAAAAAAAAAGTGATGCTGCAGACACTGTAAACACAGAGATTGCATATATAATCTTTTTTTTTTTTTTCCATTTGTTCATGTAATTCTATAACTTGTTTTGCCTATTGGGAGGTGATGGGTTAATGGTTATCATGTCTGCCTCACAGCAAAAGGGCCTGGATTTGATTCCCAGCTAAGATGTTTCTGTGTGGAGTTTGCATGTTCTCCCCATCTTCGTGTGGGTTCCTCTTGGTACTCAGGTTCCCTCCGACAGTCCTAACACATGCACAGTAGGCTACTTGGCTGTTCCGAATCACCTCGTGGTGTGAGAGCAAGTTTGAATGGTTGTTTGAGTGTTGGCCCTGCAATGGTCTGTCGAGCTGTTCAGGGTGTACCCCACCCTTGCCCAGAGATGGGCACCAGTCTTTCCACAATCCTAATCAGGATTAAGCGGCTTAGAAAATGTATATTTTACCTATTGATTAATTTAATATTGGTATACTGTTATTTTTGCCATTGTTTTGCCTTATATGAAATGTTGTCTCCAATTCCTTTTCTCACAATTTTCTGCTCTAAAAAGTGACCACTTCGAATTTTGCAGATTGCAACTTATGTAAAACCAAATTAAGTAACTGATGATGAAAATATGCATATTTTTAGCGTAACAGGAGGGTTTGGAAGGCTTTTATTTCATTTAATTTTAAACAAGTTCAGGCATTACCAGCAGCAAAACAAAGATATATTTTCCAAAAGAAGCAAATACACAGCTGTGAAGCTAGTCAGCAGTCTTGGTCCTTGATTTATTCTTTTGGGGAAGAGAGAGGATGCTGTCTGAGTAGGGGAGAGAGAGAGAGAGAGAGAGAGAGAGAGAGAGAGAGAGCGACCTGGAGAACAAAATGATTATTCCAACCTCACCATATGAAATCAATTACTTTGAGTGGCCAGTCCAGCTAAAACACAAAACATTGACAGTACATTGAATCAACTGATTAACTGCAGAGACTTAAGAGTGAAAATCCTTCACAGAGCCAAAATTTTATTCACAACTTGGCTTTTTTTTTTTGTTTTGCTTTGTTTTCTTTTGTTTTGTTATGACTCTGGTCTAGTTACGCTGTCAGCAGTTATATATTTTTCTCATTCTCTATGCTGTCATGTTGTTGTTTTTTTACACTGAGTTTCCCAAATTCGACTGATGTTGACGTTATGAATGTGCAGTCAACACTCGCCTCATTTCCTAGAGCATGATGACACATTACACTCAGAGTAGGGAAGCGAAGCTGTGGATAATAAGGTGTGATGTGTCACACTTCACTGAGCTATGACTGTCGGATGGCTGGACGAGACAAAAAAAAATATGTAGATGAAGGTGGGAAGCGGTGGCATGCGTTTTAATGACATTTCCTTGTGTGTTTAAATATTTAACGCCTCATTCTGTGTAGACTCTCCAGGAACACACTAAAGAGTTCCATCCCAGTATGTAAGAAAGAGAAGTCTAATTGTCCTGGTGATAAATCATGAGCCTGTATTCAACCAGCTCTGCACAAAGGTATCCTACAGTAATAAGGAATGATCACTACAGTGTGCTGAAACAATAAGTGCAATGTTTATCAAGCTGAGCTGATGAATGTGTCCATTTAACCATATTAAGTGGAAGCTAGCAATGAGCACTGATACTACTGTAACTGTGCACATAATGTGTAAGTAGCTGTGCACTAAATAATTACATTATTTTGATATACTGTATTAATCCCACAAGGTAAATCTGGCTTCTGCATTTAACACATACAACGTGAACACACACACACACACACACACACACACACACACACTTGGAGCAGTGGGCTGCAACACACACTGGGGCGCCTGGAGAGCAGATGGGAGTTAGGTGGCTTGCTCGAGGGCACGTCAGCCATGAAGGTAGAGGAAGGGAAGGTGCAGCTCACTCCTGTACCACCACCAAATAATTCTTCCTGCTGGTTCAGGATCCGAAAAAGCGACTTTTTGGGCCCAAAGCCACTTCTCTCACCATCAGGTCATGGCTGCCCCTGGCAGATTTCCCAGTTATTTATTTTTCTCACATACAGGTGAAGCATAAAAAAACTCGATACAGTCTTTACCTTTTTTACACATCTGATGAGGTTTACATTAGTGGGTGTCACGGTGGCAAAGTTTTTAGCATATTCGCCTCTCAGTTAGAAGGTCTTGGGTTTGAGGCTCAGGCGTTTCAGTGCAGACTTTGCATCGTCGCCATATTCATGTGTGAGTTCCTATGAATTCTCTGGTTTCCTCCCATAGTCCAAAGACATGCTGATTGGTTGTTTCAAATTGTCCCTATGTGTGGATGCTCCTATGTGTGGATGTCTGGATTTGAAAGGTTGTATGCGAGTTACCCTGTGTTGATCTGATGAGCTGTTTAGGGCATACCATGCCTTTCGTCGGTGTTGACTGAGATTGGCTGCAGCCTCCCTAACAGTAGGATTAAGTGGTTTAACATTATTTTTAATTACAAATATAAAGATAAGATAAGATAAGATAAGATACAGCTTTATTAATCTCACAATGGAGAAATTCACTGTTACAGGCTCTTGAGGTACCATCAGTAGCGGGGTGCAAAAATAGATACAAATACAAACATACACACATACATATATATTATATAAGTAAATAAATAAATAGATACATAAATAGTATAAATTAATAAACAATAAAAGAAAAGAAGGGAACGACTTTGTAGACTGGCCTATATTCAAGTGTACATGTATCTGAGGGTAAAATGTACTTACTGTTGTATGTATTTAGGATTTCGATCAGGAATTCTAATGAGATAGAGTACCCGTCTGGACAAGAGTGACATACACCCTGGGCAGCTCGCCAGGCGGTTGCAAGGGCAACACTCACATAACCATTCACATTTACACTCACATCCAGGGGGATATGGAACAGACAATTCTGAACAGACAATGCTCTCCTACACATGCTTTGGAGTGCAGAAGGGAACCTGGAAGAAACCCACACAAACACAAGGAGAACATGCAAACACCATGCAGAGAAGACCTTGCTAAGTGCGGGACTCCAACACAAAAACAGGGAATTGAACCCTGACCTTCTTGTTGAGAAGCAGATGTAAGAACCACTGCGCCACCGTGTCGCCTAATACAGTTATATTTTGAATTAAATAAATTTAGTTTGAAATTTTACTGCTTTTCATTTCATGTTGTGAACCATTTATACCTATATACCATGTGTACCTATACTGGCCTTGTGGGAGCTCACCACGAGCCTTTCCTCGCTGGCATTCGTAGCGTGCACATGCACAAAATTCTCCTCCTCCTCCTCCTTCTCTGTTACGTACTATCTCACACCTGCCCACGTGACATCTTCGCACCTACGAGGCATCTTTGCTGCAGTTGATGATCGGAAGCGTTAGTTGACATTGTTTATTCTTGTTTTGTTATAATTTATTATTATTAATGTTAATGTACATGTATTGTTATTATTATTATGAAATATTTATTGTTTTTTCATGTTTACCTTTAATATATTAGGTCAAATATATGTGTTTGTGCCAGGTTATATGAGTTTAGGAGGGGGCTGGAATGGATTAATTGGTTTTCTATTATTTCCTATGGGAATTTTTCGTTTTATCTAACGAACATTTTGACTTACGAGCTTGTCCTCGGAATGGATTAATTTCATAAGTCATGGTACCACTGAACATTGGAACATGACATCTGCTAAATGCAAACATAATTTAAAACTAGGATCTTCATGCTGTGAAGTGGAAGTGCTAACCACTAGGCCACCATGATGCCCTAATTGAAATAAGTTAAGTAATTAATTTGTTGAAGAATTCCAGGAAATTGAATGGGAAACGTCTAGATCAGATACTTAGATGGTTGATGTGAATATTACTAAAAGCTCTGAAGGTGTCCCTCAGTTGCTCTATCCTCTTAGCTGCCATAATTAACTGATTAGATCCTGACATAAGCAGGTTTACAGGTGTTCCTATTAATGTGGCCAGTGTATGAAAAGTGTGCATTTGATAAATTATCATTGGATTGTACCAATGGGTGCATAAGTATTTGCCGCAAGTTGGACAGAGTGTATCCTGAGATCATCTCCAGTCTCCCGAGTAGAGCTAAGCAGTTCACTTAATGAATGAAAGGATTTCATACAATCGTTAATAATTATATTTAATTTACTATGCAGTCATCTGTGTTTACATGAACAGCCATTAATTAATTATTTTAATGATGGCAAGTCCTCAGAGTGAGCAAAAGATAAAGAAGTACACTGAAGATCTAAAGCAGGGAATACCCCACCCCACCCCACACCCCATCACCACACACACACACACACACACACACACACACACACACACACACACACACACACACACATTGAGATTAACACACAGCTTTTCAAACTGTGATTCACCTTCTACCCAAACGCGGTTTGGCAGCTCCACCAGACCTGGTGGTAATGGTGCTTTGGTGCCAGGCTTCCAATCCCTCATGTTTACCCTCTTATAGCACCAGCCCAGCACTCACACTACACTACACACATTATTCATGGTCCCATGGCCATCCTCCATTTGATCCACTACTTAGGCTGGCCTTGTTGGCTTTTGCCTCTGCATCTTTAATTAATTGTTTTTCTGGTTGCACTCATGAAATATTAAAAGGGCTGCTTCATGTGTGCACAGTACACATGGAAGAGAAGCATTTTGAATTTCCACTCATTTCTGGACACAGCAGATTGATTTGGGCCAGCTGTTGCATACTTCACAGCACATACATGACCAGATGTGCATAGCAGCAGTCGGTGTGGATATATTTGGTCAGATTTGTGATTATTTATGATTACAGGAAATTCTCTGGTCATCAATTGCATACACTTTGATCATGGGCTACTCTTTATCGTCTGGTTTCATGTTAATGTACATAACTAAGGAATTGGTCAGAAGAAATAGTTTAAAAATCCATCTGTTGTTAATGTATTGTATGTTATCTTTATGAGTGCATGAGGTCTGGATTTACTTTTGTAATCCTATAGTGTATTGAGTATAGAGACATGTTTACTACCAGCAGCATGTAGACTTCCTCGTGTAACTTCTGAATTGTAAATACTGGAGTGCACTACTGGAAAAAATAAAGAAATAACTGAACTTAAGTAATACTGTGAGCTTCAAAATGACAGCTGAATCTAAGACAGTGGAGTGTCTCTGTGGGGACTCAATGTGACAAGTTTGAAACTGGCAGTACAGTGGCGTAGTGCTGTAGCACATCAGTCCTACAGCAAGAAGGTCGTTGGTGAGAGGTCCAGGCTCAACAAGGATGTTTCAATAAAGGTAAAGCCCTTTGGGCTTTTTACACCCAAGCCTAATGGCTCACCAGGCCAGTGCTTTTTCCCTGGTTTCCGTAGCATGAAGCGACCAGGAGTTCAATTTCACCTGGATGGAAGGCTTGTAGTATATTTGTACTGGTACCCATTTATACTGCTGGGAGAACAAAGGCACACTTGTGGTTAAGACCCTGCCCAGGGGTCTTAGCACAGTGGGGGTCTCACCAGGATTTGAACTCACAACCTTATGATCATGAGGGCAGCACCCAAACCACTACGCCACCGGCCCCACATGTACCACTAGGAGGTTTACATGTTCCTTCCATGCTTGCCTGGGCCCACCCTCCCTCCCACACACACACACACACACACACACACACACACACACACACACAATTCAAAGATATACACATTAGGCTAATTGGCTGTTCCAAATTGCCCCTAGCGGTGTGTGTGTGTGTGTGTGTGTGTGTGTGTGTGTGTGTGTGTGTGTGTCTGTGTGTGTGTGTGTGAGTGGGTCCTGCAATGGTCTAGTGAGCTGTTCAGGATGTACCCTGTCTTTGCTCAGTGTCAGCTCAGATAGGCTGCAGCTTCCCCGCCACCCTAGTAAGATTACTTAGTTTAGTCCAGTCATTCGTTTTCTAAGCTGATTAGGATCACAGGAAGGCTGTCACCCAGCTCAGCCAACTCTGAACGTGGGCGGGATCCACCCTAAACAGCTCGCCAGCACACACACAATTATATACAATCACTTTCATACCAAGGGGTGATTTGAAATAGTCTACTGAGCAGGTCTTTTGATTGTAGGATTTTAAAAACTGGAGTACCTGGAGGAAACCCACACAAACACGAGAAGAACATGCAAACTCCACACTGAAATACTGAGTCTGGTAATCGAGCCCAGGCCTTCTTGCTGTGAGGCCAATTTACTAACCACTGTTCTCCAATTCAATTCAATTCAGTTTTATTTGATAAGCACTTTTTACAACTGACATTGTCGCAAAGCAGCTTTACTTAAAACAAATCAATCAATAAAAACAAATCTAATAAAGAATTTATACAGTTACAACTCTACACATCCCCAATGAGCAAGCCCATTCAGAAATTTTTTTTAAAAATAGTATGCCTGTATGTGAGTGTGTGTGTGTGTGTGTGTGTGTGTGTGTGTGTGTGTGTGTGTGTGTGATATATATATATATATATATATATATATATATAGAGAGAGAGAGAGAGAGAGAGAGAGAGAGAATAAGGAATTAAAGCTTTCTCCTCACACTTATCCCAGTGAATGTCTTATCATGATTAATGCACGTGAACGGTATTGTCACCAACCTCTACTATAAAACCCATGAAAAGTCACTGCAGGGGTAAAGGTATGAGTATAATATATTATACATTTGTGTTAAAGATGCAGTTTGTGTAATTGGCTGAGGGGAGTGTGAGAGTGTGCAACAGTGTGGAAAGACATCTCGCAGTGATCTACAGGAGTCCATTAATTACTGTATGAATGCTCCTCTCACAGCGCCCTGCTGCCAGAGAGAGAGAGAGAGAGAGAGAGAGAGAGAGAGAGAAAGAGAGACGGATGGGTCACTCTGTCTTCCCCAGCCCACATCCATGCCAAGCTCATAATGACTAAAACCTCTAATTAATCTTACTATCATGGCTAACTATAAGACTATATAGATGAATTATAGACTCAGCTGGCATACAGCAGGGTGTGGGGGTATTCATTACATTGTGGGGACCGTTATCTGTTTACAAAGCAACATTATAGGAACACAATACAAGATCCCATAATGTAAATTATTACATTTTAAAGTGAAGATGTTTGGTAGATAAGCTAAGGTTAGGGTAAAGGGTTCGATTTCGGTACATAGTGGTCATGATTAAGGTTAGGGACAGACTCCAGAAATGTACTGGTATATCTTTGCATTGTCCATGAACTTATGGAAACAAGACTGTGTGTGTGTGTGTGTGTGTGTGTGTGTGTGTGTGTGTGTGTGTGTGTGTGTGTGTGTGTGTGTGTGCGTGTGCTAGAGCTGGCTCATTCTAAGGATTTTCTTGATTAATCCAAAAGCCCAGATTTGCATTTTAAGTAAGCCAGGTCTGAACAGGCATCATTTCATAAACACATTTATACTCCATCCAACAACACTGCACTAAACAACCGAACATGAGTTTGCTCCGTAAGTGCGAGTGTTCCACTACATCTTAGGTGGATTAGGTTTTCTGAAACATTTGAAGATACTCTGTGAGAACTTCCAAAAATATTATTCTTGAATGTACTTCTTCCATTGGTTTCTTAAAAAGGTCTATTCAATTACCAGACATATTAAGTAAATATGAAACACAGTGAGGGGCAGTGGTGGCCTAGTGGTAAAGGGCGCTGGATCGCTGATCCAAAGGTTGGGGGTCCGAGTCCCACTCTCTACAAGGTTGTCACTGTCCCCCCCAGTGCAGTTAACTGGGTTATCAATTATCAGTGTCATACTAAGTATGGGTTATCAAAGGCCGGCCATGTCTCTCACTGTCTATGGTGTGAGGTTCATGTAAAAGAACCATTGCTGACTTTCGACAAGACTAGCTGCAAAGCCATCAGCATGTTTATGGCCTGGCGAGCTGTTCAGGGTGTACTCTGCCCTCACCTAGAGTCGGCTGGGATGGGTGCCAACCTCCCCGTGACCCTAATTAGGATTAAGCGGTTACAGAAAATGGATGAAATACAGTTTTATAAACTGGAATTGATCGCAATGTCTTTCTGAAACCATTTGCTTACTCCTGTGTATAAATGTCATTGACCTCTGCACCGGGCACAATGTTATTAGTAAATATCCCCATCTTTCTTTTCCCTTGGAATTGAATACCTTCTTTATCCACTTGATCCTGAACTTTTCGACTTTCTAGGAATCAGTGTTTCACTGCCATATTATCATGATGCACGAGATCGTTCCTCTGATCATGCAGTCGAGTTATTGTTATTGTTATTGTTATTGTAAACAGACACAGATTCAAAACAATACTTAGAACAGGTGAATGAGATACTAAGTAGTAGTGAGGGGCAGTGGCTACCTGGTGGTAAGGTGCTGGATCACTGTTCTTAATGTTGGGGGTTCAAGTCCCACTATCAGTGGGTTACCACTGTCCCCCCCCAGTGCATCTAACTGGGTTATCAAAGGCCGGCCATGTCTCTCACTGTCTATGGTGTGAGGTTCACGTAAAAGAACCATTGCTGACTTTCGACAGAGTAAATTGCATGGCCGTCAGCGTGCTTCTGCCTTACGAGCTGTCCAGGTTGTACTCTGCCCTCGCCCGGAGTCGTCTGAGATGGGTGCCAGCCTCCCTGCGACCCTAATTAGGATTAAGTGGTTCTGAAAATGAATGACTGAGTAGTAGTGAGTAAACCAGTGAGCTATGGTTGCTTTGTCAGGAAACTTTTGTATTCAGCCAACATGAACAGATAATGGAAGATAAAACACACTTACACACACATGTAAAGTTTTTTGAATGGATAACGGATCTAAAAATTTTATGGCTCCACCATGACATATTTGAAGTAAAATACCCGTTAGGTTGCTTGATGGAATCTTTTGTTTTATTTTAGTGAGAACAAATCTTCAGAGTTTCACAGTGTAATTTCTTGGAATAATTTTCATAGGTTGCACTCCTTTTAAATATAACATAATGTATGTTATAAAAACATTACATTACCAATGACCAAATGCACTATAAAGATATAAATGTTTTTACTGATTAATATTTCAGCAAGACAAGAATGGCAAACTGTTTACTTATTGTTTCAGACTGAAGAGTACAGGGATCCCTCACTTTCCGTGGTTAATTGGGACCGAGCCTCCCCCCCCGACTGCCGAATTCTGCAAAGTAGGATCAACCCCCCTGACTGACGTATACGTGCATGTACGTATGTGTATATAATATTAATAATACATATTCTACACTATAGATGCTTGTAATAACAATTAAACATTCAAAAATAATGCATAAGATGTAAATAAAATATAAATACACACACATACAGACGCGCTCGCACACAGATGCACACCTCACATAAAAATGTACGGTAAGTAGTTTTGATGGAATATTTTGAGTTGTTTTTTGTTTTGTTTGTTTGGTGGGGGTGTTTTGCATAGTTGGCCTTGTTTTTCCCTATTCTTCCTTAATTTCCTTATTTTTTAATTCGATGAATATAAAAAAAAAACATCGCAATGCACTGAAGCCACATGAATTGAAGCACAAAGTAGCAAGGGATCCCTGTATTAATATTAGGGCATTGACACAGTCATGTACTGGTTAGCACAACCGCCTTACAGCAAGAAAGTCCTGGGTTTGAAATGTGTATGCATGAGTTTCCTATGAGTACTCTGGTTTCCTCCAAAAGTCTGAGGATATGCACATTAGGCTAATAGACCGTTCTACATTTTCCTAGAAGTGAGAGTGAATGATTGAGTGTA
Source organism: Plotosus lineatus (assembly GCA_024760905.1). Taxonomy (NCBI): domain Eukaryota; kingdom Metazoa; phylum Chordata; class Actinopteri; order Siluriformes; family Plotosidae; genus Plotosus; species Plotosus lineatus. The sequence goes on along the minus strand of CM045732.1, from coordinate 46,683,979 downwards.
TTGGCTGTGTGATCCTCTAGTGAACTGTTCAGGGTGTACCCTGCCCTTGCTCTGTGAGTTAGGCTACAGTCTTCCTGCAACCCTAGTAGGATTATGGCAAATAAGTGACAGAGTTTTAATTGTTTATGTATGTTCTATGTTCATCCATTAATTCTCTGAATCACTGAATTGTAATTAGGATGCAGGGAGGCTGGTCCCGATCTCAGTTGACTCTATTTGAGGGCAGAGTACAGTATGCCCTTGACTATTCACCGTCTTGTACCCACGGTTTGAGTATTCGCTGACTGCCGAGCAACCGGCACGTGATTCAAATTCAGCCAATGGCTGTCCTCCTTTTTCCTGATTGGTTGAGCTGATATCCCGCCACTTTTTCCTCATTCACGCACAAGTTGTCAATGAGCCTATTTTTTTGTGTGTGTTCTAATTACCAGTTAAGCTCTATGATACCACTCAAACACTATGCGTCTTCTCTGGCTAAGTGATAGAAAATGCTGGATGTCTCTTCTAAAGAAATAAGACCTTATCCTGAGAAACGATGGTTTTCTCTGAACTGTTGTATTAAAATCTTTTTCAATTATTATTCCAGTACAGTACTTAAGTTCATGGTTATGCGTGAGATTTTATGTTCTGTAGCATGTTTAACAAACGATACCAAAAGGATAAACTTTATTACAGTACTCTTCATGTCCTTTTACACTGAGTTCTCAGAGTCAAAGTGTTTCTTTGTTTGTTTTATTTGTTGTTTTGTTTGTTCATGTTTTGCACTATGCTCGTCTACGACTGGTCGAATCTACTACAGCTATAAGATCGGAGTATCTTCAGGCGTGTATAACTAAGCAGAGCTAATATGCTATTAGCAGAGCTAATGCTATTAGCAGAGCTAATGCTATTAGCAGAGCTAACATGCTATTAGCAGAGCTAATATGCTATAGTAGGCAGCTCAATGCGAGCCGCACCCCAGCTAGCAATAAGCCCAGGCAGGAAGGGGCCAAACGACGACTCCGGCACTTGGGATTGCAGGGGATGAAGGCCGTGTAGCCGGCTGGTGCAATCGCCTCGAGCCATGTTTCACAGAAACACAGTCCTGTAGATCCCTCTGCGCTGCAATCTGAGCATGAAGCTCATCCATCTTGTTTCGCAGGGAGTGAACATTTTCAAGCAGTATGGCCGGAAGTGCTAACCAAGCCTCTGAGAACTCCCCTGGGCTTAGCTGGGGTGCGGTTAGCATTGAGCTCCCATAGCAGCTCACGATAGAAGTTGTTGCGTGCTTAGTTGCCCAAAGCTGAAGCTGCTCATAGCTGTAGTAGGGTCGACCGATCATAGACGAGCATAGTGCAAAATATGAACAAACAAATAAAACCAATTAAAACAAACAAAGAAATAATTTGACTCTGAGCCCTCCGTAACGTCGTCCTCTAGGCAGCGCCATCTTGGAGACGTCACTCCAAGACGTCACTCCAAGTTCAATGTAAAAATACATGAAGCATAATAAAGTTTATCCTTTTGGTATCATTTGTTAAACATGCCATAGAACGGACTATGATGTTTGCAGATGACATCGTGATCTGTAGTGAGAGCAGAGAACAAGTGGAGGAAAATCTAGAGAGGTGGAGGTATGCCCTGGAAAGGAGAGGAATGAAGGTTAGCCTCAGAAAATCAGAATACATGTGTGTGAATGAGAAGGACCCAAGAGGAACGGTGATGTTACAGGGAGCAGAGATAAGGAAGATGGAGGATTTTAAGTACTTAGGCTCAACAATCCAGAGCAATGGAGAGTGTGGAAAAGAGGTGAAGAAGCATGTGCAGGCAGGCTGGAATGGTTGGAGAAAAGTATCCGGTGTGATGTGCGATAGGAGAGTGTCAGCAAGAATGAAGGGAAAAGTGTACAAGATGGTGGTGAGGCCAGCGATGTTGTATGGCTTAGAAACAGTGGCGCTGAGGAAAAGGCAGGAGGCAGAGCTGGAGGTAGCAGAGATGAAAATGTTGAGGTTCTTCCTGGGAGTAACGAGGATGGATAGGATCAGAAATGAGTACATCAGAGGGACAGCCCACGTAAGATGTTTTGGAGACAAAGTCAGAGAGGCTAGATTGAGATGGTTTGGACATGTACAGAGGAGGGATAGTGAGTATATTGGCAGTAGGATGCTGAGGTTGGAACTACCAGGCAGAAGGCCTCGAGGAAGACCGAAGAAGAGATTTATGGATGTGGTGAAGGAAGACATGAAGGTCGTTGGAGTCAGAAAAGAAGATGCGGAGGACAGGGTGAGGTGGAGGCGGATGATTTGCTGTGGCGACCCCTGAAGGGAGCAGCCGAAAGTAAAAGAAGAAGAAGAAGAAGAACATAAAATCTCGTGCACAACCATTCTAAGAATTAATTTAGGTACTGTACTGGAATAATAATTGAAAAAGACTTTAAAATGAGTGCTTTACAACAGTATATGCTGTATAATGTTTATATTTTATCATCAATAAAAATAAGAGTAAAAATTGAAAAGTTTTTCTTAATCATTACTATGTTTTACTACAGTAGTACTGTATTAATGAGTAAGACTGTCTATAGAATGTGTTTAAAAAGCATATTTTAGCACATGTAATAGATACGTAGTTTTTACTTCCGGCTGCTTATTCGCGCATGTGACGTGATACATGGGGTTTTATTTCCAGGTACAGAACTCGCGGATTATCTCGATTCGCGGGAGGGCTCGGAACAGAACTCCCGCGAATGTCGAGGGCCTACTGTACACCCTGAACAGCTCACCAGGCAATTGCAATATGTGATATGTCATATATGTATGTATATTGTAAAGTGTGCACTGTTAATTCAGGAATCTTCAAATATTTACAATTGAGCTAGTGAATCTATAATATGATCTGAATCATTTTAGAAAGCACATGTGTGTGCACACCTCTGGACAGTAATCTGAAAATCGCATTTTGCTTTTAAAAGCAGAGTGGAAAGTATGTCCCACACTAAGCAGCGAGGGGAAATAAAATAGCTTTCCTTCGGGATTGCTTTTTATTAATGCTCAGAAACACCTACAACTAGTGGAATTTCCTGGCCCACGAGGCCCTGATAACTCTTAATGTGGCGTGCTGTCTGAGCTCTCAGAGGAGTAAATGCTGAACTGACCAACAATGGGCCCTTGTGCAGAAATCTAATTGAAGTGATTGATGAATTCACTGAGCCCTTCAGTTCGGCTCCTGCGCTCCAGTGTGATGGGGGAAAAACATAACACAGAGCGTATGGAACATGCAAGGCTATAACCCTGTATATGGGAGTTGACATCTCGTCCCGGTGTTCATAATAACTTTCTCTCATGTCATCAGTGTTACTCTGTGGGAAGTGAACAGGTTGTGACATGTCAGGATACGGGATTTTGAAGCCTGCTGGCCATTAGCCATCAAGCTCCTGTGCAGTCAATGTAGTCTAGTACCTGGGACTTTTTTAATGGGGGAGGAGGAACTAGTTTTCTAAAGATATGTTATGATAATACTACCATCTAATGGAGATATTAGGTATTACATCTCGTTGTAGTAGTGGCCTGGGGTTTACAAGTTGCATTTGTTCCTAATTAAACTCAGCACATGTTGGAGCACATGATCTGGGCTTGGATTAGCATCCAAAACAATACAGGCAGGGTTTTGGATTCTCTTATAGGCTTCCTCCACTCTAGAAATAAAAAAAAAGAAAAAAAAAAGAAAGTACAGTTAGCATTGTTGCTGATGGCATGATTTAAAAAATAATCATAATTAGAGAGGTTAATTATTTGTTGCCACCTATTTATCATTACACTTTTTACTGAAAAAAGCAAGACATACACTTGGCTACATCTATGCACACCTAGTTTTATCTATATATGCCATACCTGAGCTATAATCTCATTTAACTTACTTGAAACTAGTATGTATGTTTCTATAAAAATGTCGAAGATCTTATTTTGTACAGGATATAATCAATTCTACACCAAGATTTCGATTAAGAAAAGATGCACCAGTCATAAAATTAATATAGATATAGGCACTGCTTGAAAGTGGAACTCCCGATAGATATTGCTGTTGAGCAAAAGTTTATATTGCTAGACAAGTTAAAATGTGTTTTTTATTCTGTGCAAGTCTGACCAGTGGGGTATGAGCTGCTTTTTTTGGGGGGTAAGGGTTCAGTTTACTTATAAATGCACATGTTTTGGTTTTTTTTGCTGAAAATCAGTGATACATAAGTCAATTGGTTTCAATTCCTGCACGGATACAGGACAACCATTGAAGGAATGTTCAGTGGTTATGAGGCTAAACTCAGGAATTCTGCAAAATATATAAAGACCATTTACAGCTGAAGTGTATAGCATTGATTATCTCATTCCAGTGGCATCTGACTTGGAATTATTAGGCAGAAAGTTCAGTCAGTTGTTGATGTATTAGAAGCAGAAAAATGAGCAAGCATAAGGATCTAAGTGATTTTGACAAAAGCTGTGATGTCAAAGCATCTGGGTTTGTTAATCTTCAAAACTATAGGTCTTGTGGGATGTTCCTGGTATGTCGTTGTAAATATCTTTTAAAGGTGATCCAAGGAAGGACAAACAGTGAACTCACAAGCATGTCATAGGTGGCCAAGGCTCATTTGTGAGTATGGGGAGTGAAGGCTATTATGTCTAGTTTGATCCCACAGAAAAGCTACTGTAACACAAACTGCTGAAATTGTAGAAAGACATCGGAACACTCATGCTGTGTATGGGGCCAAACCTCAGACCAGTCGGGGGAGGTGTTAATATTATGGCAGATTGGTGTATGTTGCAGTCTATAATAAGCAAACCTATCCATTCTGCACATGGTTTATGAAGCACAGCATGTTTCACTGCGTGAAATCTAAACAGGATTGTAGGAGAAATGAATGAGTTGACCTACTTGCGACGAAACAGGTGATTGATCTCCAGCTGGCTTTCCTCCTCGGTCTTGTTGAGGCCTCTGGATGTGAGTCTGCGCAGCCTCTCCTCAGGACTGACACTGAGTAGCAGAACAAGGCTGGGCCTCAGCAGGTCAGCTGGCCACTCATAGATCTCGGAGCAAACAGCTGGGAGGTTATCCTCTGGCCCACTCACTGCAGTGGCTATTGCATACGCAGCAGTGCTGTGCCAATACCTGGAAAGGAAAATCAATCTACTTTTAATTACATAGTATTTTTGCTGATGTGATGTCATTGTTGGTCATTCCAATTTTAGTCCCTTAGTCAAGCTTCTTGTTTTCTTTTTGTTTGTGTCTCTTTCTCACTGTTTCTTCAGAAAGAGCCAAATTGAAATCCAATAGATAACATAGTTCAGCTTTAGTTTTGGCTACACAAATCAATACTTGAATTCTCTCCTTTACCCTTTTTCTTACCGCCTTTCTGTCTTCTGACTATTTATGTCTTTCTGTTTTCACTTGTGTTAACAGAAATATCCAGTCATCTTTTCCATATGGAAAAGAAACTCTATTTGTAACATATTTTAGTATAATGTTGAAAGTGAAATGAAAGGCAACCCTTCCAAACTCTCTTGTTACACATAAATGCAGGTACATTTTCATGATCTGGTAGTTTTTGCTTACATTTCAAAGTTACCCTTCGCCAAAATCCATTTGATAGTTTGCATTAGCCAGTTTGAAAATATTGCCATTTTACTTTTGTTAGTGCGTAATCGGAGAATAGGACGTGAATTTGCCCATTCATATAAGGCTAGCTAATGGCAAAAATAACAGTTTATAAATATTAACTCAAAAAATCTGATTGAAACAAGGAAAAATAGATACAACACTGGTACACATCAGACACATTGGTACACATCAGACAAACATCGGCTCATTTACAGGAATGAAAGATAGATACCACAGTTTGTTCATGTTTATTTATGTCACCCCTATGTGCAGAATTATTATTTGTTTATTTTGCATGAAGAAGATTGTAACAACAATAGTGCGATTTAATGTGCACAGGCATATATACAATGTATACAAGCTTTTATTAAGTATAGATTTAATTTCCCATTAATGTGATAGTGTATGCTTTCACTGGACATGTTCCCTGAGTGTGTTTGATGGTTACTGATGATTACATCATCGTGTTGCTTTCCAAACAAAACACTGTTTCTAGGTGCATTTGACGAAAACATGACAATGTGCACTATTCTTTATCAGTGTTTTGGAACTCAGTCTTAGTGATATATAACATTTGGACTGAAACATATCCTCACTCTAGCCATCTATGACTATCTCTTTGCCTCCCTTTTTTTGTTTAACTTACACTTATTACACCCTTATCGCCGAAAGAAGTGGAAAAATTATGTGTGTTATGATGTTTACTTGTTCTATATTTTGTACCTGTCTACAATCACCGGAGCACGTGATGACTCTCTGGCTATCTGTGCTGCAGTGATGTAGTTCCCTAATGCATAGAATGCCCTGCGAATGAGTGGCGGCTCTGCGTCAAAGCATTGTCTGAAGGGAGCAAGGCACTGAGGGGGAGATTTTAGCAGGACAGCACCCAAGGCCTTCTGCAGACTGCAGGTCAGAGTAGTTTTACCTGTGAATACAGACAGGGTATGCAATTAATTTATATAAGTATGCACCAGCACCATATACAGACAGTAAGTGTACTGTCTAACTATATGTACAAATTCAACCATCTACATTTGCTAATGTGGTGAGTGGTTAGGGTGCGTAGCTCATGATCCAAAGGACTTGGGATGAAAAACCTGTTAGATCTCCACCATGTTAAGACCCCTGGTCAAGGTCTTAATAACAGTGGTGCCTCTGTCCACCCAGTGATATTAATGGGTACCAGTGAAAATACTGGGAGGTAGCATGCCAAGGACTAGCAAATCATCCAAGAGGAGTTAAACTCCTGGTTGCTTCAAGCTAAGGAGCCAGGGATAAGCTCTTGCCTGATGAGCCAGTAAGCTTGGGTTTAAAAGCCCAACAGACTTTACCTTAACCTTACATTTTATATTTGTTAAAACAGCTTAACCCTTCTCAGTTAATGGGGAGATTTTAGCCTATTTCAACCAACTCTGACCGAAGGTGGAGTACACAATCAAACGCTCGCCATTCCATCACAGGGAAAACGCACACATCTACTCACACCCAGGGGCAATTTGACTTAGCCAATAAGACAAATTTTTGAACTGTGGAAAGAAATCAGAGTCCTCAGTGGTAGTCATTGTGAAAATTGTACATTCGCCCCGTGCTTGTGTGGATTTCCTCCAGGTACACCGATTACTGACACAACTCAAAAACATGCGTATTAGGCTAACTGTCTGTCATCCTTTCGGCTTTTTCCCTTTTTACTCAGGAGTCGCCATAGCGAATCATTTGATTCACACATTTGACTGGCTGTTCAAAATTGCCCCTTGCTGTGAGTCTGAGTATGGCTGTACCCCACCCTTTCCTAGTGTTGGCTGAAATAGTCTCAAACCTCCCCACGACCTAAATTAAATTAAGCCAGTTAACAAATGAGAGAAGGTGGATAAATAAATGTTTCTGTGTAAGACCAGAGCTTTTTGCCATATTTGGAAGGAGGCCTGATATATGTTGAATGTTAAATTCTGTGTTACTGCAAGGTTAAGGTGACTAGTTTCCTTGAAATGACTTGCCATTTATGAAGACTTATTCTGACTAATAGACTTCACACCTGTAGCATCAAGGCCCTCTATCACAACGACTGGAAATCTGTTAGCATCATGACTGTTGTTCGACTCCAGTTGCTGCTCCTCGACCAGTTCCAACACTGCCTTGGATTCCGGTATGATGTCAGTACACTGGAGACACAAAACCATAATCAGGTCTTTCCCACATCTCACATCTGGGCAGTGGATACCACTAGTGTTGCACTGAAATTGTCAACAAACGGCTTGGCGATTAACTGTGTATCAGCATTTAAAAAGCTCAGTGCAGAATTATTTCATGCTCATATCAGTCTGGACACAATAAAGATTAAAAGTTTATTTGTATGTGCTGGCGTTGCCACAATAACCAAATGATTTTATGCTTATGATACTTGGATTTATTACAGAGTACATTTTAATACTCACTTCTAATTAATCAATTATGGTTATCACTGGTCTATTATTTCTTCTGTCTCTGTACTGAGCCCCTTATCTTGGTTTATTGTCTGATAATGAGCAGCTCACTGGATATTATCCCTAAGTTAAATGATACTGTGGTAGAAAAAATTCTTTGAAACTTAATAATGTTAATCTAAAAGTACAATTATGAAACATTAGTGCTGTGACATTGAATGTCTAGGGTAAGGAGCTCAGACATCCAGAGGTAGCAACAAACGTCCCTTCACATTAAAAGGAGTCGGTTGAGGTGGTTCAGCCATCTGATAGGAATGCTTCCTGATCACTTCGCCTTAGTGGTTTTCTGGGCACATCCAACTGGGAGAAGGCCCTGGGCAGACAGAGAACTTACTGAAGGGGTTATACAGGGTGACCCAAAAAAAATGGGAACTTTTTAACAATACTATATTTTATTTATAGTAATTGAAACCTTAAAACATGCCATTTGAGAATAAATGACTAACCTTTCATGGCGAAGTATTTACTTTTTCAAGGTCATTGTCTCGCAGTGTTGCCACTTCCTCATGTCTAGCAATACGCAATTCAAAAATTCGCGTTTTTTTGGGTCACCCTGTATATCCCGTTTGGCCTCAGAATGCTTCCAGTGCCTTGTAAAAGTATTCACCCCTCTTGGCATTTTTCATGTTTTGCTGCCTCACAAACTGGAATTAAAATGGATTGTTTAAAGATTTGCATCATTTCATTTACAGAACATTCCAACAACTTTGAAGGGTTTTTTTTTTTTTACTGTGAAACAAATAACAAATAGGGCAAAATAACAGAAAACTTCAGCGTGCAGCATTACCCCCACTCCCCACCTCCCGAAGTCAGTACTTTGTTCAGCCACTTTTTGCGACAATTGCAGCTGCGAGAGACTTTGGAGAAGTCTCTATGAGCTTGCCACATCTTGTCACTGGAACTTTTTGTCCATTCCTCAAGATAAAACAGCTTCAGCTCCTACATGTTGAATGGTTACTGCTTGTAAAAAGCAAGCTCCATGCCTGACCACAGATTCTCAACTGGCTTGGGGTCTGGGCCTTGACTAGGCCATTCCACCATTTAAATGTTTCCCCTTAAACCACTGAGTGTTGCTTTAGCAGTAAGTTATGGGTCATTGTCAGACTGAAACAGATACAGGCAGACTGAAACAGATTTTGTTAATCAATTTCCCTGTATTTAGCATCATCCATCTTTCCCCTGACTTGGATCAGTTTCCTAGTTCCTGCTGCTGAAAAACATCCCCACAGCATAATGCTTCCACCACCATGTTTCACTGTGGGGATGGTTTTTCTTAGGGTAATGGGATTTGTTAGGTTTGCACCAGATATAGCATTTCTTTAGTCTCCAAAAGTTCAAAAGCACCTATCTCCATTTTGGGAATCAAACCATTCTTTCTGGCAAACTGAAAACATGCCTTCTTACTTTTAACACTAATAAAGTTTTCTTTTTTGGCAACTCTTCAATAAAGCCCAGCTTTAGACCTTTGGTCTCTTTGCTGCCCTCCTTGCCTGGCCTGTGAGTTTTGGTGGCCAGTCCTCTGTTAACAGATCTGTTGTGGTACCATGCTCTTTCCATTTGAAAATGAAGGATTTGTTGTTGCTCCAGGGAATCATCGAATATTTGTATTACTTCTTTTTTTTTTTTCTTTTTTTTTTACAAACCAACCTTGCCTTGTATTTCTCAACAAATTTTCCCCCCTCTCCACTTGTTTGGAGAGCTCCTTGATCTTCATGGCATGATGCCTCTTGCTTAGTAGTGTTGCTGCCTATGGGGCTTTTCAGAAAAGGTGTGTTCATAACAACGGATCATGTGAAATTTAAATTGCACTCAGGTGAACTTCATTTCACTATGAATTCTGAAGGTAATTAGCTGCACCAGAACTTTTGAAGAGCATCATAACAAAGGGAGTGAATAAATATGCACATGCCAATTTTCAAATTTTTATTATATATATATATATATATATATATATATATATATATATATATATATATATATATATCTTCTTCTTTTCCTTTCGGCTTTTCCCTTCAGGGGTCGCCACAGCGAATCATCTGCCTCCATCTCACCCTATCCTTTGCATCTTCTTCTTACACCAACGACCTTCATGTCCTCTTTCACCACATCCATGAATCGTCTCTTTGGTCTTCCTCTTGGCCTTTTGCCTGGTAGTTCCAACCTCAGCATCCTATTACCAATATACTCACTATCCCTCCTCTGTACATGTCCAAACCATCTCAATCTAGCCTCTCTGACTTTGTCTCCAAAACGTCTTACATGTGCTGTCCCTCTGATGTACTCATTCTTGACCCTATCCATCCTCGTTACTCCCAAAGAGAACCTCAACATTTTCATCTCTGCTACCTCCAACTCTGACTCCTGTCTTTTCCTCAGCGCCACTGTTTCTAAACCATACAACATCGCTGGCCTTATCACCATCTTGTACACTTTTCCCTTCATTCTTGCCGATACTCTCCTATCACACATCACACCGGATACACTTTTAGGGTACACTTTTCTCCATCCATTCCAACCTGCCTGCACGTGCTTCTTCACCTCTTTTCCACACTCTCCATTGCTCTGGATTGTTGAGCCTAAGTACTTAAAATCCTCCACCTTCTTTATCTCTGCCCCCTGTAACCTCAAAGTTCCTCTTGGGTCTTTGTCGTTCACACACATGTATTCCATCTTACTGAGACTAACCTTCAATCCCTTCCTTTCCAGGGCATACCTTCACCTCTCTAGATTTTCCTCCACTTGTTCTCTGCTCTCACTACAGATCACGATGTCATCTGCAAACATCATAGTCCATGGAGATTCTTGTCTAACCTCGTCTGTTTTATATATATAAAACAGCATTGTATATATATATATATATATATATGTGCATATGCGGCACGGTGGCGTAGTAGTTAGTACATCCTCCTCACAGCATGAAGGTCCTGGGTTCGATTCCAAGCTCAGGTGTTTCGGTGTGGAGTTTGCATGTTCTCCCCATGCTTGCATGAATGTCCTCCCACAGACCAAAAACATGCATAGTAGGTTAATTGGCCATTCTAAATCTCCCCTAGGTGTAAGTGCAAGCATGAATAGTAGTGTGGGTGTTGGCTCTGTGATGGCCTGGCAAGCTGTCCAGGGTGGACCCCACCCTCGCCCAGAGTTGGCTGAGAGTCACCAGCCTCCTTGCGACTTAAGATTAGGCATTTCAGAAAATTAATGATTTTTTTTTTTAATTACAGGTTGTAATGTAACAAGATAAGGTAAAAAGTGAAGGGAGTGAATACGTTTGCAAGGCACTGTAAGGATCCCCAGGAGCTGAGAATTGTAGTTCGGGAGACGGATGCCTGGCTTTCATTACTAGACCTGTTACCTCTGTGAACTGACCTTGGATACGCAGAAGAAAATGGATGGCTGTACAGTGCAGTGACTTCACTGCTTTAAGTTGCTTTTTATCTGAGAAAAATATACCAGTAAATGGACTTGCAACAAGTTTATTCCTGCCTCAGTGTTTCCAGGACAGACTCATTTTGAATGATTGAACAGATGAAGAAAAAGACAGGTAGACTTTTTTGGAACTAATGCGTGAAGTAACAGAAAACCTGTTTAGGATCAAATTATTTTGACATAATAAAACTTTTAGACAAAGTGTTGTTGACTAAGGAGACGGGGATTTCAAGACTAAAGTTGATGTAACATGTATGTACAATGTGGTCATAAAAATAACTAGCATTAATTTGATTGATGGGAGGCCATAAAAGAAAGCCTAAAAATAAAAAACCAGACTTGCATTAATAAAAACAGGTAAGGAATATATGTCTGGGACTGCTGAATGCATTAGCCTTTTGTTTGTTCTATTTGAGGAAAATGCATACATACATTTATATGTTTGTTCTATTTGAGGAAAATGCATACATACATTTATATGTCTGAAATGGATTACAAAAAAGTGCATTTCCAAAAGCTAATGGATACACAGTCTGAGAAATGTAGAAGGTGCACCATTTGTCACCTTAAGACACCTTTTTCAGGTACGGTACTTCAATTTCGTTCCACGGTGCAAAAACATGCACATGAGGATTATTAGCCATTTCAAACTGCCCCTAGGTGTATGCATGTGTGTGTGTGTGTGTGTGTGTGTGTGTGTGTGTGTGTGTGTGTGTGTGTGTGTGTGTTATCCCTGCAATGCTCTGGTGAGCTGTTTAGTTTTCAACCAGTTTTGGCTGGCATAGGTATCTGTCCCCCTGCAGCCCTAATAGGATTAAGCATTCCAGAAAAAAATGAATAAGTTAGTCCTACTTGGGTTATGGAGAGACTGGAGCCCATCCTAGTCGACTCTGAGTGAAGGCTGGGTACATCCTGAACATTTCATCAATCCATTGCAGGGCCAATTCCTACAACATATTTATTCATTTTCTTAGCCACTTAATCCCAATTATGGTAAGAGGAAAGCTCTGACTCTGCTGAGGGCAGGGTACACCGTGAACAACTCGCCAGAACATTGCAGGACTAACACACACAAAAACACACTCATTCACAATCATGCTCACACCAAGGGATGATTTGGAGCAGTCAATTAGTCTTCTCTGCATGTTTCTGAACTTTGAGATGAAACTGGAGTACCCTGAGGAAACCTACACAAGCATGTGGAGAACATGCAAATTCCTCACAGAAACTCCCCGAATCAAACCCGGGGCCCTCTCGCTTCTACAACATACTTAAACCACATAAATTATGATAATACAGTACTGTAGTTCCTGAACACCTTAACTGCACTTTGCTTTACTTTTTTATGGTTTTTGGCTTATGAGGTTTAGCAAATGAGTGAGTAAATAATTTTATATGACATATAGCCCTGAATAGTAGTGGAAAAGCACTACATGGAACATAACGGGATTCAAATGAGTAGTGTACATTCATTCATTCATTTTCTGAACTACGTCGGGTAGCGGGGAGTCTGGCGCCCATCTCAGCCAACTCCAGGTGTGGGCAGAGTACACCCTGGAGAGCTCGCCAGGCCATCGCAGGGCAGAAACACGCTGACAGCTACGCAGCTACTCTTAATGAAAGTGAGCAATGGTTCCTTTACATCCCTCACACCATAGACAGTGAGAGATATGGTTGGCTTTTGATAACCCAATAAATTGCACGGAGGGGTGCTGCACATTAAAAAAAAAAGAAAAAAAAAACTTAATCAGACAGCATGTATGAAACACAGAGCTGAAAATCGGTCCAATTCACAGATCAACACAATACCGATTACCCATCAGTCCATTGTTTTTGTCTGTGTCAAGTGAAAAAGTCCAATACTAACAAGGTGAAAGGATTTCCGAATATCATAGCGGGGTTGAATATATACTTCAGATTTAAATTTGCATGCAAACCAGTGCTTCTCAATTATTTTCTGTGGCGCCCCCTCCAGAAGGAAAAAAAAACATTTCACGCCCCCCACCGCCCCACAAGTGACTATAAAATTGTTATTAGTACACCTCTGCATAACATTGTATCTTTATTAACATTAAAAAAAGAAAGAAATATAGTTCAAATTACAATAAAGAAAAACTTCACTAACGTTGTTTTTTTAATCTGTAATAGAAAATATTTAAAGTGCACCAATGTGCCAGAAATTTAAAAAAATACATCCTTATTTAAACTCATTCAACTTATTTATGCCTTAATATCTCCATCTCTCTCCACCTTTCTTTCCGTTCCTGTTAGAAATTTTTCCGTGTTGTTTCCTGAGGGTTTGTTTACTGCACTTCATATTGTTTGTTGTGCGAAAACCCGCTACACCATAGTGCAACAATGAGAGCGCCACTGCCAACTAGTGGAGTGGAGGTGCAATTACACTTAATTCTCGTACACTATTCCAGAAAAGCATGTTCCCCAGGATTATATGCACTCCCCCGGCAGACCCCCCCCCCGTGACCCCACTATTTGAGAAGCACTGATGTAAACGTAGTGATTGTGATGGCTAAACATTTGTCTCTATTCATCTTTAAATCAGCAGGTCTTGTTGGGTGTTCCTGGTATGCAGTAGTACGCATTCTAAGGATAACCAATTTTCTTGGAAGAGTGTCATGGATGCCCAAGTCTCAGTGATGCATGTTGGAATTAAAGGCTCATACGTCTGGTCTGATCCCACAGAAGAGCTTCTTCAGCACAGACTGCTGAAATTGTTAATGCTGGGTATGATTGCAATGAGTCAGAAGACAGTGCATTGCAATTTGCTGTGCAAGAACGTGCCTGGCTGCAGACCAGTCAGGTGGTGGTAATATTATGGCTGATTTAGCGTATAAAGAGCAGAACACTGCAGTAAACAACTCGTGTAGCACTCACTCCTTTGTTCAGTTCATTTTCTGTAACCGCTTCATCCTAATTAGGGTCACGGGGAGGCTGGTGCCCATCCCAGCCAACTCAGGGCGAGGGCAGAGTACACCCTGGACAGCTCGCCAGGCCATCGCAGGGCGGAAACACGCTGACGGCTTTGCAGCCTACTCTTGTCGAAAGTCAGCAATTGTTCTTTTACATGCTTCACACCATAGACAGTGAGAGACATGGCCGGCCTTTGATAACCCAGTTAGCTGCACTGGGGGGACAGTGACAACCTTGTGGAGAGTGGGACTCGAACCCCCAACCTTTGGATCAGCAATCCGGCGCCTTATACCACTAGACCACCACTGCCCCTCACTCGTTTGCTGAACTGTTTAATCCTACTAGGGTTGCAGGTAGGCCTGAGCCTCACAGCTCAAAGCCCACACTTGTGAAGGTGGGGTACGCCCTGAATAGCTCACCAGACCATCACAGGGTAACACATGTGCCCAACCATTCAGACTTACACACATATTTTGGGGGGCAATTTGGAAGCATCAGTTATGTTAACATTCGTGTCTTCGAACTGCAGGAGGAAACCAGAGTACAGGAAGAAGCCCATACAAGCACAGTGAGAACATGCAGACGCCACACCACACAGAAATGCCCCACGCACAGGACTTTGAGATGAGCTTTAAAGTGATGAAACAGACCAAGCTGTGGATGGAAATGGAAGTACCTCCTGAAGCACTTTGTAGGCATCCTCCATCTGATAGAACACGTCCGAGTTCATGATGTTCAGAGTTGAGGGATGACGCTGTGGCGCTAGAGCAGGTGTGACGTAATACCTCTGCTGGCGCTCCGCAGGCTCGTCAGTCACACCTGAGCACAGGTATTTTCCGTCGTCCTCGCGCGTGTACCTAAGCACACAGACTGAAGCTTCATGCTGGAGCTGGGCTACAGCTCTCTGCACAGAAACCACGGCTGGGTTACCCCGCAGGAAGAATCCCCTTATGAGCGAGTTTCTGACGTCAGGGAGGAAAGATGCCATGTCGAGTAAGTCGCATCCTGGCGCCAGGGTCTCGGCTAGAATGGTTTTAAGACGCGCGTGAGCGCGCGCGCTCCGAACTCTGTCGTCGCCAAGTGCGCACACGGAGAACAGGCTTCCGCTTCCGAACAGCGCGTCCGGCAGCTCGCTGTCACGAGAACTGGGCTCTGAGCTCAACGCGAAATAAATCGGTTCTGTCTTCTGGTTTATTTCGACCATAAATACACGCGAGCACCACTGGGTTAAACGGAACATGGACCTGCTCGCCATGCTGTGGCCACCATAGGTCTGCAGTGCAGTGTGAATGTGACGGAGTGAGAGGGAGGCTGAGAGCAAGAAACGAAACTTAGTGCAAAACAGAAAGTGGATGAAAGAGCTGATAGAGGAAAACATACATACAGAAAACAAAGTAGAAAAGAAAAGTAAAACCATAAATGAGTGCAGTGGTGGGCTACTGGTAAAGGTGCTGGATCACTGATCCTAAGGTTGGGGGTTCAAGCCCCACTCACCACAGGTTGTCACAGTATGTTTCTGCCCTGTGATGGCCTGGCGAGCTGTCTAGGGTGTACTCTGCTCTCGCCCTGAGTCAGCTGGGATGGGCACCAGGCTCCCCTCGACCCTAATTAGGATTAAGCAGTTACAGAAAATGAACTGAACCTAAATGATGAATTTAGAAAGCCCAGCATTCCATTAATTTCCTCATACAAAGGAAGAAAGAAAAAAAATAAATCGCACAAACCAACAAATAGATGATCCCCACAGCTGTTGTAAAAATACACAATTTTTGTTCTGAGTTCTTGAAACCCTTCAAAGCCAGTAAGCTTATCAATAAAGGGAAAAAATAAAGAAAATATGTGATAATACAGAGTTTGCATGTACAGTGGTGTCTTGAGTTACGAATTTAATCCATTCTATGGGCATGCTCGTAAGCCAAAAGGTTCGTTAGATGAAACAATTATTCCCATCAGAAATAAAACCAATATTAATAATAAGAATAAAAACCAATTAATCTGTTCCAACCCCCTCACAAACTCATATAACCTGCCATAAACATGTAAAAACATTTAATCATAATCATAATAATAATAATAATAATAATAATAATACATGGACATTAACATAAATAATAATTCGTAAGTCAACTAACCCTTTTGTTCATCGACTGCAGCAAAGAAGTCACGTGGGCAGGCAGGAGGTGGTGCGTAACGGAGGAGGAGAATTTTGTGCATGTGCACACTACAAATGCCAGCGAGGAAAGGCCCATGGTGAACTTCCAGAAGGCCAGTGCTTCTCAAAAAATGGGAGGCACGATGTGACCCTGGGGAACATGCTTTTTTTGCCATACTGTACTAGAATTAAGTGTAATTGCACATCCACTACAGTAGTTGACAGTGGCACTGTCATTGTCACACTATGGTGTAGGGGAAAAAAGCATGGAGCAAACGATATGAAGTACAGTAAACACTTTTTATATTCACACGTGGTCGCTGGGGAGGGCATGAAATGTTTTTTTTTCTTCCTCAAGGGGGCGTCACAGAAAATAATAGAGAAGCACTGCACAAGGCGCTCTCGGAGCGTGGAGGAATACACACGGAAGAATATGAGGCTAATCGGCCTGGAAAAGTAATTTCCCCAGCCAACCTTGTAAATCAAAATTTTGTTTGTTGGATGGGGCAGATTTTTGGTGGGATCGAAGCTTGTATCATGGAAAAATCATTATAAGGGACACTTGTAAGTCAAGCTACCAATGTACTCCCCATGCATGCCTGGGTTTTCTCCGTGTATTCTGGTTTTCTCCCACTTTCCAACGAAATGCACATTAGGCAAACTGGATGTACTGAATTGCCCCTGTGGTGTGGGTGTGAATGGTTGTGTTCATGTGTGCTGTCCCTGTAATGGTTTTAAGAGCTGTTCAGGGTGTATCTCACCTGAGATATGGCATCTGCTCCCCTATGACTCTAGTAGGATTAAACTTGGTAAATGAATGAATGTATGAATGAGTTCTATATTAGCTTTAGTTGTACCTTTTATCTGAGAGTCACTCCATGTATTTCAAGCATTTTCAAATGCTTACTTATTTAATATTGATATGGTTTCTTCACTTAAAAAGTGACAAATTATGCAAATTTCAGCTTGTGTTTTTGTTTTTGTCTTTTTTTACTGAGGGAATTGTGGAACAAGTTGTGCCTGGTTACATTGTTGTTGTTGTTGTTGTTGTTGTTGTTTTGTTTTGTTTTGTTTTTGTTTTGTTTTGTTTTGTTTTAGTAAAGGCTGAACTTTCACATGGTTTTTATTGATTTTGGATTAACTTAACCCACATGCTGATACTGGCCTCAGAACCTGACCCTTGTGTGCCAATTTTCAGTTTTCAACTATTCATACATATAATATCAACAGTCAAGAAATAATGTGCAAAATTGTAAGTGGTTCTGTTGAATAGTTTTGAAATACCAGTGGCTGAAAATGCTCATCTGTAAGATTGCAAGGGCAAACTGCCAAGTTATTTTCTGTCTGTATAAAATAATAATGAAAGCAATGACGCTATGATTGGAATATTATTTACAGAACATATCTGTGAATGAATGCTAAAAATGTCATAGCTCTATTTCTATTCTATAATAAGTTATGAATCTTTGAAAATGTATGATGGCAGAAGCTGCACAGAGGCTGTAAAGGTAGGGAACTCCAAAGCTGTTCAACAGACCATAACTTTGAAGTTATTCAGGAATTATGTGCTCAAATTTTGGATTTCTCCATCATATATTCCCTTAATCTTTTCTTTTCTTTCGGCTTTTTCCCTTTTCTCGAGAGTTGCCACAGCAAATCATCTGATACGCACATTTGATTCGGCATGGGTTTTTACATTGGATGGCCTTCCTGTCACAACCCTTTTAGCAAGGGACAATATATTTCCCTTAATGTATGCAAAAAAATTAAATTAAATTAAATTAAATTAAATTAAAAAAAAACAGAAAAATCTGATGGGATCAGGTGGGGACCATTTGGTTAAATTGTCATTGAATGACCCTGCAACAATAATGTGGTGTATTACTTCTTTTTAAACTTTACCATTAAAGTATGATAATATCACAGAATGTGTGTGTGTGTGTGTGTGTGTGTGTGTGTGTGTGTGTGTGTGTGTGTGTGTGTGTATGTGGTGAGCATGCATGCGTGCCTCTGTGTGTGTGTGTGTGTGTGAGCATGCATGCGTGTGTGTGTGTGTGTGTGTGTGTCTCTGTGTGGTGAGCATGCATGCGTGCCTGTGTGTGTGTGTGTGTGTGTGTATGTGTGTGTGTGAGCATGCATGCGTGCCTGTGTGTGTGTGTGTGTGTGTGTGTGTGTGTGTGTGTGTGTGTGTGTGAGCATGCATGTGTGTGTGTGTGTGTGTGTATGTGTGTGTGTGTGTGTGTGTGTGTGTGTGAGCATGCATGTGTGTGTGTGCGTGTGTGTGTGTGTGTGTGTGTGTGTGTGTGTGTGTGTGTGTGTGAGAGAGAGAGTGTGTGTGTGTGTCTCTCTGTGTGTGTGTGTGTGTGTGTGTGTGTAGGGGGTTGTCTGTGTTGAGTGTATGTGCGTGCGTGAGTGTGTGTGTGTGTGTGTGTGTGTGTGAGAGACAGAGAGAGGGGGTTGTCTGTGTTGAGTGTATGTGCACGCGTGAGCGTGTGTGTGTGTGTGAGAGACACAGAGAGAGAGAGAGAGAGAGAGAGAGAGAGAGCGTGTATGTGTGTGTGTGTGTGTGTGTGTGTGTGTGTGTGTGTCTGTGTGTGTATGTGTGAGAGACACAGAGAGAGAGAGAGAGAGAGAGAGAGAGCGTGTATGTGTGTGTGTGTGTGTGCGTGCGTGCGTGCTTGCCTGCGCGCCCGCGCGTGTTGATCGTGAAGTTAGGTTTCGTTTAAGAGTAATGGAATGCTTGTGATCGTGCAGGCGCACTTTCGTTTTCCGTTCTCCTCCTCTCTGCCGCGTATATAAACTCAGCTGTGTTCTGGACAATGCTGGTGAGACACAGGAGGACAGCAAAATGTTTTCCAGTCAGATGGTGATGGTGAGGTTGCTGCACCTGTGCGTCAGTAATGTGCTGTGTGTGCTTTCAGAAGTAAGGAGCTGGGTGGTTTTTGTTTGGAGAAGAGTGACCAGGTGGCAGGTGACTCCACCCAAGCGCAGTAAACTGAGCGGCTCGGGAGGACAAGAGAAGATCACCCCGGTCAGTGTGAACTATCACTTCACCCGGCAGTGTAATTATCACTGCGGCTTCTGCTTTCACACCGCAAAAACATCCTTCGTGCTGCCTATAGACGAGGCCGAGAGAGGACTCCGACTCCTGAAAGAAGCAGGTAGGTCAGGTGATCAACATGAGAGTTCACATGATCAAAAAAGTGATCAAATTACACAAGAGATTGGCTGATTGGATGATTACTGCAGTGACTGATGTGCTTCAGGGGGCAACATAGTCATCCTTAAATGATGCAATGAGGGGCAGTGGTGGCCTGGTGCTAAAGGTGCTGGATCACTGATCCTAAGGATGGGTGTTCAAGTCCCACTTTCACCAATTTGTCACTGCCCCCCCCCCCAGTGCACTAACTGGGTTATCAAAGGTCGGCCGTGTCTGTCACTGTCTATGGTGCGAGGCATGTAAAAGAACCATTGCTGAATTTCAACAAGAGTAGCTGCAAAGCCATCAGCGTGTTCCCGCCCTGTGACGGCCTGGCGAGCTGTCCAGGGTGTACTCTGCCCTCGCCCGGTGTCGGCTGGGATGGGCTCCAGCCACGACCCTAATTAGGATGAAGCTATGATGATGATGATGATGATGATGATGATGATGATGATGATGATGATGATGCAATAAGTAGCTCAATTATTGGCCTGCATCAAGTAAAACAACTCAGATATATCCGAATAAATTATTAAAATTGGGCTGAAACTATTGAATATAAGCAGTGCTGAACCCAGAACTCGAATACAGGATCTTCAGGATCTTAAATCATTAGAAATTAAAAGATGACATCACTGCTATGAATACATTATCACACACCATGCAATGAAAATGAACTAAATTGCTTTGCTGGAATGTAAAAAAAAAGCCACTTGCTGCTAACCACTAACATCTTGCTTGTAAGAAACTTATTTCCCTGTTTCAGAGTGATGGGTGTGGTCTCAGTAAGGAAGGAAACACGTGACATAGTACATACATGTTATGATCTGGGGTCGGTTTGGTTGGTTAAGTTGAGATTCAGCAGTGTTTTTCACGGAGTTTATGGATGTCATTCCCTGGATTCCACAGGTTTTAATCATAAAAAGAGTGTTTAGGATGGTGGGAAAACTTTTTAATTGACTCCCACATAGTCCTCAACTTAACCTCCATCAGAATCTTTGGGATGTATTGGAGAAAACTTCATGGAGTGGTTCAACTCTCAACTTCAACTCTGTCAACCTCAACACAGGATCTCAGTGAAAGAATATTCAATTCAGTCCTCCATACATTTTCTGAACCACTTAATCTTAAATACTGTCACTGGTGCTCATCTCAGCCGACTCGGGGCGAGGGCAGATTACACCCTGAACAGCTCACCAAGCTATAACAAGGCAGAAATACACTGACAAAAGTCAGCAATAATTCTTTTACATGCCTCTCAACATAGACAGTGAGAGACATGGTTAGCCTATGATAGCCAAGTTTGCTGCATTGTGGGAACAGTGACAACTGGTTGAGATTGGAGCTTGAACCCCCAACTTTGGGATTAGTGAGCCAGCACTTTACCACCAGGCCACCACTGCCCTCAAATAATTCAACTAAATTTATGTAAATATGGTGAATGCATGGTGAACTTTAAAGGCATTCCAACAAAATAGGCCAGAGTTCATGATTTGTACTGTATGTTGAAGGGCGGTGTACGTACGTAGGCGGTTTATGTGAATGTCACACATGCTGTTCTATCTATGTCAGAATGTTCTCCTTCACACTTTTTTATTTTTTATCTGTGATTCAAGTCTTTACATTTTTTAAACGGTATTTCCCACCACGTCTGAATTATTTTTCATATGCAGTGCTATGTTTTATTTTTCCAATATTGTGTACTGGTGAAGTGCACTTTTCTGATGGTTTCCTAATGTGGTTATATATTACATAATCACATGTGGAAAAAATGTGATCAATTCTGAAATGCATACAGTTTGTCTACAAGTGATGGGAAATTATTTATGTGAAGGGTGGGGGGTATTTTACTAAACAGCCATCAGGATTACAATGAGTAGCTTTAAAACGGGTGGAATATGAAGATTTAAAATCTGGCCAGAGGCTTCAGAAGTGACTGACTTGTAAGTGAGGCCCAAATTTCTTCTACCTCGATTTACATCTTCTTCTTCTTTTCTCTTTTTTCTTCTATTATTATCCGTAGGAATGGAGAAAATCAACTTCTCAGGTGGAGAACCTTTCCTGCACCAGAAGGGTGACTTTGTCGGAAAACTGGTGCAGTACTGTAAAGAGGAGCTTCAGTTACCAAGCGTCAGTATTGTCAGCAATGGCAGCATGATCAAGGAAACCTGGTTCAAGAAATATGGTGAGCTGAAGGACTTGCTTTGACCACCAGATGGCAGCAACAGTTCATTTCACAAGCGCTTACGTTCAGTCTGTCGTTCATTAATTTGACAAAACTAGGGTGGCAAGAAGGCTTGATCCTATCTCAGCCAGCCCTGTGCAAAAGCTGGGTGCACCCATAGATAGTTAATCAGCCCGTAACACACACACAACCATTCACACTAACACGTAGGGGATGAATGGAACAGCCGATTAGCTTAATGTGCATGTCTTTGGACTGTGGGAGGAAGCATTGCGAGAACATGCAAATTTCACACAGAGATATCCTTGCCAAGCCAGGGACCTGTACCCAGGATCTTCCAGCTGTGGCATGAAAAAGTATAATTTCATTAAAATATTGAGCTTGGTCTCAGGGCAGTGGTGGCCTGGTGGTAAGGTTAGGGGTTCAAGCCTCACTATCAACGGGTTGTCGCCTCTCGCCACCCCCCAGTGCAGCTAACTGGGTTATCAAAGGCCAGCCATGTGTCTCACTGTCTATGGCATGAGTCTGTAAAAGAGCCATTGCTGACTCTCGTCAAGAACAGGCTACATAGTCATCAGCATGTTTCTGCCTTATGATGGCCTGGCCAGCTTTTCAGAGTGAACTCTGTCCCTGCCCAGAGTCGGCTGAGATGGGCGCCAGCTTCTCGCGACCCTAGATAGGATTAAGCAGTTCAGAAAATGAATGAATGAAGTTTGGTCTCAGATCATAATAAAGAAATATGATCATTTAATTTGTGTGTAGATAATAATAATTCAAATTAAGTTAACACCAAAAATATGTAAACACTGATAATAACAAATGTATATAATATTCTTTTCTAGGAGAATATTTGGACATTCTAGCAGTGTCCTGTGACAGCTTTGAAGAGGAAACCAACCAAGTAATTGGTCGAGCGCAGGGCAAGAAAAGTCACATAGACAACCTGTGCCGGGTACGGAAATGGTGCAGAGAGTACAGAGTGGCATTCAAAATCAACTCAGTCATCAACACCTTCAACCTTCACGAAGATATGACCAATCACATCATTGACCTTAATCCTGTGCGCTGGAAGGTAGCGAGCACAGATCTCAGAGCCATGTGGTAGCTCTTATATGACTCCACATATTCTGCCATCACCAAATATCTAATGTGGTAATGTGTCTGCTAGGTTTTTCAGTGCCTCCTGATTGAAGGTGAGAACACCGGCGAGCATAGCCTCCGAGAAGCAGAGAAATTTGTAATCACTGATCAGGAGTTCCAAGATTTTCTGGACCGCCACCAAAGCATTACCTGTCTGGTCCCAGAGTCAAATCAAAAGGTAATAGCCATTATAAGTGTCAATAACAGGGCGGCACGGTGGTTTAGTTGTTAGTCTCGCAGCAAGAAGGTCTGAGTTCAGCAGAGACGTTTCTTTGTGGGCTTTGCATGTACTCTCTGTTCCTCATGGGTGTCCTCTGGGTACTCAGGTTTTCTCACACAGTCCAAAGACATGCATGTTAGGCTAAATCCCCGTCACAAATTAGCCCCAAGTTAGAGTGTGAATGGTTTTGTGTGTGTGTGTGTGTGTGTGTGTGTGTGTGTGTGTGTGTTGGCCCTGTAATAGACTAGCAAGCTGTTTAGGGTGTGATGGGCACAGAGTACACCATGGATGGCTCACCAGGCCATCGCAGGGCAGAAACGTGCTGATAGCTATGCAGAGCCTACTCTTGACGAAAGTTAACAATGGTTCTTTTACCTCACCATAGACAGTGACAGTGATTCAGAAAATGCTCGCTGAAGAGCAAGCGTTTTATATACGTATATGTATTCAATGTATGCATGCAGAGCAACATAGCGGTTTCTATTCATTAAGCTATTGCATAGTCTGTGTAGTCCACCTACAGTACCAGAATGCAGTCTTAGTCTGTATTATTCACTTACAGGGCAGTGTTAGCCTGGTGGTAAGGTGCTGGCTTATGGATTCGAAGGATAGGATTCAAGCCTCACTATT
>CM045732.1:46527497-46654997 GCA_024760905.1 Plotosus lineatus | reverse complement strand
GAAGAGAGAGGATGGTTTCACCACCCCTCGAAACAGATCTGTAGTGATAAATGGAGTTTCAATAGAAAGTCTTTGTCCTGTCCTTTTATTTTTGTTTATTTGCTCTACCAAAAAGTATTGAGCACTCTCCTACGGAAGGATCTACTCAGAAAATCATATATATATATATATACATACATACATCTTTTCAGGGGTCGTCTGATTCGCATGTTTCATTTGGCATAGGTTTTTACGTTGGATGACCTTCCTGACACAACCCTTTAGCAAGGGACAGAAACACGCTGATGGCTATGCAGCTACTGTTTACAAAAGTCAGCAATGGTTCTTTTACACGAACCTCTCACCATAGACAGTGAGAGACATGGCCGGCCTTTGATAACCCAGTTAGCTGCACTGAGGGGACAGTGACAACCTTGTGGAGAGTGGGACTCGAACCCCCAACCCTAGGATCAGCGATCCAGCACCTATACTAGTAGGCCACAATTGCTTGCTCATCATTTATGTGTTTTTAATTTTCTTTCTTACTTTATTTTCGGTTTCTTACCTCTATCAGCTCTTTCATCCACTTTCTGTTTTGCACTAAGTTTCATTTCTTGCTCTCAGCCTCCTCTCACTCCCTCACATTCACACTGCACTGCAGACTTATGGTGTTCACAGCATGGCAAGCAGGTCCATGTTCCCTTTAATCCTATAAACGGTATATATATATATTTGTGTGTGTGTGTGTGAGGTATACTTCTGAACAGCTCCCCAGACCATCACAGGACCAAGAGTCACACAACCACTCACACCTAAGGACATTTTGAAACAGCCATTGCAAATGTTGTACATGTCTTTGAAACCAGAGTATTCAGAGGAGACCCATGCAATCACAGGGAGAACATACATACAGAAACACCCAAACCAAGCCTAGGACTCAAACCTGGGACTCAGACCTTCTTGCTGTGAGGTAAACGTGCTAACTACCATGCTGCCCAATTATATAAACGTGACTTGTATGTTTATAGCTTGTCACGCTCACTTACGCATTTGCTGAACTACTTAAACCTAGTAGGGTCATGGGGAGCTGGAGCCTATCTCAGCAGGCACTCTGAACAGTTTGCCAGATCATTGCAGGGCCAACACACACACACACACACACACACACACACACACAGACACACAAAACCATTTACATTCACACCTAGGAGAAATGTGAAATCTCTAGTTCATCCAATGTGCATGTCTTTGGACTGTGGGAGGAAACCAAAGCTCTTGAATGAATCCCACACAAGCATGGAGAGTGCTCTCGCTAAGCCCAGGACTTGAACCTAGAATCTTCCTGTGTTCCTGTGGGACGGTGTTCTCATTACTATGCCACCATCCTGCCCCTTGGGTTGCTACTGTATGTCGCAAAATCTATCCTCGTTCATTCAATTTTCAGTTTTGCTAACTTGTCTGTCAATGTCAGGATAGCTGCAGTCCAGCTGGCTGTCCTGGGAACACTTGCTGATGGTGGAACGCAGCCATACACATCCATTCTTCACAACTTGAGGTAAATATATTTTCTGACTGTTCTTTAGGAAACCCATGCAGACAAGTTCATTGACAAGGGCACCCAATCCTGCTCCTGGAGATCTACCTTCCTGGAGACCTTTGGTCCAACCTTCATCATTGCTCACATGACCATCTAATGAAGGCTTAAGACTTTGAAATGAAGATTTAACGCCAGATTGGATCTGTTACATGGCCACATTAGACCTACAGCAGGTGTGGCCAACCCAAGGCTTCTGAGCCGCATGTGGCTCTTTGCCTAGTTTGATGCGGCTCTTATGTTCATGTCGAAGTTTGTGTTTTTTAATGTGCATGTTTGCTTCACTCGAGTTCAGTATGGTATTAATGTCAAATGCCTCTTTGCGTGAGATGAAAATACTGCAAAGCTTCTCAGTATGGGCGAGATCATTCCAGTAAACAATTTGTATGAAATTTGCTCTTAAAATGGCAGAAAAAAATGCACAGCAAATTGAAAATATTAAGATGAACAAAGGGCATTTTGAACAGAGTGGGAGAGGGTTTGTTGTTGTTCTTGAATGTAATGGAAAGCCATTCTGCCTTATATGTCAGGACTCACTGGCGCATTTCAAAACTTCAAATCTTCAGCGTCACTTCAGATCAGACATGATAACCTTGATAAGGAATTCCCTAAAGGGACTGAACTTTGCAAGTACAAGATGATCACTTTGAAAAGTCAGAAAGAAAAGCACGTACAGTTTTTCCAAAAATTTATGAAGCGCTCAGAGACCGTAACACTTGCATCGTATCAACTGGCTTGGAACAATGCACAGGCCAAAACGCCATACAATGAAAGAGAGTTCATTATAAAATCCCTCGGTGACATTGTTGAAATCTTGTCTCCTGAAAACGACAAACTAAAACGCGTGGTATCAGACGTCCAACCGTCCCGTCACACTGGTGAACACAGAATATTGGACATTAACATGGCTATTGAATTTCCAATAAATCTGGCTGAGCAGAGGTGTGTGTGTGTGTGTGTGTGTGTGTGTGTGTGTGTGTGTGTGTGAGAGAGAGAGAGAGAGAGAGAGAGAGAGAGAGAGAGAGGGATGGTGATCATGTGTGCCCATTTATATGGCTCTTTGCAGTAAAAAGTAAAAACTGTGGCTCTTGGTCTCTGACTGGTTGGCCATCCCTGACCTATGGGTAAAGTCTGATGGAAAGCACAGTGTACAGTATTGTATCTCCAGGAGCAGCGAAGGGCAGCCCAGATCCATGAGAAGATAGACATGAGGTCATCCGGCAGGGGGCGCTCGTGCGCGGTTTGTTATGAGCTGAAATGGCACTCGTCTTTCTTTAAAGCGCCAACTAGGAAATAGTCAGACAAATGGCGTCTTCATAACACATCGACTCATCAGCTGGTCCTCCGAAACTGCGCCGCGGTAAACGACACAGTTCACCGTGCATTACTTCGACACGTCAGGGTGAGGTGAGCGACACGGCAGCTTTAACGGGCATCTTCCAATGCTGCTAAAAGCGGTATTTCCGCTTGACGAACACAACAAGCCGTTAAAAACATAGTGAGGTTCTCTCTCTCCCTTTCTCTCTCTCTCTCTCTCTCTCTCTCTCTGTGTGCTGTTGTTTTACTCTCTGGGAGCTTCTTGTGTCTCATTATGTACTTTATAGCTGTCTTATCTCTGACAGGAAAGATTTTTTAGCCTCGAGTGCTAACTAGCTAGCATATAAATATTTATGTAAGTGTTTGCATTTTGATTTTTGTTTTTTTCCTTCCTTGATTTATTATCATTCCTTTTTTTCTCCACAGGTTATTTACATGGTCTCTGGCAAATGAGCAGCTCTTAAGGTGGACACTTGCTGTGTGAAGACTGTGTGTAATTTGTTTTATTTTATTTTTGTGTTGTTCATATTGTAGATTATGCTAACTTGCTAAGTGCACTATAGGTAACAAGCTACTGTTAGCTGCTCAACGTCCTTTGGCAGTAATCTGCTGTCTGAGGAAAAACACACGCGCGCACACGCACGCACACACGCACGCACTCACTCACTCACTCACTCACGCGCAAGCGGAGGAAGGAAGACAGCCAGTTTGTTGCTTCTGAAGCTGGGATTAACTCTGGTCACACCTTTCCAGCTAAAGTGAGTAGATAACTATTGCTACTATTAATAATACTAATAATAATCATTCTTATTTGTTGAGCCACTTAGTCCTATTAAGGTCTGAGTCTGAAGCCTGTTTCAGCCGACAGTGGGCTAAGGCGAGGTACAGTCTGAACAGCTCATCAGAGCACTGCGGGGCAACACACACGCACACAAATCTAGGGGCAATTTGAAACACCCGATTAGTGTAACATACATGTTTTGGGGTCTTTGGAGGAAAGTGGAATACCTGGAAGAAATCCCAGGGCTGCCAACTTGGATGAATTTATCCATGTTCATATGAAAAATAACACAAAATACATAGAAACGATTCATTCTGACATAATACGAATTTCAAACTTTCAGAAAAAGATTCAGTTCATTTTTTGTAACCGCTTAATCCTAATTAGGGTTGCGGGGAGGCTGGCGCCCATCCCAGCTGACTAAGGACGGGGGCAGAGTACGCCCTGGACGGCTTGCCAGGCCATTGCAGGGCAGAGACACGCTGACAGCTTTGCAGCTACTCTTGTCGAAAGTCAGCAATGGTTCTTTTACATGAACTTCTCACCATAGACAGTGAGAGACATGGCCAGCCTTTGATAACCCAGTTAGCGGCACTGGGGGGACAGCAGTGTCAACCTGTGGTGAGTGGGGCTTGAACTCCCAACCTTGGGATCAGTGATCCAGCACCTTTACCACCAGGCCACTACTGCCCTTTAAGGAAAATATACTCCTTTCAATTTTATTTGACAATATTTTATCAATAGTTCTGATGAATTGCATCAAATTCGATCCGTGTTTACCTTCCTAGCAAAGCCAAGTCTCACAATACGTGATAATCTCACACTGTGTAACTGCTGTGTTTTACTACACGAGTAGTTAATTGGCAGCAAGGTAGGTTGATTTCCACAAATCAGCGGCTATCGACATACACTCCATGGTGAACAGAGCCAATCATTGAACGGTTGCAGGAAAGTGAAAATGGCGACGAAAAGAAAGCAAGAATTTTTAACGGAATATTCAACAACATATCCATTTATTAAGAAGCAAGACAGATACATGACCTTTTGCACAAATGTGCAATGTTAAATTTAGTATTGTGCACCAGGCATTTTTGATATTAAAACGCATATAAAGGGAGGTAGGCGTAGCCAGTTTACAAAGGGACAGTGGTGATCTAGTGGTATAGGGTGCTGGATCGCTGATCCAAAGGTTGGGTGTTCGAGTCCCACTCTCCACAAGGTTGTCACTGTCCCCCCCCCAGTGCGGCTAACTCGGTTATCAAAGGCGGGCCATGTCTCTCACTGTCTATGGTGTGAGGCATGTAAAAGAACCATTGCTGACTTTCGTAAAGAGTAGCTGCAAAGCCGTCAGCGTGTTTCTGTCCCTTGCTAAAAACGGTTGTGACAGGAAGGGCATCCAACGTAAACCTCTGCCAAATCAAACATGCGAATCAGATGATTCACTGTGGCGACTCCCGAGTAAAAGGGAAAAAGCCGAAAGGAAGACAGACAGACGTAGCTAGTTAGCGACCGGTTTGCTTACTTTATAACTTTTTTCTTGTGCTGAACTCTCTTACTTATTTGTTAATCTTCTCTCTTCTTTTTGGCTTTTTCCTGTTCTCAAGAGTCACCATAGCGAATCATCTGATTCGCACATTTGGTTTGGCATGGGTTTTTATGTCGGATGCCCTTCCTGTCACAACCCTTTAGCAAGGGACAGAAATACGCTGACGGCTTTGCAAGCCTTCTCTTTACGAAAGTCAGCAATGGTTCTTTTACATGAGTCTCACCATAGACAGTGAGAGACAACCCAGTTAGCTGCACTGGGGGGGGCAGTGACAACCTTTGTGGGACTCGAACCCCCAACCTAAGGATCAGCGATCCTGCGCCCTATCCACTAGACCACCACTGCCCCTTCTTACTTATTTTTAAATGCTGTTCTCAAATATTCAGGATCATGCATAATATAATGACAAATGTGCAATAAATAATAATAATTGACATATTATATCACCACTGGAATTATGTCAAATAAACCTGGTTTTCTCAAATCTGCTGCTGTTTCATTATTAATCCAAAATGCAGTAAAATTTGACAACTTGTAACATGTCCATGTATGGAATTTTGTTGAATCTTAATTTGGGTACTTAATTTCATCTATTACAAATAATAATTTTCAGTTCAAAATACAAATATTTGGTTTATCGACTACAAAATAATACTTTCCTGGGTTGGCAGCCCTGAAATTCACACAAACAGGATGAGAACATGCAAACTACACACAAATGCCCTCACTGAGCCAGGCTCTCAAACCCAGGATATTCTTGCTGTGAGGCGGAAGTGCTAAAGGTTCCGTTATTGTGCTGCCTTTTATAATAATTATTAATAATGATTATAACCATGATGAAGGAATGAGCTGAATGGTGGTTGGGTGTCTGTGACTGATGTAAAGAAAAGCCTGATGTTGATGCACTTGCTAATGAATCATTCTTTGCCATAATCATGTGATCTTTCTTTTTGTACTTTCATTACAATGTTTAGCTTTTTATTCTGCCTTAGCCACAATATGGTCTGACAGCCTGCTGATGGTGGTGCCAGTGGGATATAGCCCTCACTTAATCTCTACTTCAAGAGTGATTTTACCCTTTTAGTCTGTGTAGCTCTCACCTCCCCAGCTGTGCACTCGGCTCAAACAAATAAGCTTACAAAGCTTCAGGTTTTTACAGAGGCTCGATTCTAAACTTATAGCTTTGCATTTTTTCTTGTCATATCAGCACAGGTACACTTTTTATTAAAAACCTTAGGAAACAAGAATAACTAAACATGTATCATGAATTTTAATGTCAATAATTTGTGTAACTAGGGCTGGACGTTCACTGATTCTGTTTCCCTGAGTATGGAAAATGTTATGCTCATTAAAGAGAATTTATTTAAAAAAAAAAAAAAAGGAAAGCCTTCCAAACTCCTGGATTACACTGAGAATATGTGTATTTTCATCATCAGGTAGTTTTTACATTTTCCAAGTTTCAATCGGCTGATGTGCCTTTGATAGTTTGCATTTGAAAATGCTGCCATGTGAAGTCTACTACATTTTCATGAATGTTCAAAATAGCAAGAATTGGACTGTGGATCTGTGAGTTTCAATAAGATAACAGCAAAGAAGCCAGTATACAGATATTAATGTAACGACTCGAATATAAACTGGAGAACATAATGACGCTAGGTACATCTGAACATAATAGCATATGGCATTTAGATTCACAGCATTTGTAAGATGCTCTTGTATAGCGCGATGTACACTTGTTATTTATACAACTGAGCTATTGTGGGTTAAGAGCCTGATCATGTGGCTCCTGAACCGCTGACCTTCGGCTCAATAACCCATCGCCTTAGCCACTAAGCCACCACTTCTGCATTTACATACAGCCAGCAAACGTCTGCTCATGTACATGGCATACGCATATGAACCTGTGGTATATACTTCAGTGCATTTTGATCAACTATATTAGTTAGTCAAGGAAATTTTTAAATTCTGCATTTAGCTGATCTAAAGTGAACACGCACAGTAACAGTGGGCTGCCACACACATTGCAGCACTCGGAGAGCAGTCGGGGAAAGGTGCCTTGCTCAAGGGCACTACAGTCAAGAAGGTGTGGGAAGGGAAGGCGCTGCTTAACTCCCACAAACATTTCGTGCTGTTTTGGGAATCGAGCCAGTGACCTTTTGGTCTCTCACCCACTTCTTTTTCCATTAGGCCACGACTGGCCCTGGTTTAAATGCACAACTTTACTTTTCTGTATTTGCAGTTTCTTTTACGTGAGTTTGAAGTCAATTTTGGCAGTACAGTAAGTGGCCCAGTGTGAGGATTTACTTGAAAGGTATTTTGTGTGTACGTTTTGATGTGCGAAGACCATGTATGCAAGCTTTAAGTTTCAGTTTAATTTCCCTTTGAGTAATTGAATCCATAATGCCTTGAATCATATTCTGATGTAATTCATATTTAATCCATGAGTAAATGGACAAATCTCCAAAAATCCCTGGTGCTGTTTGTATCAGATCAGTTTGAGTCAATATGCTTCTTAATGACCTCGGCATTGTGACATCAGATAGGATGTGGGTGCATTTCTATTAAAAGTGTTTCAGTTCTTTCTGTGCAGACCACTTTTTTTAATGAGGAAATAAAAAAGGAACTAAACAGTAGAATTAAGGGAGGGAGTCTGCCATCCTTGTATGGGAAGGATGTCGATGTAAGCAGGAATACACAACAGAAGGGCAACTGCAGGTGTAATCAGTGTATCAGGATTTCACTGGAGAAAGCAATATCTTTGTGGCTGTTTGCTTATAGAGTTTATCGTGGCATTTACTGTAATACAAGTTGGTCAAATATGATTCTGTTGTGGTTTTACCGACAGTAAAACGGGGTGTTTGTGCTTCATTTCTCAGTGTTTTCATGCTTCCTCTGCCAGTATAAACATGACACGGTACTGGACATGTTTTCACATGTTGTCATGTTAGCGATTTGAAAGCTATGTACAAATCCCCATCCTTGACTGAAAGGTGTTATTGCTCAGTTTTATTGTGTTCTTTCCCATGTACGTTTCCTTCTTTAAAAAAAAAAATCAAATGATCCAGCAAGTGAATACATGTAAACATCTTCCTAATATACACACAAGGTCAAGTGAGAATGTTTTCTTATTTATTGTGTTCAAATGGGTGTTTCCCCCCCCCCCCCCCGGTCCACAGTATAACGCTGTCCTATTTCAGCCTGTTCTCCACTATTTTGGCTCCCCACTCATTAAAAAGATATTTTCATACTTTTTGTTGTCTGTTGTTTGAAACATCTCTATTTGTATGCTTCACGAATTTGAATGTCCCAATTTTTTTCTTTTTAAGTGCTAAGAATAGTGTTCCATGTGTCTTTCTGTTTGTTCTGACCAGCCTTGTCTGCCCTGTACACTAAATCGCAGTGTCTGTTTCTTGTAGAATGCTGTACTGTATTCCATAAGATAGTGGGTGACTTACGCTACATCGTTTTGACACTCAGCACGTGAGGTGGAGACTCGGACACGTTTACTTACCAGGAGAATCATGGCAGTATGAGCTTGTGCTTCTCTGCTTGATTTTAGAATGAGAAAACTGCCCCTCCCCCCCAAAAAAAAGCAAGAACCAGTGATTGTATTAAGCTCTGAAGCTTCCTTTCTTGAGGTGGCATTCGAAATGCAATCATGCTTCATCAGAGCTACTTCTGAGTCATTAGTCGGACTTGAAACTGTAGCCGGTTATTGAATTCATGTATCTGTGATTCGGACTGAATGGAATCCTGGTGAGGAGAGAGCATTTATGTGAAAGGTATTAGGACAGATCTGATGCGATGCTCCTGATACAGTTCAAGCAAACAGAAAAATGCAGAGTTCAGCCACATGTTTACGTACAGACTCGCTGCTGGTGTCTCATCAGTTGTAATCATGTGAATGGCAAAGATGGCTATGAGAACAGTCAGGTGTAGTGTCATGGTTTGGGCTTCAAATGAAAAGGAACTGACCTTTCTCTACTTGAGCGAAGTAAGACAGTGATATGCGAGGGTTTAAAGAGTGCGAGACCTGCACGCGAGTTAGGATTCTTTAGAGAAGATTCCTGTGACCGGAGTCCATGGGACCTAATTGGTTGAGCTCTCACGGGAGGGAGGGATATCATACGTTCACTTCTAACACTCACAGTGATCGCCAGTCATAAGGGGCATCTGTGAGCTCATTCGTACGAGGGGGCGGGTAACACTTTTGATCCGAGAGTGTTTGGTTGCCCCAAATACGCATGTGCTGCAGTTTAAAAAGAGGTGGGGCATTGCATGTCATGGAGGGTGTGTGTGTGTGTGTGTGTGTGTGTGTGTGTGCGCGCGTGCACGCATGTGCTTTTGCCCTTGCCTGGCCGGTGGTGGTTGTGTGATAGGGAAGGTAACACATGATGGCTGGAAATTAGATACGACTAAATTGGGGGGAAAATCCAAAGTAACAAATATCCGAATAAGCAAAGAAAGTCCACAAGAGTTCGGATGCATTTTATTCGATCCATACTCAGTCAATTGTGAGGTGTAAGGCATTTTTATACATTTTTTTTCATTTGTATTTTAGTCTGCTTAGTCTTAAGTAGGGTCATGGAGAGGCTAGCACCCATCTCAGCCAAGGGCGAAGGATGAGTACATCCTGATTAGCTCATCAGGCCATCACAGGGCCAACAAACATACAACCATAGGAATCAAGACTGGGACAGGTGGACATGCCAACCACTGCCCAACCACGAAGCACTTATTTTAATCTGATTCTTAAGAATGAGACAGTTCACTGCAACAATTAAACTGCAATTCCAAGCACTGACCTCAGGTGATATCGGGGACTGGAGGCCTGGTTCTTACAGCAGGCCAATAAACGATTCTTGAAGATGATGTGTAAAAAAAAAAAAACAATCTCACCATTGAATACTTTCATTTTATAACAATTTTTTTTGGAATAACCCTAGAATCAGCAGACCTGGTGGTAGACGTTAGCTGACCGTGATGGATCAGCTTGTAATGGTGGTTCTAGTTGACGTCGCCACCAGCCCCACACAGTTTCTGATTGGCTGAAATGATTGTAGAGTTGTGTAATGGGAGGTAACTGAATTCAGTCTGACACCTAGTTTCTTGATGTTCTCTTGGGGGGGGCGTTGGTGTAAAAATCAAACGATCTTAATGGTGATAATGACATGTGCACTCGACTGTGTGTTTTCATACATCGTCATAAAGAGCAACGCCATTTTATGATGAGCACTTTGTTGCTATCGTTTTCTCAGTTCTTTATTCTGCGGCATTTCTTAGATAATATATGTCATGGAAATGCAGTTTTATCTTCTAATGTATTTTCTTTAGTTTTGTGAGATTCTGATTAAGCTTAATGAATTGCATCCATCTTTCCATGTTAACTGTGAGGATAAATTATGAATCCTTATTTAAGGTGAGGTTATTAGTAAGATGTCTGTCTGTGTATTTTTGTTTGTGTGTTTGTCTTTCGGTATGAGGGAGCGATTCATGCCTGCATGGACTGTCTTGCTAAAAATCTGTCACTGACTTCATACTCATGGAGCTCTTGGGAAAAGTACAGCAACAATGGCTTCATTGATTATTTAACCAGCCTTAAATAGCACCAGTTTACTTAACTTTGACAGAACACACTGTGCTCTTTGCACCATAATATTAGAGCTATACTTTAAATATTTTTAGATAAGGTTATTTTTATAAGGAGCAGTACAAATTTCTCCTTTTTTATATCAGCAGATAAAAATACAGACAAACTAATACTCACCAGGAAAATAGAGCCACTAGTCTGCTTGAGTAAGTGTTTAGCGATGGCTCAATCTGTAGAATACAATAATATAGACATTTTGATTTTGTTACACTATAATTATATACAAACACAAGAGGCAATCTTCAAACAATTTTATTTTATTTTTTCACCCAAATGTGGTGATCATCCCGCTTGGTTAAACTAATAACAACAAACCATGAGTGTGTGTCATTGGTTTCTATTTAAGCATCAATCCCCTTGGGAGAATAAGCAATTATTGGATGAGGTGAAGTATGATGTGGAGGATTTTTTTTTTCAGTCAAGAGGAGGTTATTTGCTGAGGCCAAAGATGGAGACTGCGGAAGTCTTAATATTGTATGAAAGCTGAATTCTATTCATGCATTCATTTTCTGTAACTGCTTGATCCTAATTAGGATTGCATGGAGGCTGGCGCCCATCCCAGCCGACTCTGGGTGAGGGTAGAGTACACCCTGGACAACTCACCAGGCCATCACAGGTCAGAAACAAGCTGAGGTTGTGCAGCTACTCTTGTCAAAAGTCAGCAATGGTTGTTTTACATGAACTTCACACCATGGACAGTGAGAGACATAGCCGGCCTTTGATAACCCAGTTAGCTGCACTGGGGGGGCAGAGACAACCTTGTGGAGAGTGGGACTCGAACCTCCAAACGTAGGATCAGCGGTCCAGCGGCCTTCACTACCAGAACCCCCACTACCCCCACCAGGTTTAAATAACTATACTAAACTATAGAACTCTCACTTTCTGTTGCTTGCATTTCCTGTAGTACATACGGAAGGATCTGATTACTGTTTACTTTTGCATTTAAACAATTATGTGGTACAG
Organism: Plotosus lineatus; assembly: GCA_024760905.1. NCBI lineage: Eukaryota > Metazoa > Chordata > Actinopteri > Siluriformes > Plotosidae > Plotosus > Plotosus lineatus. The sequence continues at coordinate 46,643,167 of CM045732.1, read as the reverse complement.
GCCAGACCGCCTCACCTGTCTCTGTGATATGGTGTAAATATAAAGTATTAAGTATTTTCCTTCTGCGTTCATGAACTTCATTCATTTTCTGAACCGTTTAACCATAATTAGGGTCACGGGGAGGCCAGTGCCCATCTCGGCCGATTCTGGGCAAGGGCGGGGTACACCCCGGACAGCTCGCCAGACCATCGGGAGCTGCCTCTCCCTCCCTGGAAGCACAGTTGTTGTTTTTTTGTTGTTTTTTTTATATCTCCTGGCATCGTTATGTTTGCAATCGTTGAACATCAGATTGATCGGTTTTTGTGTTCTGCCATTTGGGAGCTTATATTTTTATTCAACTACCCCAATACGTACTGTATGGTTCCTTAAATAGGACAAAAAATAAAGAAAATGGAAGAATAATCTTGGTTGTAAGCCATTATTTCCTCATGAGTCATTGAGTACCACTGTTGTGATGGTGAAGTGTGCAATGTTTCAAAGAGACCTTTACTCACAGCAGCTGTCAGCCACTGCATGGGTTTTTTGTTTTGGTTTTTAATGATCATGTTTCCTTTATGTTCATTGGCCAACTTCTGCTTCTCTGTAGTCACTTCAGCATACAGACAGAATCTGTGTTCAGGAAGACTGATATAGCAAATAGTGGGTAAATGTAGGAAATGGGCTGAAAGGTGCTGGTTCATCATGTTGGGACATTTGGGAGAAAAACCCAACTTTGACCCAGTACTGACGAGAGAGTTGTGGGTAGCTCAGGGTTAAGAGAAGAATGGCAGCAAATTCAATTTGTGGTTCTTAAAAGAGGAGGAAACATGCAATGGATGGAAAAAGCTGCTCATCTTTTATTAAGTGAGGTTTTAATGTTTAATTGCTTGTTTGGATGCTTTAATGAGTTTTTGTTTTATTTATGCAGTTGTTTCTTTAATTCTTTGAGGATTAAAAAATAACTTTTTAAATATGACTCTAGCCATGATTCAAGCGTTGGTGCGAAGAGTCTTGCTGAGTAATTAGTAATGCATGTTTGAGAGTAATAGTTTTTTGGGGGGGTTTTAAAGTCATTATGCTGTATAAGGCCTAGAGGACGTGCCGGTCAGTAGTCATCATGTCATTTGTCTTATCTGCAAGACACTAATTACAGTAGATTGTGAAAATCTCTGAAATTTCACAGCATGCTCGTCATTTAAGAAGGCAATGTGCTGTGCTCTCTCTATTCTGAGGTCTTCGTCTGTCTCTGTGTCTGTCATTGTTGAGAGACAGTAATGATGATTGTCACTCTTACTGGGCCAAATGGTCTCACTGTGCTTGTTGGTACCATTTAAAATCGCACTTGAAGATTTAAAGTAAAACATATGAAAATAAAAATCCATATGTGGCAGTCACTAATATACCAGAGCCAAAAAAAGTGCTATTTTCTGAAAAATGTTTTAATCTAAAAGTGTGTTACTATTAATGTAGTCAGTGTGGTATGTCGGGACGTCTGCGTTTGTCAGTGTAACACAGAGGATGTGTTGAAAGGGTGAGTGAAGCTGAGGACACTGAGTCTTGAGGCACTGACTGAGTCATGAGGTTATGTTTTCAGTTCAAGTGCATTTCTTGTAACACAGAGCACCAGAGTTGGGTTATATGGGCCAGCTCTAGATACACTATGAGAAGTGTGTTTTTGTCACGTGACAGGATATGAGGTCATTGGGAAACCATGTTAGATTTGGTCACATTTGTTCAATACATCGGGAAAAGTGAGTGTTTATTCATATTTCCTCGTTCAAGTTTTGACTTGATGGCGCTTACACAAAGAATTGGTACTTTACCAATTTAATTTATTCACAGTTTGGTACTTATTATCGACTGCATTGGTAAGTATTAGAGCAAAATTGGTAAAATTGAGATGATCAGAGTAGTTTTTGCCAAATCTTGAGCATTCTGAATCATTATGGAAAGGGTAAAATGGCCACTAGATTTGGGATAAAATGGGCCTGCCCAAGGTACCCCATATAAGTTAAATGGCATTCTATTGCTCATAAGCTTTTGCTTGTGTGCTTGGCATGGATCCTCTCTGCTTTGCTTTGTGAACTTTCACTAAGAGATTCTTCCCACTCATTTTTAGTTACGTGCCTTTGCTTATGCTTATTTTTTTTCTTAAATATGATATTGGTGTCATATCAATCATAAATATGTTGGTTTACGTCAATACTAAATATTTAATACTAAATCAAGTGGCTGATCACAAATTAACTTGAAAGAATATGAGGCTAATTGGCACGTATGCTTTTTTAACTTGCTGGTGGACCAGCTTTGTAAGTGTGATTGCGCATGCTCTATACTAGGTGGCAGTGGCGCACACAATGTGTTCTATGGTGTAGGGGAAAAGCACCGAGCAAATGATATGAAATGCAATAAACACCATGTTGGTTGCGATGGGGGGGGGGTCGTCTTCCTATAGGGGGCATAAAAAAAGGTAAAGTCCTTTTGTGCTTTTTACACCCGAGCCATAGTGGCTCATCAGACTGGTGCTTATCCTGGGTTTCTATAGCGTGAAGCGACTAGGAGTTCAACTCCTTTGGGATGGGACGCTCGTCCATTTCAGGTTACTTTCCCAGTATATTTTTACTGGTACCTGTTTATACTGCTGGGTGAACAGGGACATACTTGTGGTTAAGACTTTGCCCAGGGGTCTTAGCACAGTGGGGGTCTAACTGGGATTTGAACACACAACCTCTTGATCATGAGCGCAGCACCCTAACCACTATGCCACCGGCTCCACAATATTCCTATAGGGGGCATAACAGAAAATAATTGAGAAGCACTGCCTAAGGCAGTTCGGATCGGATCGCTGAAGAATACAAGGCTAATCAACCCAGAAAAGCCATTTCCCCAGCAGAGTTCGTAAGTCGAAAATTTGCTCGTTGGATGGGGCAGATTTTTGATGGGATCGAAGCTTGTATCATGGAAGACTCATTATTAGAGACACTCAAACGTCGAGCTATCACTGTTTTTTTGTGTGTGTGTGTATATATATATATATATATATATATATATATATATATATATATACACTAGTGTGTGTGTATATATAAAAAAAGTGTGTGTATATGTGTGTGTGTGTGTGTATATATATATATATATATATATATATATATATATAATAAAATATCTATACTAGTGTGTGTGTGTGTGTATATATAATAAATGTGTGTCTGTGTGTGTGTGTGTATATATATATATATATATATATATATATATAAAAAAAAAATACAGGGATCCCTCACTTTCTCGGTCTGGGTTGGAACTAAGATTCCCACGCGACCACCGAATTCTGCGAAGTAGGAATTATTAGTAGGATTAAAAATCCCCCCCCCCCCCGCCCCGACTGATGTATACGTGCATGTATGTGTATATAATAATCAGTAAATACATATTCAATGCTATAAATGATATCAATTAAACATTCAGAAATAATGCATAAGATGTATATAAAATACACACACTCAGATGGCACCTCACTAAAATGTAAATAGTTTTGATGGGAGATTTTTATTTTGTGTTTGGGTTTGTTTTTTTGTTTTGTTTTTTTGCATAATTGGCCTTGTTTTAACTTTTCCCCCTATTCTTCCTTAATTTCCCTATTTTTCAATTCGATAAATATTAAAAATAAATAAACACAATGAATTGAAGAGCAAAGTAACGAGGGATCTCTATATATATATATATATATATATATATATATACATACACACACACACACAAACAGTGTTACCTTACTTTACAAAAGACTCACCAAACGAAAAATTCAGGTTACGAAATGCATTTTCCTAAAATTTTTGTCTCTGTATAGCAAACAAGTTCACGTTACAAAAGCGCCATCTTAAAAATTCAAAAGCGCCATTCAAACAATGCACGAGCTGCTCTCCCATCAATGACGTTCACACATCCCGCCCCGCTGGCTTCCCATTGGCTAACAACTGAGCTGTTGTTCATGTCGCCTTCACTCGAGTGCCATCTTGGACAGGGATCCCATTGGCTAGCAGGGATGACGCCGCTACCTCCCATTGCCTATTATGGAGCTGCATCTACCATGATGCTTTTCATCTAAAGGACAGAGTTACTGTTGTTTTATTCTTTATTTCTTGACTCAGGCTTTTAACCTTCCATAAACATTTGTAAGATTATAACTCTTAAGAAGACATGGTCAATGAACAAGTGCGCGCACGCACGCACGTGTGATTTCCAGTGCGAGTGAGAAGAAAAAACGGGCTCAAGTGCTATCACAAAGGAATATGGCCAAACCCTTTTACCATCGGTACAATATTGAAGCAGAAGGAGGTCTTTAAAGGTATGCTTTTATCATTTTTAAAGGGTTTAGGGGGTAGTATTGGGAGCCTTGGAATGAATCGTGCATTTTACATATAAAATGTGGTTCAATTTACGAAAAATGCAGGTTATAAAAATGGCTCTGGAACGGATTAATTTCGTAAAGTGAGGTACCACTGTGTGTGTGTGTGTGTGTGTATATATACATACAGTGGGGCCAAGTATTGGGCAACGTAAAAATGTGCAAGTTCACCTATTTAAAAAAAATAAGAGAGGTTTGTAATTTATCATAGGTATACATCAAGCTTGAGAGACAGAATGTAAAAAAAAAAAAAATCCAGGAAATCACATATGATTTTTAAACAATTTATTTGTGAAAATGGGAGGCCAATAAGTATTGGGCAGCCAGCAAAAGTTGCTTTTAATACTTTGTAATGTAGCCTTGTGGGGCCGGTGGTGTAGTGGTTAGTGTGCTGCGCTCATGATCGGGAGGTTGTGAGTTCGAATCCCACTGTGACCCTCACTGTACTATGACCCCTGGGCAAGGTCTCAACCACAAGTGTGCCTCTGTTCACCCAGTAGTATAAATGCTTACTATAGAGCATGGGTCTCCAATCTTATCCACAAAGGGCCGGTGTGGGTGCAGGTTTTCACTTCAACCAAACAGTAGCCACAAACAAAAACTAGATTGGACATTACTATTTCAGTTTTTTAAGATTTAAAGCAAAGTGATCTCACCAAGATGGCCCCACATCAGAATTGAAACAGCAATGCCAAATCTAGGTTTTTTTTTTCTTTTCTTTTGATGATCAGCGATTGGTGTAAACAGGTGGAAGGTGTGGCTACTGTTTAGTTGAAGTGAAAACCTGCACCCACACCAGCCCTTTGTGGATAAGATTGGAGACCCCTGTTATAGAGCTTGAAATAAAATAAAGATTGGGTGATGAATGTTAGACCATCAGTGAGGTCGCAATTGAATTCAGTGTTGTTCAGCTGGTTAAGTGGTTTGTTGGAAACAAACATGAGGTTCTCAACACAGAGCAGCCTTATGGTTAAAGAAAGAGAGGAATAGTTTGCAAGCGCATTAGAAAATTACTATTGACATGAAACCATTTGCAAATGCCTGTTTTACATAAAACCATTTCTCATGCACTGCCATGCAAAATAATGTGCAAGGGGTAACAAGGTTAAATGGTAAACATTTCCATTGCATCATTTTTGCAAAGAAATCTGCAGTAATTCAAACTGCAATGAGTCTTACAGGTCACTGTATTGTAATTGCTTGTCTGCACGGTTGTTAACAGGAAGCCAGAAATAAGTGACAAGAATGGAATGAACTTGGAGACGATCGAACCCACGTGATGATAGTCAATATTGTGATAATTTTTTTTGTTTGTTTTTAGAAAATGTGACTGTTCTATACATTTGAGATTTTTATATCCCATGAAAATTCCTTTTTTTTTTTTTTTTTTTTTTTTTTTTTGTAAAGCACATTTGAACAAATTTAATTTTCTGTCTTTGATATAGTGCCGACAAGTAAAGGTGGATCCTCAGTGGTCGAACACAATTCGTTCCAAAAATGTGGTCAGTTACCGAGTTGTTCGAAAAATGAAACTATATTTCCTATAAGAAATAGTTAAAAGTCGATTCATGCCTTCAGATGAATGTCTGCTTCCATCAATACAGTTGTATATACTTTGAAAACAAGGTGTGTTTATAAAAGATAATATTCGATACATACATTAATGTACAAAAGAGTAAAACAATGTTAGTACCTCATAACCTAATTACGTACTGTATTTGTTTACATACATTTCTGGTTGTGTTGGTGTATGTGGATAGATGGGGATGGAGAGATGGGGGACGGGGTTATTGCTTTGAGGGGGCGTGGCAGTTTTTCCCTTCTGTCTCTTGATTGCAATTGATTTTTCACATTCTCACGTCTTTTTTCTTATCCAGTAGCATTTCTGCTGCTTTTTTTAGGACTCGGGGTTAAGGGCTAAAGTAGATGTAATGTAATGAATAAACACACTATGCAGTATGAGATTCTCTCTCATTGGCTGTTCAAAGCACTGTACACTGAGCAGCGTTCAACACACTTGGCTCTGCGCTGTTCCAACTCAGATCATTTGTTTGAACACCAAGGCATATTTGTATGTGAGGCTTGCCAGGAAAATGTATTTGTTGCCCAATAAGAACAGTAGAGCACGACCATGAACATATGAATGAACATGGAGGCAAAGTATTTAGGATTAGAATATCGTGCTCTGGATGCATGAATCAATGATGGTTGTTTGTCCACAGCCTCGGTGCTACTGGAAACAGGAGTTGAGCCTCCACTGTGAAGTAGTGGTAAAGTTACAGAAAAGTGTACACATGATATGCTTGATGCACCTATGATTTTCTCTATCATATCAGTGCTGAAGATGCTATGAGGCCATCTGCATGAAGTTTGAAGTTGAAACACCAAATTTGTGTGTGTGGTCTGTCTGTGTGTGGTATCTAACTAAAATAACTGTTGTATAGCTGTCAGTTTGTTGTTTCTCTGTGTGTGTGGAGTGAGTGACGTGAGATGATGGATGGTGATTGTCAGCCCTGGAGTGAAAGAATTTAGTAGGCTGACTTGACTGTCCGATAATCTCGGGCATTAAACCATGAGACGATTAGAGTTACACGTAAAACTACTCTAATTGGACTTCTCGGCTCTATTTATAGAGCGAGGGAGTGGTACAGAGACCTGTTTTCTGCTTCTGGGGAGGTTTCAAAGCTTTGAGGTTGCACTGTGCATTGCTAAGGTTTCCTAAGAAACATGCATTGACAAGGTGAGTGTCAGAAAGCTTCAGTGCTGTTGCTGTGTTCGGAAGTGGAGACTGAATGGTTGCTTTGGTAACAAGCCAAAGCCTGCCTCCGTGTCCTGCTGTGAATGTGTGCGTAGCTTTAGCAACTATAGGTAGTTCATGACTCGGTCTATGCAGTCTTTGACACTGAGATAAAATTAGTACTGTGGATTAAATAAAAACAAATCCATATAACTGATGTCCCTTAACATTTTTGAACAGGTGGATAGGTTTATTCAAAGGCACTTTGAATCCCAACTATTTTAAAATGGTGAGGATTTTGCTGTTAGTAATTAAGACCAATGCCTGTATGCCGTAATCTGCAAGTTTTTAATGGATTAAGATGGATCGATAGCAGCTGATGAAGGAGGTGAAGAAGCGTGTGCAGGCTTTTTTGGAAGGGTACCCACATCATTCAGATGAAAGCTGGTTTAACTCTCTAACCCCTGGAAGCCCGAAGTGCTTACTTACGATGTGAGTAAATAAGCACCTTGTGGTGCACCCGTTGGCCACCGTGAAGTACAACAATATTTTGAAAAGCCACGGAGTCACACCAGAGAGGTGAAAGAGCCGCGGGTTGCCGACCCCTGGCCTAGAGGAAGACCAAAGAGGAGATTTATGAATGTGGTGAAGGAGAACATGAAGGTAGTTGGTGTAAGAGAAGATGCAGAGGATAGGGTGAGATGGAGACCGGTGATTCACTGTGGCGACCTCTGAAGGGAACAGCCGAAAGGAAAAGAAGATAGCAGCTGATGTTACATTGAGCTCGGTGATAAAACATTAAAAGTACTAATTTAAATATGGTGTTAACCCTATAAATTCAGCGTGCTGTGTACAAGGCTAAGGAAGTTCTATAATGGTGGCTTAAAGTGTACCTGAGTCCCCTTTTAGCTTTGAACGTCAATTAGGTGAGGGGAAACAGAAGCTACGGAAAGGTGTTCTGTCCGTCTGTAAAAATTGTTATTGCGAAGGAAACAACAGGATTTGGTGAGCTGGTTGTTCCCAGGTGCAACTAGAATGGGATTCTGGACAGGTTGCTTCTTTTAAGGTTCTTTTTAAAGGTTTTTCGTTTGTTTGTTTGTTTTTTTTTTAAATATACTAGTTTATTATACTTGTTAAGCATTGTTAACGCAATATCTTTGGAAGGAAATGACACAGGATCACCAAATTTGGTGCATGGCTCATGCTCAGGATTGTCTCGTTTATCAGGGATCCTAGATCTCTGCAATTTAGCAACTTTTTTTTTTTTTTTGCATAATGGCCTCATTTTTTTGGCATTTTCCCTAACTTTTCCCCCTATTCTTTCTTAATTTCCTTATTTTTTAATTCTTCTTTTTCTTCTTCTTCTTTTACTTTCGGCTGCTCCCTTCAGGGTCGCCACAGCAAATCATCCGCCTCCACCTCACCCTGTCCTCCGCATCTTCTTTTCTGACTCCAACGACCTTCATGTCTTCCTTCACCACATCCATAAATCTCTTCTTCGGTCTTCCTCGAGGCCTTCTGCCTGGTAGTTCCAACCTCAGCATCCTACTGCCAATATACTCACTATCCCTCCTCTGTACATGTCCAAACCATCTCAATCTAGCCTCTCTGACTTTGTCTCCAAAACATCTTACGTGGGCTGTCCCTCTGATATACTCATTTCTGATCCTATCCATCCTCGTTACTCCCAGGAGAACCTCAACATTTTCATCTCCGCTACCTCCAGCTCTGCCTCCTGCCTTTTCCTCAGCGCCACTGTTTCTAAGCCATACAACATCGCTGGCCTCACCACCATCTTGTACACTTTTCCCTTCATTCTTGCTGACACTCTCCTATCGCACATCACACCGGATACTTTTCTCCAACCATTCCAGCCTGCCTGCACACGCTTCTTCACCTCTTTTCCACACTCTCCATTGCTCTGGATTGTTGAGCCTAAGTACTTAAAATCCTCCACCTTCGTTATCTCTGCTCCCTGTAACATCACCGTTCCTCCTGAGTCCTTCTCATTCACACACATGTATTCTGATTTTCTGAGGCTAACCTTCATTCCTCTCCTTTCCAGGGCATACCTCCACCTCTCTAGATTTTCCTGTACTTGTTCTCTGCTCTCACTACAGATCACGATGTCATCTGCAAACATCATAGTCCATGGAGATTCTTGTCTCACCTCGTCTGTCAGCCTGTCCATCACCATAGCAAACAAGAAGGGGCTCAGAGCTGACCCTTGATGCAGTCCCACCTCCACCTTGAATCGCCGGTCACACTGACAGCACACCTCACCACTGTCTTACATCTCTCATACATGTCCTGCACCACTCTAACATACTTCTCTGCCACTCCAGACTTCCTCATGCAATACCACAATTCTTCTCTTGGCACCCTGTCATATGCTTTTTCCAGATCCACAAAGGCACAATGTAGCTCCCTCTGACCTTCTCTGTACTTCTCTATTAACATCCTCAAGGCAAACATTGCATCTGTGGTGCTCTTTCTTGGCATGAAACCAAACTGTTGTTCACAAATGCTCACCTCTGCCCTTAGTCTAGCTTCCACTATTCTTTCCCATAACTTCATCGTATGGCTCATCAACTTTATCCCTCTGTAGTTGCTGCAACTCTGCACGTCTCCCTTGTTCTTAAAAATGGGCACCAGCACACTTCTCCTCCACTCCTCCGGCATCTGCTCACTCTCTAGTACCTTGTTGAATGTTCTTGTCAGAAAATCTACTGCTACCTCTCCTAGACACTTCCATACCTCCACAGGTATATCATCAGGACCAACTGCCTTTCCATTCTTCATCCTCTTCAATGCCCTTCTCACTTCACCCTTACTGATCTTTGCTACATCCTGCTCCTCAATGGTTACCTCTTCTACTCTTTTTCTCTCTCATTTTCCTCATTCATCAGCTCTTCAAAGTACTCTTTCCATCTTCCCAGCACACTTCTGTCATTAGTCAATACAGTTCCCTCTCTGTCCTTTATCAATCTAACTTGCTGCACGTCCTTCCCATCTCTATTTCTCTGCTGTGCCAACGTGTATAGATCATTTTCTCCCTCTTTACTATCCAACCTATCATACAAGTCATCATACACCCTCTGTTTGGCCTTAGCCACTGCTACTTTCGCCTTACGCTGTGTCTCCCTGTACTCCTGTTTACTCTCTTCGGTCCTCTCAATGTCCCACTTCTTCTTGGCTAACCTTTTCCTTTGTACACACTCCTGCACTTCCTCATTCCACCACCAAGTCTCCTTATCTACTTTCCTTCCAGAAGACACACCAAGTACTCTCCTACCTGTGTCCCTGATCACATTTGCTGTGGTTGTCCAGTCATTTGGAAGCACTTCCTGGCCACCCAAAGCCTGTTTCAACTCCTCCTTGAAGACAACACGACACTCTTCCTTTTTCAGCTTCCACCACTTTGTCTTCTGCTCTGCCTTTGCCTTTTCACCTTTCTCACCATCAGAGTCATCCTGCACACCACCATTCTATGCTGTTTGGCAACACTCTCACCCACGATGACTTTGCAGTCACTGACTTCCTTCAAATTACATCGCCTACACAAGATGTAGTCTACCTGTGTGCGCCTACCTCCGCTTTCATAAGTCACCTTATGCTCCTGTTTCTTCTCAAAGAAAGTATTCACCACAGCCATTTCCATCCTTTTTGCAAAATCTATCAACATCTGTCCTTCTGCGTTCCTGTCCTGGATACCAAACCTGCCCATCACTTCCTCGTCCCCTCTGTTGCCTGCCCCAACATGTCCATTGAAGTCTGCACCTATGACCACTCTTTCACCTCTGGGGGTACTCTGCATCACTTCATCTAAGTCACTCCAGAATCTCTCCTTCTCTTCTAGCTCACATCCTGCCTGTGGGGCATAAGCACTAACAACATTGAGCATTACACCTTAAATTTCTAACTTGAGAGTCATCACTCTGTCTGACACTCTTTTCACTTTTAGAACATTCCTGACAAACTCCTCCTTCAAGATGACTCCGACTCCATTTCTCTTCCCATCCACACCGTGATAAAATAGCTTAAACCCTGCTCCTAAGCTTTTAGCTTTGCTACCTTTCCACCTGGTCTCCTGAACACACAGTATGTCCACCTTCCTCCTCTGCATCATGTCAACCAGCTCTCTACCTTTTCTGTGCATAGTTCCAACATTCAATGTCCCCACTCTCAGTCCTAGACTCATGCCTTTCCTCTTCTCTCTCTGCCTACGGACACGCCTCCCACCTCTCCTTCTTCGACGTCTTCGACCAACAGTAGTCCAATTTCCATCAGCACCCTGTTGATTGACAGCACTGATGGTGGTCGTTGTTAACCCGGGCCTCGACCGATCCGGTATGGAGGAAATACTTTTGATTTGCATAATCAATAATTGGCATTGGTTTTACGTCGGATGCCCTTCCTGACACAACCCTCTGCATTTCTCTGGGCTTGGGACCGGCATGAGGGGGAGAGACACTGGTTAGTGCCCCCCCACCTCATGGCTGCATTCCTTATTTTTTAATTCTATGGATATTTATTTATTATAAAAAAAACATGATGCACTGAAGCCACATGAATTGAAGCGCAAAGTAGTGAGGGATCCCTGTATTTCATAATTATGTTACACATGAATGACAAGCCATTTATCTACACTGAAATAACCTTTTGAGTATTTTTACATTATTTAAGCTGTCTTGTTTAGTGTTTATGCATGTTATAAAACAATGATTAACTTGTTTGCATGATTTTTTACATGACATGCTCTGTCTCTGTACTCCGCAATGGGCCCTGCGGCCCCCTTGACCCCCAGCTGAAATATTTCATTTCTTCTATTGCTAAACCCGTTTCCTCTATTTTTTTCTAAGCCTTCACTGGGATCCCAGGTTTATGATTTGTATATAGGTGACCTTGACCTTGTTTAAGGGTCACAAGTCATTTTTTTTATTTATTTTTTTAATATATTGAGTTTATCACTGCTTGTTAGTGCAATACCTAAGAAATAACACAGGATCACTTAATTTTGTTGCATTGATCACCTTTACGAAGGTCTTGAATGGGGTTGTGTATGACTCACCTTGACCTTGGTTCAAGGTCACAGCAGTTCTCTTGGTGAATGTATTGGCTCCCACCACCAATAAAGTTAGGCAGAGCAGGAGCTATAGATAGGAATGGGTTTCATCCATCCATCGATCCACATGACGTGAGATGAATCTGAAAAGAAATTACAGACGATCACCAAATTTGGTGTATGGGTCTACTTCAAGGAGTGGATCGGGTGAGATTGTATTTGGGTTGTGAATGACTGGTGTGTGCTTCGGACTATCTAATCTACAATAATCCAAGCTAGGCAGAGTTGGTCGGCATAACAATTTATTAGAATAGACTGAGTCAGAGGGAGTGGCTGAAGGTCGGAGGTGGTTCAGAATGTGTAGAGTTTGTCCAGGGTTCTCAGTGGTCCGCCACATAAATGATGAGCGAGAGTTACCGCAGACCACTCTTCTCTCTCATATCTTTGTTTAGCTTCGACCTCCGTCAGTCTCGAAGGACTATGTTGTATCAGCTTCTGCCCTTCCATTGGATCCTTCTGGTGGCGCTGACAGGGGGGACTTGCTGCTTGGGTAACAGCCTGTCCATACTTCCTACCCAGGCTCTGCACACTTGAGAGTTTCTGTGTTAACATCAGTTTATATACCTCTCATAGGGGATCATAAGGAATCGTCATGACAACTGGCATACATGGCTTGTCCCAATTGTTGAAGCATGTCACTATTGCATCACTGGGTCACCTATGTTTCATACATTCAAATTGCCAAATGGTTGCTGCAGTTTTTATCCAAGTTGTTTTCCTTCAAAAGGTAATCACAGCTCTCTAATTTAATTTAAGTAGAAAATGTCATTACATAACATCTATTTTCTCCAGACTTATTTTTCCATAAAAACCCAAGTTTTTGGAAGGCAGACTATTTATCTAGATGATTATGTGCAAATGAACTTTGGAGTTTTGTCCAGAAACAAAGCACAAAGCAATCTGTGTCCCAGCAGGGTGGATGCGAGAGCAGGTGCTGCAGGCTTGCAGTAACAAAATGCAGAACGAGCATCACTGTCCTGCAAAGTGCTTTTTTTTAATTAATTTTTTTTTTCCGTTCCAGTGAAAATATCATGTTACTGTTAAAAGTACGTTTTTGGTGCTTGTTTTTTTTCTGAGGTCGAGCAGAAGAATAATGAACCTGGGGAAATGATGCAAACTTGTACTGTTTACTGGGGCGCGATTGACTATAATTACCAAAGATATTTTTAATGTTTTCCAAGCCCTACTTCCTCATTTTGTTTATTTTTATGAAACATAGTAACTACTCCAGATTTTATACAAATACCGGGATCCCTCACTTTCCACGGTTAATGGGGACTGAGACCCCCCACCCCCCGCGACCACCGATTTCTGCGAATTAGGCTCGACCCCCAGACGTATAAGTACATGTATACGTGTATATAATATCAATAAGTTCAAATTTAATGCAATGAATGTTTATAATAACAATTAAACATTCAAAAAGAATGCATAAGATGTAAATAAAATATAAATACAAACACAGACACGGGCGCACGCACAGATGTGCAGCACCTCACATAAAAATGTCAGTATTTTTGTTGGGGTTTTTGTTTATTTGGGGTATTATCACAATTGGCCTTGTTTTACGGTATCTTCCGTAAATTATTCCCGATTTTTCCTTATTTTTTATTTTTTGATGAATATTTTTTAAATACCCGCGATGTACTGAAGCCACAGAAACTGAAGCACGAAGTAGCGAGGGGTCACTGTATATGCATGTTTTTCAGTATTTCAATAGGGTCAAATATTTTCATGCATTAATTCAGTATCTGGTGCATGCTTGTATTATATCTTGAAAGAAAACCCTATTTATTTTCAAAACTTTGATCTCATTATTCTAGTCATGTAGTTTGTACTCTGTTCGATCATCTGTTGATGTGAATATTCTTGCTTAGATTTGTTTTTCCTTTGAATGAGCACAGCACCGTCTTCATGACAAGTTGTCACTGAGCTTTATATTCTATTAACATTTTTGCAAGCAGATGTTCTTGACCAATCGAGAACAGAAACAAATCTTGTGGTAGAGAAAACCCGTCGTAAATTTCCAACCAGTACCAAATCCACCGAGCAGGGCCGGTGGTGTGGTGGTTAGGGTGCTGCACTCGTCATCAGAAGGTTGTGTGCTCTAATCCCAGTTAGGACACCCCCCCCCCACACACACACACACACACACACACACTCACACTGTGCTAAGACCCCTGGGCAAGGTCTTAACCACAAGTGTGCCTTTGTTCACCCAGCAGTATAAATGGGTACCAGTAAAACTATACTGGGAAGATAACCTGCGATGAACTAGCGTTCGTTCCAGGAAGAGTTGAACTCCTGGTAGCTTCACGCTACAGAAACCAGGAATAGCACCGGCCTGATGAGCCACTAGGCTCGGGTGTAAAAAAAGGCCCAAAAGACTTTACCTTTCAAAATTCACCATTCCTACACTCACTGCAGCTGCAGTTGACAACTGATTCTACTCTGGAACATTTTTGAGGTAATTGCAAGCAATTCTTAAGCTTTGATTTTGATGATTTCCTGCAATTTTACTGAAGCTTTTCCATTTCAATTTGGAACTGTTGGACAAATAGTAATTATAATACGTACATCTATATTTTTCATTATCTTTTCTCTTTTCAAACTATGAACACATTTAGGGGTGGGACAGTGAAAATTAGGCAGGGTTTACTGTTATTTCTTACTGTTCGGTTTATGGATGTGATAAAGTTCAGAGGTGCATCCTCTATTTATTTTTAATCCCATTGTGTCTGTTGATGTTGTGGCATCTATAGATCATTGTTTATGGGACTGTATTAAAACATTTATATATTATGTAATTTTACAAATTTAAATACTGCAACTCTGTGTATTAGCTTCACCCCAGACTGAGTAAAGAATATGTTTATCACCTTGGTATTGAGTAAATAATGGTAGCATGGAGTATATTGTTTAGCTCTTTTTTTTTTCTCCACCAAATCTTAGCACTGAGGTTGCAGTGAAGAGGTTATCGACTTAAACAGGGTAAGCAAAAATAAGAGACTGTATCCCTTTTTGCTCATTGTAGTTTTCTCCCCCCTTATGTTTTTGTTTCAACTCCATTTGATCAGATCATTCTTGTTGTAGGATGATGTTCCTCCTCTTGACATTTTCAGAGATCACAGGTTGCCGTCTGCTTTGTTCTGAATGTGTGAAGGCATTGCTAATTCTAAAATAGTTTGAGATCACGTCACATCTAAAAATATTTTTGGAGCGTGTAATATCCACTGCTGCGTAGATGAGGTGGGTGCACATTTGCAATGGGATGTGCAGAGCTGAAGAATGATAATCTGATGTGGATTGGAAATGTAGCAGAGATTGATGGATGGATGGATAATACAGAGCAGCAGGACATGGCAGAATGAGGAGGATCAGAGGTGATGTAAGCCTGAACTGTGCTTACTGAATTAGCCCTGGGCTTAGGTGCTACCCTGTTCAGCACTGAGGACTTTTATGAGGATGGTGGAATTATAGAATGTGCATCTCTTGTCACAAAAAACATGAAAATGCAACCCCTGTTTGTTTGAATAGATGAAACCATGTCTTGGTCATGAAGGGAAAAAAAAAACATATACAGGGATCCATTGCTACTTCACGCTTCAATGTATGTGGCTACAGTGCATTGCAGGGGTTTTTTAAAAATATTCATCAAATTAAAAAATAAAGAAATTAAGGAAGAATAGGGGGAAAAGTTAAGGAAAATTCCACAAAAACAAGCCAATTCTACAAAAAACCCCTAAACAAACAAAACAACCCAAAACCTCCCATCAAAACTTGTTACATTGTTGTGAGGTGCACATCTGAGTGTGTGCACGTGCACCTGTATGTGTATGTATTTTATTTACATCTTATGCATTATTTTTGAATGTTTAATTATTTTAAGCATTTATAGCATTGAATATGTATTCATTGGTATTATATACACACATACATGTACATATAAAGGTCCTTCTCAAAATATTAGCATATTGTTATAAAGTTCATTATTTTCTGTAATGTACTGATAAACATTAGACTTTCATATATTTTAGATTCATTACATACAACTGAAGTAGTTCAAGCTTTTTATTGTTTAATATAGATAATTTTGGCAAAAAAAGTAAAGAAAAGCCAAAAATCCCTATCTCAAAATTAGCATATTTCATCCGACCAATAAAAAAAGTGCTTTTGATACAAAAAAGTCAACCTTCAAATAATTATGTTCAGTTATGCACTCAATACTTGGTCAGGAATCCTTTTGCAGA
The DNA here is from genome assembly GCA_024760905.1 of Plotosus lineatus. Classification (NCBI taxonomy): domain Eukaryota; kingdom Metazoa; phylum Chordata; class Actinopteri; order Siluriformes; family Plotosidae; genus Plotosus; species Plotosus lineatus. The sequence goes on along the minus strand of CM045732.1, from coordinate 46,626,671 downwards.
AATGACTGCTTTAATGCGGCATGGCATGGAGGCAATCAGCCTGTAGCACTGCTGAGGTGTTATGGAGGCCCAGGATGCTTTGATGGCGGCCTTAAGCTCACCCACAGTGTTGGGGTCTGAATATCCCACAGATTCTCTATGGGATTCAGGTCAGGAGAGTTGGCAGGCCAATTGAGCACAGTAAAACCATGGTCAGGAAACCATTTACCAGTGGTTTTGGCACTGTGAGCGGGTGCCAGGTCGTGCTGAAAAATGAAATCTTCATCTCTATAAAGCTTTTCAACAGATGGAAGCATGAAGTGTTCCAAGATCTGATAGCTAGCTGCATTGACCCTGCCCTTGATAAAACACAGTGGACCAACACCAGCAGCTGACATGGCACCCCAGACCATCACTGACTGTGGGTACTTGACACTGGACTTCAGGCATTTTGGCATTTCCTTCTCCCCAGTCTTCCTCCAGACTTTGGCACCTTGATTTCTGAATGACATGCAAAATTTGCTTTCATCTGACAAAAGTACTTTGGACCACTGAGCAACAATCCAGTGCTGCTTCTCTGTAGCCCAGGTCAGGTGCTTTTGCGGCTGTTTCTGGTTCAAAAGTGGCTTGACCTCGGGAATGCGGCACCTGTAGCCCATTTCCTGCACACGCCTGTGCACGGTGGCTCTGGATGTTTCTACTCCAGACTCAGTCCACTGCTTCCACAGGTCCCCCAAAGTCTGGAATCGGCCCTTCTTTCACTTTTTCCATCCCACTGAGGTGCCTTGATACAGCACTCTGGGAACAGCCTATTCGCTCAGAGATTTTTTTCTGTGTCTTACCCTCTTGCTTGAGGGTGTCATTGATGGCCTTCTGGACAGCAGTCAGGTCGGCAGTCTTACCCATGATTGCGCGTTTGAGTAATGAACCAGGCTGGGAGTTTTTAAAAGCCTCAGGAATCTTTTGCAGGCGTTTAGAGTTAATTGGTTGATTCAGATGATTAGGTTAATAGCTCGTTTAGAGTACCTTTTCATGGTATGCTAATATTTTGAGATAGGAATTTTTGGTTTTCATGAGCTGTATGCCAAAATCATCAGTATTAAAACAATAAAAGACCTGAAATATTTCAGTTGGTGTGCAATGAATCTAAATTCTATGAAAGTTTTATTTTTATCAGTACATTTTTGAGAAGGACCTGTATGTCGGTGGGGGGGGGGGTGATATATAATAGAGAGAGAGAGAGAGATAGAGAGAGGTTAGCTAAGAAGTGGGACATTGAGAGGACCGAAGAGAGTAAACAGAAGTACAGGGAGACACAGAGTAAGGCAAAGGTAGCAGTGTCAAAGGCCAAACAGAGGGCGTGTGATGATTTGTATGATAGCCTGGACAGTAAGCATGGAGAAAATGATTTATGCAGGTTGGCACAGCAGAGAAATAGAGATGGGAAGGACTTGCAGCAAGTTAACGTGATTAAGGACAGGGTGGGAAGTGTATTGACTGATGACAAGTGTGTGCTGGGAAGATGGAAAGAGTACTTTGAAGAGCTGATGAATGAGGAAAATGAGAGAGAAAAAAGAGTAGAAGAGGTGACCATTGAGGAGCAGGATGTAGCAAAGATCAGTAAGGGTAAAGTGAGAAGGGCATTGAAGAGGATGAAGAATGGAAAGGCAGTTGGTCCTGATGATATACCTGTGGAGGTATGGAAGTGTCTAGGAGAGGAAGCAGTAGATTTTCTGACAGAACATTCAACAAGGTCTTAGAGAGTGAGAGGATGGAGGAGAAGTGTGCTTGTGCCCATTTTTAAGAACAAGGGAGATGTACAGATTTGTGGCAACTACAGAGGGATAAAGTTGGTGAGCCATATGATGAAGTTATGGTAAAGAATTGTGGAAGCTAGACTAGGGGCAGAAGTCAGCATTTGTGAACAACAGTTTGGTTTCATGCCAAGAAAGAGCACCACAGATGCAGTGTTTGCTTTGAGGATGTTAATAGAGAAGTACAGAGAAGGCCAGAGGACGCTGCATTGTGCCTTTGTGGATCTGGAGAAAGCATATGACAGGGTGCCGAGAGAGGAACTGTGGTGTTGCATGAGGAAGTCTGGAGTGGCAGAGAAGTATGTTAATGTGGTGCAGGACATGTATGAGAGATGTCAGACAGTGGTGAGGTGTGCTGTCGGTGTGACAGAGGAGTTCAAGGTGGAGGTGGGACTGCATCAAGGGTCAGCTCTGAGCCCCTTCTTGTTTGCTGTGGTGATGGACAGGCTGACAGATGAGGTTAGACAAGAATCTCCATGATGGACTATGATGTTTGCAGATGAAATTGTGATGTGTAGTGAGGTTACAGGGGGCAGAGATAACGAAGGTGGAGGATTTTAAGTACTTGGGCTCAACAGTCCAGAGCAATGGAGAGTGGAAAAGAGGTGAAGAAGCGTGTGCAGGCAGGTTGGAATGGTTGGAGAGAAGAGTCCGGTGTGATAGGAAGGTATCGGCAAGAATGAAAGGAAAAGTGTACAAGACGGTGTTGAGGCCAGCGACAGGTGTCAGAGCTGGAGGTAACAGAGATGAAAATGTTGAGGTTCTCTTTGGGAGTAACGAGGATGGATAGGATCAGGAATGAGTATATCAGAGGGACAGCACATGTAAGATGTTTTGGAGACAAAGTCAGAGAGACTAGATTGAGACGGTTTGGACATGTACCGAGTAGGGATAGGCCTAGAGGAAGACCAAAAGATTAATGGATGTGGTGAAGGAGGACATGAAGGTTGTTGGAGTAAGAATAGAAGATGTAGAGGATAGGGTGAGATGGAGGCAGATGATTCGCCATGGCGACCCCTGAAGGAAACAGCCAAAAGGAAAATATGATGATGAATACACAATACATACATGACTTCCTCGAGCTTGAAGCATCAACCTTTCTGGTCGACTGAAACTAATTTATTAAAGATATGATTTAGGGCACATCACATGATTGGTCAGTAAAGGTTCAACCAGGTTCCTATACTTCAACCAGTGTAGTTGTATAGTACAGTATAAAAAATCTGGAAATAGTGATATGAGGAAGTTTTTTACAAGATGCCTTACATTTCTTTTCCATTGCAAATTTTATTACTTCCACCACCTAATGTCATCAAAAAAAAATTAAGTACTTGCTGCAGTACAGTGCCAATTTGTGCCGTCTTTGAAAATATACTTTCCCCACCTTTTTTTCCTATTTTTTTATACAGCTACTTGTATGTATGGCATTTAAATTCATGCTAAATATTCATTCTTGCTGTCTCAAGTGTTTTTTTTTTTTTTGTTTGGTTTTTTTTTGGGGATTTTTTTTTTTTTTTTTTTTTTTTTTCCATTTTACCGTGTAAGTAAATATCAAACGGCTCCCTTAACTCCGGGTTTACACTGTTGGCACGATGATAGTGATCTTCACATTTCAAAGAAGTGTAGCACAGTGTGGTTTATGAGCAGGTTTTTTGAATAAGGTATAAAAAAGGAGGCACCATGCATCTATAAAATGAAACTTGATGGAATTGTTACCAAGTTCATCAAGATCCCCTGCCATGGCACACCAAGGTCAGTTAGACTCTTAAGTTCTACCGTGCTTTCCACGTTTCATCATGATTGGTGTCAAATCGTATGCACTACATTGTAATAATTATGGTAAAATCTTTGACAGTTAAAATTTTTGCCATGATCCATGATATTATTCACCAAGTTACCTCAGGGTCATCATGATTGGGTCCCACAGCACCACATGCTCATCACGATTCCCTCAAATTGTGGAATTCAGGTACCTTGTGCCCAAGCGTAAAACCCAGGGTAACCAGTATGTCCATCCTTGAACTGGTTTTATGAAGATAAAACTAAATCTTGCACAAAAAAGACCTGGATGAACAGACTGCTATCAGGGTTACAGATGGTGCTGGTTTCATTTGGCATGAAATGAAGGCTGTTTCACGGATGTAGGGGAATAACTATTATGGAAAATTTAACCCAAATATTTGAATGCATCATATATATATTTGCATGTAAAAATAGTCTATTGTGCAGTGCAGGTATGCTTTTTTATTATGTTAGTATCCGTCTACAATTATTTTTTTTTAATTATATTGCCTTCCATATACTAACGAGTGATTCTGATTCACAGCCTTTTCAAGCCAGCTAATGCAAACTATAAAACGGTTTTTAGTTTTAGGTTTTTAGTTTTTACACAGTAGCATTTCTACTGTGTAAAATGTAAGTTAAAACCACCTAATAATGAAAATACATGTTCCTGTGTAATAAGAGTGTGAAAGGTTTTCCTTTCATTTAATTTTAATTTGTAAGAACAGTAGACACGAATGTCTCTGGGGCTGATATAGTACAATTATAAATTTTGTCAATACTGTATTTGCCTTTTTTTTTTTTTTTTTTTTTTTTTTTTTTGCTCAACATCTCAGACGCCATTTCAAATTTGATAATGAATAATTTAAAAATTATTTTTCTTTTTTTTTTTTTTTTTAAAGAACATAATCTTCTGTATGGTGATGTCCTGCAAAGCTGATAATGAGTTAGAGGATATTTTAACAAATATTGCTGCAGAATCTGTCTAGAAAATCACTCCGACCACACCACGCCACAACTGTATCCAGGCTTTGATTTAAGCAGTTGTGTGTTAGTGATAGGAACATGATTCTTGTTAACTTTTAAAATAATTAGTCATTAAGATACTTTAAGTTTTATTCATTCATTTTTTGTAAGTGCTTAATCCTTATTCGGGTCTCGGGGAGGCTGGCGCCCATCCCAGCTGACTCCGGGCAATGGTACAGCACATCCTGGACAGCTCGCCAGGCCATCATGGGGCAGAAACACGCTGACGGCTTTGCAGCTCCTGTTGTCGAAAGTCAGCAATGTTTTTTTTTTTTTTTTTACATGAACCTTACACCATAGACAGTGACAGACATGGCCAGCCTTTGATACCCGTTAGCTGCACTGGGGTGCTTTAAATTTTTACTTAGTATTTAAGATCATCTGAATGGTTAAGTGTGGTCCCACCACAAATTTGGAAGTTAAAATCTATAATGGCTGTTAATTAGCTAATTAGTTAAAGTTATTAGGGTCAGTAATCCGGAAAGTAAGTATAATTTGCCAACTAGCATCTCTTCAGGCCCCTCTCTCTTTGGAGGCAGTTCCAAAGTCACGTTCCTCTTTACACAAATTCGGACTGCAGGCTCGTGCATGGTGGGGTCATGAACGTGCAGAGAGACAGGCAAGCATTTGATTGGGTATTTCACAGCGGACCACAAGGCAGAGATTAGTTGGTGTTTTTCCAGGCTGATAGTAGCCAAAAATAACTTTTTTTCTGTGCTTTTTCAGATCTTATAGGTTATTGATTGCTTTTGGGATGTAAAGACTATGTAAACTAGTATAACAATTTGTGTATTTACGTATAATTTTTCCCAGCCCAGCATTAAATCAGTTTGGGGGCGCTGTATTCAAATTTTTAAGGCAGGATGGTTGGGAAATTCTGGTGTAGCATTAAGATTTATCTTTACTGTTACGAAAGAGCTCAAACATGTTTTGCAGTGATATCTCTGTACACAAAGTGTGGTCAAAGGTATACTGTGGAAGAGTTTGATTGGATCTTGTCATTGACCACGCCCCCGCCACCCATAGATTTGGGATGAACTTCCTGATTACTGCCACTATTAATGACTGACTGTTCTTGTGGCTGAATGTGTTTGTGATGATGATAGTGAATAGTCATGTTGTGCACACACTTTTGGTTATACAGAAAGTCTGTAGTTTTCATAAGCATCAATTGAAATATTTGTTTTTTGGCTTTTAATGGCGATTGTGATGACCAACAGTGTCTAGCTGGTTATGTGCTAAAATTACAATAACTGTAAAGTTGCCTACCTTACAGCTGAAATTGCAGTTTGTTGAGTATATGAGCGTCTTTCCCTGATTCCCCGGTCACACAGCATTCCACGTCTAAATCATGTAGAAAAAGTTCTGAAAATCTGGTGGACGTGATCGTAAGTGATAACTTTTGGTCAATTTTGGCTTGTTTTGTATGTGCTTTTTACATGGTCAGGCCGTCGGCGGCTGTTCATTCCACTGCTAAAACACTGCCTAAGCACGGCTAACCACGTCCAGCAACGTGTAAGGCAACTTGGGCAAAACACGTGTTCAAACGTGGGGGGGGGAAATCTCTCATCACGTCTGTGTCACTGCTGATCACGTCTTGAGAACGGACGTAAAATGGGCACTCCACTGCCATAGCACTTCCTAATCACTAATAACTGCGGCTCAGCATCGTCAGAAGGGTGGATTGCCACTTTTGCGTCTTATCACGTCTCTCCAAGTTTTTAGCACTGCCAGAACACGGCTTGTTACGTGTGTTTCACGTGTGTAGCACGTCTTTACCACGTGGTTGTCCGCTATCTACAATTTTGAGCAGTTCAAAACTTTTTCCCCACATCCTGCCACGTCTAAAAATTGACTATAGCACGTCTTAAAGCCGACATTAACATGAACAAAACTGTCTGCTTCACGGGAAACCATTTTTGGACGGGTTTTGGCCATGATTAAACTGTAAAACGCTGTGTGACCAACCCTTGAGCTGTTCCACAATTCCATAATCTATTGATTAAAGGTGTGTAGCGTTCTGCACCCTTCTGAGCTCGTAGTGATCACAGCATTTGTTTTGTTTCCACTGGAAATGAATGAGAGCAGATGCTCGTAAATGGAGGACGGAATAGTGATTTCTTTCCTCACCATGGCTACCATCCCAGCCGAATCAGTTAAAAGGTTTTTGCCAGGTTAGAAACACTGCCCGCTCCACTTGTCTGCAGTTTAGGTGTCTGCTTCAGAGACGCACTCGAGCTTCAGAATTCTCTCTCTCTCTCTCTCTCATCCACATGCACTCTCCAGCCGTGTGAGAATCTGTAACAGGTGCTCCTTCACTAACCACAAGAAGCCCTTTGACAACACTTGATGCTGACTTTCACTTAAGCATTTCCTGTAAACACTTCAGACAAACTCATTCTGTGTGGTGGAGCCTGGCCCACAATGAGAAACAGGAAGGCACAGAGAGAGATGCCTGCCAAAAATAATCCTCCTCCCTCAATATGCAGAGGAGGACTGGAGGCACAAGCAAGTGTGATTTCTGCACCTTTTTTTAGAGCCTGTGGAGTAGATTTCCAACAGAAGAAGCCTGAAGGAAAGAGATCCGTTTCCTCTCTGCCTCTCAGTCTGTTGTGTGGGCTTGTGTGACTGAGCATTTTAAGCTCGCTCACATCTTATTCCATTATACTTCTCCTCTGGAGAGTTATTTGGGAAGCGCAAGCTCATGCCGAAAGCCTCTCGGACTTTTCCTCAGTGGCATCCATTAGACTTTTCCACATACGGTTGCTCATAACTTAATGTACGATAGCAGCATTGGTCATTTTGGTAGTGGTGTTTGGACTATGAGTTATGGAAGCACTTAGCATTGTGCTGCATTCACACAGAAAGTGCTGAGCTACCAGGCAAAGGTAATGATCTCAAGTGAAATTTGTGACAAGAGGTGACATTTTCTCGTGACACAAAGTGTGCAAGTGATACCCAAACAGAGTTTAAAGATACTGTTGATTGACAGATTCTGCCAAACACTGAGCTTCCCAAAAAATTGTGTACAGTTCAATGGCAAAGCGGTTTTATAGCGGTCGATACGGACTGCCATCAATTGAGCTGTTCATGAAGCAGGGCACTGAAGGGCAGATCATTTAGTTCTAGGGCAGTCAGATTCATGCGATGTAACTGAAAACCAATTTTTATCTCTTGTCTGTCACATAGCAATCATTACTCTTGGGGGTGAGCAAGCTGTTTTTTTTTTTTTGTTTGTTTGGGGTTTTTTTTTTTGTTTTTTTTTTTGGGGGGTCAAGGATCTGAATCACAATGCTTTCCACAGATTTAGTTGAATACACAATCACATGAGTAATTGAACATGGTTGCCTAGTTACAAAGATGGTCATTATGATGTGAGTGGATAATGACCCAACATAAAGCAAATCTGCATAAGAATGTATTTTGAAGTAATCACAGCAACTTTAATTTATAAAATCAATGTGTCAGTCAGTGCTGCTGTGAACACAGATTACCACATTTTGAATTTCCATTTTTGAACATTTTTTGATGAATAAAGTATTATTTGTCACAGAGCCGAGTGCACCTGCATGTATCCGCTCAACCCGTCCTCTCTTTCTCTCCAACACATGAGCAAACCGTTCATATAACTGATCGTATACAGGTGCTTTAACCAATATTGTGCGATGTTGTGATTGATGAGTGCTGCGTGAAGGGCAGCATGGCATCGTGTAGTCATTGATTTAGGAAGGTGTGGGTGTGGCCTTTATGCGCACACTTAGTTTGTGTGGAATGATGATAGTATGTTTGGACAGTGCTCTATATAACTTTTTGTGATTTAATCTGTGTTTTACTTCCGAAAGTCTGATTTTATGCCAAACTAAGATCACCCATAATTGGTCACCTTCTCATACATTACTCTGATATTGACAAAATATTGGGGTCTCCTGTATAAATAATTAAAATAATATTTAATTAGGTCCTCAAGCACATCATCCTGTCTTTAGTTCATAACCTGCTCACTAGAGCCAACATTTACAAATGTTTCTTGGACTCCTTAGAGCTCAGCTTTTAGCCATCTTTATTGTTTGTATTACTTTTAAAAGAAAACCGACCTCTGCAATTGTTCAATCAGGAACCATGACGACAGCACGCTATAGGCCCACCTGGGATCTGGCTCTGGACCCACTGGTGTCTTGTAAGCTGTGTCTAGGAGAGTTTCCCCTGGAGCAGATGACCACCATCACACAGTGTCAGTGTGTGTTCTGCACACTGGTGAGTAGAAATCCATTAAACTAATCACATTTTCTCAGCTGATGAATAACCAAGGCTACTGAGCTACAGAGAAATACAGACATAGACTAGTATATGCGTTGGCATGCAGGCATTCCTAGATAGTGATGTGTGATATTGTGTATATTAAAAAAATGAGCATTTGGTGATTTAGTTCATCTTGTGGAGGATGAAATGTGGTGTGTGGTTCCATTTTGGTGTGGCTGTTGCTTGAAAGTTTTTAGTACACAACTGTTCCAAGTTTACTGATTTTAAAGTTTTGTATTAGAGCTTAAATCAATTTCAGGTATATTATTCCATTGTGGTCTGCAGTCTGTGTTAAATAAATTTTCCTCTCCTTTATCAGCTTTGTGTTTTGTTATAACTGTCACTGTTCATTTTGCTCTTACAGCACGTGAGCTGTTTTAAAATGCAGCACAAATTGATTCACAGAGCATACAAAGAAATGCAACATGACAGACACAAGTGTCAATTAAAGATATATGTAACAACATTCAATGCAGGGATTAAATTTGGGTGTGTGGGGGGGTTTGTTGTTGAAAGATTTTATAGTGTAGTCCATCTCTGAAGAAACATTGGTTCAAGGCCAAGAAGAGTGCAATGTTCACATGGCTGAGTGTGATTTGGTTCCTGGAATAAACATTGGAAGCAGCTCTTGTCCCCTATGGTGGTGTGCCGTGCCGTACTGGTACAAGCTGGCCCTTTACTCTGATCTGAGGTCAGGTTCATTATTGCACTCACAATTCTAAAGAAAGAAGTGAAGCATGAAACCAAGCCAAGAGGAAAGGCTTTGCCTAGGTGTGGCTCATCTTGAACACAAAAGAGCCTCGTCTGTAAGAGTGAGAAGCCACTGAATTTTATAGTTTTGCAATGGGCACCTACACGTGTGTGTGTGTGTGTGTGTGTGTGTGTGTCTATATATATATATATATATATATATATATATGTATATACACACACACACACACACATGCATACATACTCGGCCCCCTACTTACGAAATTAATTAGTTCCAGCGCCTTTTTCGTAACGCGGGAGCTTCATAAGTAGGGGCGCATTTTACATGTAAAACGCCTGATTCGTTCCAAGGCTCCCAAGACTACCCCATAATGAAATGTGTTAAAAGAAAATTATTTATTAAACCATTTAAACATTTTATTAACATATTAAACCATTATTAAACATTTTTTTTATTAACAAACACACCTACCTGTCTCTCTCTCTCTCACTCTCGCTCTCTCTCTCACACACACACACACACAATACAGTACACATTAAATGTGTATTATATACACATTAAATGCTTATAGTGGCGCTGCGGGCCACTCCCACAAGCAGATTCTTACAAGATCATTAGTCCTTAGCAACTAAACATTTTTATGCACCTCAGCCATATAAACTTTTAGGAAAAGTTTTAGGAGGAGATAAGAGAAATCATCCTCATTTTAATTTGACAGGCACTTTTTCAACCGTGGTCACCCCCCAAAAATTAACAAAAAAACGACTATTTTTTTTTTATTTATGTTTATTCCAATAAGATCAGTATGTATCTTTTCAACCATTATATAAAGGTTCAAATGCCTTCTGATGATTGGAAAAAAAAAAAAACACGGTCAGGTTCAATCAAACTGAAATTAAGAAAACTCTATGTACAGGGGTGCAAGTTTTCCAGCATATTCCGGAAATTTCGGTTTTCCCAAGACTGAATGAACTATTTTTCTAATTCGTATAGATCCGTTGAAATTTTTCTCGTGGGGGGGGGGGATGCTCAGATCGGCGCAATCTACCATACTGCCGTGTGACTGTGACCGCGCGTTGAATCACGGGATTACATAGCACATAGGGATTACATAGATTGAGCATTTTCGTCAAGTTTGTCAAGCATTTTTTCCATTCGGATGTGCACATTTCCCTCAAGCACAAAAAAGTCCAATCGAATACAGCAACAGTCTTTCCCAGTATCCCTCATTCTTCGGGCCAAGTTATGATGATGCTTTTGATTGGCTCATTGTAACTGCCCATCCTATGAAAATGCAGCTATTATAAAACCTGTTGTTTCTGTGAGCCTCGCATGCACATGCTGCCTAAAATACTGCGTTATCGCTAGCAAGAACCACTGGAAATACTGTCAATATGAAGTTCTTATCGGAAGGCTACAATACAAAAGAATTGGAAAAGACATCTAGAAATATATGGCAGTGGGAAAGTTTAAATGACTGTGACAAAAGCGATGACAAATGGGGGATATGGCTTCGAAAACCGGACATCTCTGGAGTTGCGTTTTGTGATTGTTGCGTCATAGTCACTGTAACAACTTGCGTTCAGTTTCAACTTACGTTTGAAACTTTACCAATTAAAAACGTAAGTCGGGGAGTGTCTGTATTCCATATTTACATGAATTTTGTCTGGAATGAATCAGAAATGGAAGTAATGGAAAATAGCATGTTGCACTTCTGGTTGACTCCTCATCATACTTCGCCTCATTTAATGCTTGCTTATTAACTTAGAGATCATTCATTGTTGTTGCTAATGTGGAATGCTCCATTTCTTGCTGCATTTTAAACTGGTTGTGACTGCTCCCTCTGTTCCGGGAGAAGTGATCTCTGTGGAATTGTTCTAATTGAGCACTTGTGGCTGTCTGGTTTAAAACGGAAACGCTGAATTACTCTGCATCATGTTAATCACATTATATGCCACTTGAGGTTCCCAACCCTGGTGCTGGAGGACATTTCCCTCCAACTTCTGTCCATCATGCTTCAAAATTTTCCCTGCTCTTATTCATCAATTTCAGTTCAGGAAGTGATGATGATTAACTTGTTTGTAAAATGTGTGATGGGAGCTGGGAAAACATTAAAATGTGCAGAAAACAGGGTCTTTTAGGCTCAGGATTAGGATCCTCGTTGCATTGTCGTTATTTTCACACATTATTCATGCAGTTATCTAGTCAGCTGATCACTCACAGAAAATTTTGCAGTAAACCTCTTGACCTGTAAAGCATGTATTATTGTGCTGCTGGAATGTTATTGGCTGGTTAGACGGCTGCATGAATCAGATGTAAAGTGCATATTACAGAATGGCTGTATGAGAGTGTATAACACATTCTACACAACCCTGACATATAAAGGGAGAGTCACAAATCTCAAAAATTGAAGAATGAGAGAGGGATATAGAGACAGATGTGTAGAAGATCTGTGTGTGCCAATGGTCTCTTATCTTCCTTTTGCTTTCGAATAATCGATTTTCTGAGATTATAAAAACTGTCATGTCATTTTTCTCAAAAACTGATTTCTGTTGCTTAGACTACTTTGGGTCTTAGTCCTTCATATGTTTTAAATCTTTATAGAACTGTCTTAAGTATACTTTGTCCATGAATATTGAACAGATGTTAAGAGCAGTCCTTACTAGTGTGTGTGTGTGAGAGAGAGAGAATGATAAAGGGGCTCCTGAGTGGCATAGTAATAAAGTGAATGACAATTGACCCACAGGTTGTAAATTCGCATACAGGTTAATGCCACAGCCATACCTGACCAGGTGTTTATGGGAGCTAATTGGCCGAGCTCGGGAGGGAGTGATGGAATATGCTCACTTCCCTGTCACTCACAGCGATCATGGGCATCTGTGTGCTTGTTTTTATGAGGGGGCAGATAGCGCTTTCCTGCCAGAGAGTGTTCGCACCCCTTCCTAGAATTACAAATGCACTGCAGTACGAAAAGAGTGTGTGTGTGTATTTATTTCTATGCTTGTTTGTTTCTCCCCAAAAGTGCCTGAAGCAGTATGTGGAGCTTCTCATTAAAGAGGGCCTGGAAACTGCTATTAGCTGTCCAGATTCTGCCTGTCCAAAACGAGGACATTTACAAGAAAATGAGGTAATTTCAGCACAGACTTTTTCTATTGCTTTGAATGATAAAGCATAAATATTTATTTGTTTCCTTATTTCATTATTTACTTGTATTATGTTCAGTGTTCTTTGGTAAAGCAACTGCATTTGTTAATTTTTTTTTCCTGTTGAATCAAAGATGATTTAGCAGAAAGCTGTCAAACTATAATATGAAAGTGACATTTTTGAGCTCAGCAGTCTTGTATAGCAGACTCCCAACACCCCCTTAATACATTCAGGAAAAAGAAAAGCAAGTTACACTCGCGTTTATGAATAACTTCCCTTCAGACCAATATCTTTTTCTTTCAATGCTCTGTGCTTTTAGAGTTTTTTAATGCTGTTACCCTTGCTCCTGCTATTTCTCACACACGTGCTCATACACACTCTCTCTCTCTCTCACACACACACACCTACAGATTGAGTGCATGGTGGCGTCAGAAATAATGCAGAGATACAGGAAGCTGCAGTTTGAGAAAGGTAAATATGAAGCGTGTCTGCATGTTTTTTTCCCATTATGTTCACTGGATCAATGAGTAAAATCCTAGACAAACGCATTAAGTGCCATTTCAGTACATGAGGAAGATGAGGTGCTTTTGACATAACATAAAGCTTGGAGAAAAAAAAAAGCTTGGAGCTTGAATTGTATAAGCAAGAACAGAAATATCATTGAGGGTAGATTGCACCAACAAAGGTTAAATTACACACAGATTAATGATATTCAGGGATTTGTTAGTCTGGATTTTAATATATTCTCAGTTATGTTGCAGCATCTAATTTTAATCGGGGCTTAAAGAGCCAAGTTAGCTTTTTTTGTCATAAATAATTTAAGACTTACTCATTTATTGAATTGTTCAATCATAGTAGAGTTGTATGGAGGCTGGAGCCTACCTCAACCGACACCAGACAAAGGCAGGGTTCACCCTGAACTACTCGCAGATGATCACAGGCCCAGAATACACACTAACACCTAGGGGCAACTTGAAATAGCCACTTGGCCTTATCTGCATGTTAGTGGACTGTGGGAAGTGCATGAGGTAATCGAAGGAAACCCACACAAGCACAGGGAGAACCTGTGAATTCTACACAGAAATACCTGTACCTAGGACTCAAAGCCAGGACCTTCTTGCTGTGAGGCAGAAATGCTAACCACTACAACATTGTACCACTTCAGACAAAATTTATTGTGTTGAGAATAATCATCACTTTTTTTCTTCCCTTGCATGTGAAAACTTGCATAGGCTTTTTAAAAATCAGCTAACGGAAGAATTTTAAACATTAAACCAGTTCAATGAATTACGGCCCTCTTGTTCCTTCATCATGCTCGGAAAATATTTCACAAGCAATGGAACAGTTCCAAGTTAATGAAGGATTATGCAGATGTCATTGAAGATGAGGCAACAATATTTATCAGTGGGGGGTGCGGGGTGCAATCAACATACCTACCTAACTGTGACCCTTCGGGGGTTGAGAGGAATAAAAAGGTGCAGACAGGTGGGACAACTCCCACTGATGTTTATTCACTGTGTCCTTCAACCTGTGCTTTCCAGGGATAAAAAGCCCTTTGTATTTTCAGAGTGACACAGGCACAGACATAGGGACACACACTGAGACACAATGGCACAGACACAGCGAAACAGGTACCCACAGGCACACGGCTACTAACCTGCCTTTTCTCTGGCCAGACCCAATATTCCATCAGACTTTCACAATTACATAAACGTTTTTGCAAAAACTCCCTCATCTGCAAATTTAAACTGAATCCTGTCTCAAATTTTAAATACAAGTTTAAATTGGTAGAGAAACAGGAGTCGAATTAATTCAAAGTTGCTAGTAAAGCTAAATCTGAGATGACAGGAAAGTTATAAAATGCATTTTCAAACTAAATATCAAGTTTTTGCAACTGGATTAATAGATGAACCTTGGATTTAATCCATATTTAATCTTTAGCCTTGTGAGTGGAATCCAGTCTGAGATTTTCGGCTGTCAGACGTAATACAAAAGGCATTACCAATATATTGTATACAGAATCTTTATCCTCATCTGCCCAACTTATATTATTATCTCAAAATCAATGACTCTCTTATGATTAACATATGTGAGCCACTCCACTGAAAGTAGGTTCTTGGGTCCAAAAATGAGATTTTTACACAGTCAGATAGAGGAGGCCCAAAGCTGCAAAATGCAGCAAAAGGTTTATCAAAACCTTGAAAACTGACCGAGTTATGCCATTTATTGTGTCAGCATTCAACTAAAAATTTCAAAAGACGTTTTACAGAAAAATGAACACAGAACTTTTCCAAGATCATTAGTCCTTAGCAACCAAACATTTTTATGCACTTCAGCCATATAAACTTTTACAAAACATATCTAGGAAAAGTTTTATGAAGAGATGATAAGAGAAATTATCCTCATTTTAATCTGACACGCCCTTTTTAAACCCATCAGTCACCGTGGTAAGCCCCCAAAATTAAAAAAAAACTTTTTTTTTTTTTTTTTTTTCATTTCTGTTTATTCCAATAAGATCAGTATGTATCTTTTTGACTGACCATTATATAAAGGTTCAAATGATACTTATTGAAAAAAAAAAAAAACACTGTCCGGTTCAAACAATAACACTGAAATTAAGAAAACTATATACAGTCGGCCCCCAACTTACGAAGACCCCTTTGTACGGAATCCCCTGGTTACAAAAAACATTTTCCTGAGTTTCTGTCCCCGAGATACGAATCAACCCCCTCTTACGAAAAGAAATTCAAACGCGCCAATCAAAATTTCACACGACGCGCGAGTTGCTCTCTCATTGGCTGTATCTCAACATCCCACCCCGCTGGCCTCCCAGATAGAGACAGAAGAAAGCTTCACTCTTTAGTTTTTAGTTTAGTTTTTTAAGTTGTTTAATTCAGTAAATGTTTAATAAATGTGGGTATATTTAAGCTAATCTGGAATTGCTATCCCTCAAGGAATCAAATTAAAGTTGAGTTTGTCAAGCAGGGAATGCGCTTTGAATTCACATCTTGTAGGTGTGGCCCGCGGCGAGAGAGACAGAGAGAAGGAATAACGCTTTAGTTTTTAAAGTTGTTCAATTCAGTAAATGTTTAATGAATGTGAGTGCATTTGGGCTCATCTGGAATTCCGATCCCTCAAGGAATCAAATTAAAGTTGAGTTTGTCAAGCAGGGAATGCGCTTTGAATTTACGTCTTGTGGGCGTGGCCCGCAGCAAGAGAGAGAGAGAGAGAGAAAAGAGAGTGCGAGATAGAGAGAGGTGTATGTGTGTGTGTTAACAAAATGTTTAATAATGGTTTAATAATTTTTTTTTTTTAACTTTTAACACATTTCAGACAAAATTGGTGTACTTTTATCATTTTTAAAGGCTTTATGGTGTTTATTCAGGCCAAAGACTGGAGCCTTGGAACGAATTAGGCGTGTAACATGTAAAATGCGACCCCTGCTTACAAAATCCCCACAATACGAAAGGGGCTCTGGAACGGATTAATTTCGTAAATTGGGGGCCGACTGTATATAAGAAAACAATATAACAAAACTCTCTAATCTCTTTATACAAGTAAGCTTCATCAATTCTGCCCACAGCATTATCATCTTAATCTATGTCCTGCTCAACAGATAAAATCATATCTTCACAAACACCAGTCATCACACTTTTATTAACAGATGCCTCTTCTTCATCAACATCAAAATCTTTATCAACACAGCTGGCATCATCAGTTTGTTTATATGTAAAAGTTTCAGTTCATTTTCTGTAACCGCTTAATCTTAATTAGGGTCACGGGGAGGCTGGCACCCATCCCAGCCGACTCCGGGCGAGGGCAGAGTACACCCTGGACAGCTCGCCAGGCCATCACAGGGCGGAAACACGCCGACGGCTTTTGCAGCCTACTCTTGTCGAAAGTCAGCAATGGTTCTTTTACATGCCTCACACCATAGACAGTGAGAGACATGGCCGGCCTTTGATAACCCAGTTAGCTGCACTGGGGGGGGAGTGGGACTCGAACCCCCAACCTTTGGATCAGCGATCCAGCACCCTATACCACTAGAACACTACTGACCCTATAGGTAAAAGGTATGAAACATTTAAGTATTTTTCAGGTCTTGACCAATTTTCATACAAAACTAAACAACCCACGATCCAGCATGTCCAGTCCAGACAAGATTACACACAAATCAAATGATCAAAAAAGTTCCATAATCGAATTTTGCATGCAGAGAAAAATACCAATACTCGTACCATACTCATTAAGTTTCTAAAGTACATAATACTGAGCCTATGGGACTTTCTTTGACCTGAATTGCAATGGAATCATGTCTTTCTTAATATTCCAGCAGACCTGAGGTATCACACACACAGACTGTAAGCAGTGGGAAACTGTTCATTTGTGCATCTATCGCACCATTTGCACTCATTTGCCATACTCCCTTCACATACTGTATTTTTTTCCATTCAAATTGCACTAGTTCATTTGGATGCTGCTAATTTAACTGTTTGTACACTGTGTGTGTGTGTGTGTGTGTGTGTGTGTGAGACAAAGAGACAGAGAAATAATCTTTTTCAAAGCCGAATTCCAGCGTCGAATTTAACATCTATACTAATGCTGCTAGACATCACAGAAGACATTTCACTCTCCTTTTCCAGAAATTATGTATATTCACAATCTTATAAATAAACTTACTTACTGTTATTGAAGAGGAAGTCGGAGATAAGTTCCACATGCGGTATACTAGAGTCAGGAAGTAAACAGGAAGTTAACATGTGACGGGCACTGAGCATGTGCAATTTGAGCATGTGACCGAGTTCACCAGTCAGGGTGCTCGTTTCAGACTTCCTTAGAGACCAGCCTGCATTGTTTACCTGCATATCATCTTTATAACCTTTATTTTATTCACTGAAACGGCATTTTAATATTAAAACAGTATCCAAAACGGAGAGAAAACTTCATGACCTTTCTGATGTATGGATTATAGTGTGTCTTGTACCGAACTCAGTGAATAATTGCAAAGAAAACCGGTAAGTTTGCTACTGTTTTGATCTAGTTTTATGAGGGTACTCATCAGAAAAATGAAAATAAAAGACATTTTTAGTCAGTTTTAGTCGATTTCACTTAGCAAGTGATAGTTGAATACAGTGATACCTCTGCTCACGAACATAATTGGTTCCCAGAAAGTGTGTGTAAGGCGAAAAGTTCGTCTTCCGAACATTTATTTCCCATAAGAAACCATTAAAATGAGAAGAATCCGTTCCCAGGTCCCCATAAAACATAATTTTCTACTAAATAAGCCTTAAAACTACACAAAAATATACCTTATTTTATGTATAATAAATGTGCTATTGTATTGTAATTAAAGAAATAAACTGTACTGTATAATAAAGTCGTTTTATTTACCTTTGTGATGGTAGTTGATGGCTTGATGGAATGGAGTGGGAGGAGGAGGAGGGAGGGAGGGACTTACTGTTTTGAAGGAGCGTTTGGAAACGCCTACTGTTTGGAAACACCCTTAGCCACACACGCACCTTGAATAGCTTCCTTGTTCTTAAGGATGGGAGCAATGGTAGACTTAGCGTACTGGTACTGGGACGCTAAGTCACACAAACGCACACCTCGTTCGTGTTTTTCAATGATCTCCGCCTGTGGTGGGGTCTTTTTCGGTCCCATAATAGCAAAAGTACACTCAATATGGTCCAAAATGTCTATCAAACACAAATCACTTCCGCATTCAAAGAAAGGGGGTGACGAACTGTGACGCCATGAGCGTGCGTCAGCTTCTCGTGGCCGCCACCGTGGCGCTGTTCGACCGCGTGGTTTGATTCGTCCGCCGAAAACTAGTTCGTCAGCAGAGACTATATGCTCGCAAATTTAATGTTCTTGAGGTGAAATGTTCGTGAGCTTAAGCGTTCGTCAGCGGAGGTTTTACTGTACTTGTTTTAGTGGTTTATGCAAAAATCTGAATTTCGATTAACAAATGACCACTTTTACTTTTTTGTCCATTTTCTCGAAAGTAGTCCGTGTGACAAGCACCTACATTCGGTGGCGCGCCTCACATATAATATTGTTTGAGCCGCATGATTTTTTTTTTTTTTTTTTTTTTTTTCCAGTTTTGGACAGAATGTTAGTTATGTACAGTGGTATGAAAAAGTATCTGAACCTTTTGGAATTTCTTACATTTCTGCATAACATCCCCATCAAATGTGATCTGATCTTTGTCAAAATCACACAGATGAAAAAACAGTGTCTGCTTTAACTAAAACCACCCAAACATTTATAGGTTTTCATATTTTTATTAAAAAAAGCAGACACTGTTTTGACAAAGATCAGATCACATTTGATTGTGATTTTATGCAGAAATGTGAGAAATTCCAAAAGGTTTAGATACTTTTTCATACCACTGTACAAGCACTGGTACAAGGTGTGGTATAAGATTTTATGTAACATTTTAGGTTATCCACATACACTTTGTCTGCTGTGTTCTTGTGTTCTTGTTTCCTTTGTTCTGAGCACAAAGAACCAGGCCAGCATAGCGCTGGAATCTGCAGATAACAAGGTCGGCATAAAGCCAAAATCTACAAAGCACCAGCAGTGGCAATCTCTTTGTACGCACGCACTGCTGTTAGACAGCAAACCTTCAACAAGACCGAGTGACCATCAACGACATTCGTATCTGTCCCAAATCGTTATCCTTATTTTCTTAATGAGGCAATTTGAAAGTATGATAAATTAATCTCCGTCCCATTAACACATGGTTTCATTGTTTGGATTTCAAGTGAAGTGATTACTGCATTTTCCAGAGTGTACATCACTCCGGAAGTACAAGTCAAATTGGCATGTGTAATAAAGCAGAATGAAATGCTGCATAAAAAAGAAAAAACATGTTTTTTTATATATACACACACACACACAAACACTGGACTTCTTCTTTTCTTTTTGGCTTTTTCCCTTTTTTCAAGGGTCGCCACAGCGAATCATCTGATTCGCATATTTGATTTGGCATAGGTTTTTATGTCGGATACCCTTCCTGGCACAATCCTTTAGCAAGGGACAGAAACATGCTGACGGCTATGCAGCTTTACGAAGGTCAGCAATGGTTCTTTTACATTAACCTCTCACCATAGACAGTGAGAGACATGGCCCACCTTTAAGTCTCAAACTCATGGAAAAATGGATGTTTATTAATATCATGGCACCTAGTGCAGGGTCATTGCCTCTTGCTTACAGGAGTGAGCAAATGGTTTATGAAAGTCATTGTGGCCAATTGTATTTTATTTCCAAGAGATAATACTGTATTTCATGTTTATCTGTTATGGCTACTGAGTGAATGGGTCAGTTTATTTTTTAGGAAAACTGCTGGTGGTAATTTTCTCATTTTGATGTGAATACCGAAGTTGTTTTTTGTTTTATAGGAGTTCTGGAATGCACACGAATTAGCAAGTAGTGAAATTTAAGGATCCTACAGGGCTGGCTTTTTGAGTACTTTGCCAGTATAATTTTCTGCTGCTGTCCTTCAGAAATCTGTAAAAATGGATTCCTGAACTTTTAAGAACCCCCTCTGTGCATTGTGGGGCACAAAAAACGCTAACTCATAAATATTGTTCCGTAATCCCCATGTCAACACATTTATATTATATTTTATTTAAAGCCTTTTTTTTGTGTGCATATTCACACGGCACGATTCAGTCCTTGTCCAGATTAGAAATTGTTGATGAGTGAAAGGGGTGTGTGTGTGTGTGTGTGTGTGTGTGTGTGTGTGTGTGTGTGCGTGCGTGTGTGCGCGTGCGTGTATGGGTGCACATGTATGAACATGCATAATTTTTCTCCTGTATTATTCCTGTGTGTGTGAAAGAGAGAGCGATTCTGTAGACCGGTGTCAGAGCACGTGCATCCTGTAGAGGTCACGTTGGCGAAATGCAGTCTCTTTTACCTGAGAGACGCCATGGTGCCTGTACACGCTTGCACACACCGTCCCTACCAACCGCTTTCATTGTTCACTGCCAGCTAAAACTTTATATTGGCCTTTTTCCTCATGCTGTTATATTGTCCCTGAATCACAGGACTTGAACGTCCATTTCTGAATGAGGATTTTAAAAATCCCAAAGTCATCTTGCCTTCTGAGAATACCAAATTTTCACACCCAGATTTGTTGACCCCAAATCACCAGATCCCTTTTTGTCAACAGAATCTTGCATGTTTATTGCAACCCTGAAGAATCATCAGCTGAAAAGTGGTACTTTAGATTTCAGCTAAGACAAAGAGTGGACGGTTATTGTGTCTGTTTATCAAGATCTAACCGCCACAGGAGTAAAAGGACGAGATATGACATTGCGCAAAAAAAAAAAAAGTTGAAATGGAGTCAGAAAAATGATGGCGTTTAATAAGATTGCATGTGCCTGCACTTGTACATATTGTCTTATTTATGCTTTGTCGTAATCCTGGCAGTAAGACCAGTGTAGAGCAAATAATTGCTTTCATTTTTTTAATGAACTTAGTTTTTAGGAAGCAGGAATGAGTATCAAGCTCTACTTTATTTGTAGTGAAAAGACTTAACGCAAACGTGTCGCATGTTCTACAGTGCCTCCTGTATTCACACGTCTAGTGATTTCTCTTCTTATACTTCAACTTCCTGTTCTAATATAGTCTCTGAATAGTTAGTATCTTTTAAAGTGATCCCACCAAAGTCATATTAAATCTTTATTTATTTTTAAATGACAAAAGTAATCTTTTCATGCCACACCCATGATGCGTTGGGCCACTTTCTGGGCTTTTGATGCAGCATGTTTTTACTTGATTTAGGGGTTTACCTTCCCCTTGCTCTTGCCAAACCAGTTCTCCAGTAGAAACATGTATTTTTAATCGTGCTCACACCAAGGGACAGTTTGGAACAGCTTGTTATCCTAAATTGGATGTAGTTTGGAATGTGGGAAGAAGCCAGAGTAACCAGAAGAGCTCCATGCAGAAGCGCTTTTGCTGAGCCCGGGACTTGAACCCAATATCGTTTTCCTATAAGGCAGACATGCTGAACACTACACTACTGTGTCCTCACTAAGTATTCAACACCCTTCCCACCACCACCACCAGCTTCCTAAATTAAGAATAGAATGTACTTTTCTTGAGCACCTGTATGAAAATGAAAATGTTATGCAGGATGCACACACATCGATTTGAAGCCACCTGTGTTTAAGTGTATAATTGTATAATAAATATCATTGACGTTTGGACAACCTTCCAGGGACAATCTCTGTTTTATCTGGAGATTAATATCAGTTCTTCAGTTGTAAAGCACATGGAACTGCCCTTGAAGCTCAGATAAAAGTTGTTAGGAGGCTGAAAAACTGAAGAAAGTTATAAATAAAAATTAGAAAAGATTTAGACCGTCCTGTGAGACGTTCAAAATCTATTATTTAAAAAAAAATGTAGCACAACTCGTTCTCGGGCAGATCGGGCTGCTTTTTTTTCCCTGCTGCAAAACTGAGTGAGTTACAAAGCTCACTGGCTCAAAGTGGGGAAATGATGTAGACCTTAGCAGCAACATTTGGTCTAAAACCAAAGAGTGTGTTCTGCAGTGACAGAATCAAAACACACACTTAAATAAATCCAGTTAAACATCTGCAGCTTAACCCAAAACTGCTGTGCGCCAACATTCTTTAAATTTGGGAGAACTGGAAAAAGGACTGGGAGTAAAAAAAAATAAAAATGTGCAAAGATGTGTTTTTTTTATGGGTTGAATATTTACTAAGCAGCGTTTGCATTAAACTTTTTTAATGATATAATTTTTCTAGTGACTAGAACAACAAAAATAAACAATTTTTACTTTAATCAGAACACAAACATGAAACTAGTGTTCTTCTGTTTCCCTCTACAGAGGTGTTGTTGGATCCTTGCCGGACATGGTGTCCATCATCATCATGCCAGTCCGTGTGCCAGCTAAAGGAGGAGGACTCTGCCAGGCCGCAGCTGGTACGCTGTGGTAACTGCACACTGGAATTCTGTTCAACCTGTAAATCCAGCTGGCACCCAGGCCAGGAGTGTCAGGAGAACCCACCCATCACTGCATTTCTGCCTGGCGAAAGCAGGTACCGCTTGAGCTCTTCTTCCTGAACTTTATTTATTACTCACCTGTTGTGCGTTCCGATGTGAGCTCCGGTGTGTTACAGCTTTTGGCATCATGATGCTGTTCGGTCAGAATATTGCTATGAATGTACACTGCCCAGCCAAAAAAAAAAAAGGTTGCACACTATTTTGTTGGACCGTCTTTAACCTGAATTATAGCTATATTAGAGTCGACACGTTTTCCCCACCCACCTTTATTTACTTATTTTTTTTTAACCTGGGCAGTTGCAATCAACCGGTGTCTTGTTTGTTTTGGGTGTTTCAGTGTAAAAATCTACGAGCACTCTACTGAATAGTGGTATATCTAGAATGCGGCTGTGTCTTTGTTAACCTCATCATCATTTAAGGCACTGGGGCGGTTTTATCCGTCTGTTTGTACATGTTAGTGTGATAACTTTGGAAGGAAATAACAGAATCACCAAATTTACTGTCTGCGTCTCCCTCAAAGGGTGATAAGGCCGGGAATGTATATGGGTCACCTTTACCAGGTTTCAAGGTCATAAGTTAACTTTATATTGGACTTTGATAAGCCTTTGAAATGATTGCGTGTGGGTCGTGACGTGTGGCATGACGATATCAAATGGACCTGCTGGCGGAAGCATGTGGACCCCTGCGGTCTACAGCATGCTGCATGTTGTAATCAGCTGTGCGTTTGTCAACTTTTTCCCTGAAGGTATTTCATAGAGGAAGCAAGTTTCACCGTTTCATATGGGAATTGGGTTTTTCTTTCTTTTTTTTTTTTCTTCACACACGTGTCCGATCTGATTAGTGAAGTGACATGAACAGCAAAACACCACGAAATCCTTCCCACCCCTGTGTGGCATTTAAATATTGTCCCTGTTCTTGTGTTGGTTGCCTCCGGTACTCCTGTTTTCTCCAACCATTCAAAGACATCCATGTTGTACTAATTCTCTCTTCCAGCTTTACAATGGGTATGAATGGATGTTTGTCATTGTGAGCTGGTGTCAGGAATGTGACGACAGAAATTGTTGTAAAAGAGAGCGCCATGGGAATGTGCTGTTCATCCGTACTAAGATTGCGACTAATTACCGGAACAGCCGCATTCATCCATCCCAAGAGAGGTGGTTTCTAACTGCACTGCTTGCTCATTGTTCATCCTCCTGAGCTTGAATTCTTTGTTCATGGCTCTGGGATTCTTGGGTTGTCCTCCTGGTCCTGTGGTGGATGTGGCGGCAGTAGAGGTATTGGATGGACTGAGGGAGACTGGTAAAGAGTCAGGACTGGGAGACCGGGATCTTGAGGCTTCTTGGGGTGCAGCTGCTGCTTCAGGTGAAGGTGTCTGTGGCGGAGTTGCACGTTTGAGGGATGGCTGCTTCTTCTGGGTCATCTACAGTTTGCAAATGTTTTATGCCTGACCAATTTTTGCATGTTTGTCATCGTCATCCATTTCAGATCAAGCAAACCTAAATATTATACAAATCTAAAACATAAGTAAACACAAAATTCAGTTTTCAGTGCCAATTGAATTTATTAAGGAGAGGAAAAAACATCTGAACCTACAAGGGCCCATGTGAATAAGTAATTGCCTCTAAATCTAATAGCTGGTTGAACCACCTTTTGCAGCAATAACTGCAGTCAAGCATTTGCAATAAGAGGCGATGAGTCTTTCGCATCGCTGTGATGGGATTTTGGCACACTCTTCTCTGCAGAATTGTGTAAGATCAACAAGATTGGATTGTTTTTGGGCATGAACAGCCTTTTTAAGGTCATGCCACAGCATCTCAATATGGTTCAAGTCGGGACTTTGACTAGGCCGCTCCAAAACCCTCTTTTTGTTCCCTTTTTAGCCATTCAGAAGTGGACTTGCTGGTGTGCCTCGGATCATTGTCTTGCTGCAGAACCCAGGTGCACTTTAGCTTGAGGCCTCGAACTGATGGACGAATAATCTTTGCCAGGATTTCTTGGTAGCGAGCAGACTTAATGGTTTTATCAATCGTGACAAGTCGCCCAAGTCGTGAAGCAGCAAAGCAGGCCCAGATCATCACACTTCCACCACCATGTTTCACTGTCGGCACAATGTTCTTTTTATCAAATGCAGTGTTGCTTTTGTGCCAGATGTAACGGGATGCTTTTCTTCCAAAAAAATTCAACTTTAGTTTCATCAGTCCAGAGGACATTTTCCCAAAAGCTTTGGGGATGATCAAGATGATACTTGGCAAAAGTGAGTCGGACCTTGATATTCGTTTTTTTTTCAACTGTGGCTTTCACCTCGGAACTGCCATTCCAATACAAAATATTAAAAGTAACTTTTGCTGGCTGCCCAATACCTTTTGGCCTCCCAGTTTCACAAATAAATTGTTTAAAAATCATACAATGTGATTTCCTTGATTTTTTTTTTTTTTTTTTTTTTTTTTTTTTTTTTTTTTTACATTCTGTCTCTCAAGCTTGATGTGTACCTATGATGAAAATTACAAACCTCTCTTATCTTTTTAAATGGGAGAACTTGCATATTTTTACGTTGCCCAATACTTATTGGCCCCACTGTTGGTCCATGCTACACAGTGTATCTTGTGCTCTCACTAATGTATTGGCATTTATTGACTGTAGAAAAAGTTGAACAAGCCAAGCACTATTAATTGGCACAGTGTAACTAATTAAACAATTATCCAAAGCTGTTCCCCAGTGCAGCTAACTGGGTTTTTAAAGGTTGGCCAGACCTCTTACAGTCTGAGGTGAGAACTTCATATAAAAGAACAATTGCTGACTTTCAAGAGTAGCTGCATAGTGGTCTGTGTATTTCTGCCCTGCAATGGCCTGGCAAGCCATCCAAGATGTTCTCTGCCATTGGCCGGAGTTGACTGAGATGGGCATCAGTCTCTCTGCAACCCCAGTTAGGATCAAGTGATTCAGGAAATGATTCAATGTGGCTGAAGCTATTTTAGTGAATAGAAAGCCATTAATTTTCTGTTACATGCTGACTTTTTGAGACTTAGTACTGATGATTTTTTTAATGCTGTTCCTCCAACTAATATGATCCCCAACCACCATAGTTTAACTCATATTGGCCAAATACTTTAAAAAAAAATGGGAAAACTGCTTTCTCACTCTCTAAATCTGCAGAAAATTTCAGATCAGGCTCCCATATTTCAGTACCAGTTTCATGATCAGACCTATAAATAGTATCAAGGTTTTACTCATGAAATTTACTGCAGGTCTTCCTGTTTCTGTATAATAAATCTTTTCCCTGAGAGTCATAATCCAAAAACATTTATCACCCTTTGAATTGTGGCCGACTTGGACATAACGACTCTTTGGATAACAGCCTTGTCTGTCTTTGTCTCAGTTCCTTTTTTAAGAGTGGTGATGATGATGATGCTCCAATCAAGCGATGTCCAAAATGTAAGGTTTACATTGAGCGAGACGAAGGCTGTGCGCAGATGATGTGCAAGAACTGCAAGCATGCTTTCTGCTGGTACTGCCTGGAGTCTCTCGATGTAAGTGCTTACTGTGTTAAATGTCGTCTTTGTGCATCCTCCACATGTGTTTCCCAGAACAAATACAGCCCAGCGTGGTTGTAATGCTGCCTGGTAACCATGCGCCTGTCACTTGTACCATGCTGCAGCCACAGGCAAACCTTTTGTGAGACTGTCCTACACACGTGCCGAGATAAATAACACCTTCTGTGCTTGACAGGATGACTTTCTCCTGATCCATTACGATAAAGGACCCTGTCGTAACAAGCTGGGCCACTCCAGAGCCTCGGTGATTTGGCACCGAACACAGGTGGGTACCCAAGTTTTCTATTTTACTTTGATGAACTCTGCAGTGTGACTGAAGTGTACACGTGTACTCGTGCACAAATGAGGAAAAGCCATTTGGCCATTCTAGGTCGTCTTCTAGTAAGAACACTAGTAGGTATTGGCGTTTGAATCCATTTTTTGTATGACTCCTTCGTTTCTTCCATCATGTATTATGACAGAGGGCTCTGACGTTCATTGGCCAACCATGATGCAATGGTCAAATTTTACAACAGTTTCGCATGTGGTCTATACATTTTATTCCCTATGTGCTGCAGTGTCTGGTTCCCCTTGATATAGAATCTCTCAAATATCATTGCTCTATTATTACTTTTCAGCCCATCTTCATATTCTAAATCTGTCTCAAATTGCCAAAGGAAAGAAACCACTGATGGATAACTTCAAAATCTTAAGGAATGACACCAGATTATTATAGGAATTCTGCTCGATGCTTATGCTGCTGTGACATGTAAATGTTCCTGGGTTGGGATTAATTAAGTTTTTGTCATACTCGCTTAACAAGAAGTTTGAAAACGTTGGTTGGAAGTCTGGTATGGAGGAATTGTGCGGTCAGTGCAAGGTTGTAAGAGTAATATGAAGTGTACCATCTCCAGATATGAATGAAAATACGGTAATCTGGGCCTGATGTATTGGAGAGAATTCATCCATGTTCTATCACTATTTTAGAGTATGGTGACGGACTGAAAGCAACTCCTCCTAAACTCTTTCATGGATACTAATGAACCTCCAAAGCAGTTAGATGATGTTTATAGGGCGGTATCATGCAGTGAACTCACTCATATTTCTAGTTACCTGTTGTTTTTAACTTGCTAAGATCATCACAGGTTTCATTGAAAGCGCTTAGCTGAGCTTTGTACACTCTTATTACAAGTGCAGGCTAAATCATTACCTGTTGGGATTAACGGTTTACTTGATGCATTAAAGTCTACACCAAGTGTTCGAAAGGAAACAATGAAAAGCTCTCATTTGTGAGCAAAGAGTTGAAAGCTTCAGGTTTTTATTTATATAGCACATTTAAAAACATCGCCATTTGTCCCAAAGCGTAGAAGTGAGTACAGGGATCCCTCATTTTCCACGGTTAATTGGGACTGAGATCCCCACGCAACCATCGAAATCTGTGATGTAGGATCAAACCCCTTCCCCCCCGACTGACGTATGCATACATGTATCATCATCTTTTCCTTTCGGCTTCCCCCTTCAGGGGTCGTCACAGCAAACCATCCGCTCCATCTCACCCTATCCTCTGTATCTTCTACTCTTACTCCAACTACCTTCATGTCCTTCACCACATCCATAAATCTTCTTTGGTCTTCCTCTAGGCCTTCTGCCTGGTAGTTCCAACCTCAGCATCCTACTACCAATATACTCACTATCCCTCCTCAGTACATGTCCAAACCATCTCAATCTAGCCTCTCTGACTTTGTGTCCAAAACCTCTAACATGTGCTGCCCCTCTGATGTACTCATTCCTGATTCTATCCATCCTCGTTACTCCCAAAGAGAACCTCAACATTTTCATCTCTGCAACCTCCAGCTCAGCCTCCAGTCTTTTCTCCAGGGCCACTGTTTCTAAACCATACAACATCACTGGCCTCAACACCGTCTTGTACACTTTTCCTTTCATTCTTGCCGATACCTTCTGTCGCACATCACACTAGAGACTTTTCTCCAACCATTCCAACCTGCCTGCACACGCTTCTTCACCTCTTTTCCACACTCTCCATCGCTCTGGATTGTTAAGCCTATGTACTTAAAATCCTACACCTTCTTTATCTCTGCTCCCTGTAACCTCACCGTTCCTCTTGGGTCCTTGTCGTTCACACACATGTATTCCGTCTTACTGAGACTAACCTTCAATCCCCTCCTTTCCAGGGCATACCTTCACCTCTCTAGATTTTCCTGCACTTGTTCTCTGCTCTCACTACAGATCACGATGTCATCTGCAAACATCATAGTCCATGGAGATTCTTGTCTCACCTCGTCTGTCAGCCTGTCCATCACCATAGCAAACAAGAAGGGGCTCAGAGCTGACCCTTGATGCAGTCCCACCTCCACCTTGAACTCTTCTGTCACACCGACAGCACATCTCACCGCCGTCTTACATCTCACATCCATGTCCTACACCATTCTAACATACTTCTCTGCCACTCCAGACTTCCTCATGCAATACCACAGTTCCTCTCTCTGCACCCTGTCATATGCTTTCTCCAGATCCACAAAGGCACAATGCAGCTCCTTCAGACCTTCTCTGTACTTCTCTATTAACATCCTCAAGGCAAACACAGCATCTGTGGTGCACCTTCTTGACATCTGCCCTTAGTCTAGCTTCCACTATTTTTTCCCATAGCTTCATCGTATGGCTCATCAATTTTATCCCTCTGTAATTGCCACACCTCTGCACATCTCCCCTGTTCTTAAAAATGGGCACATGCACACTTCTCCATTCCTCCGGCATCTGCTCACTCTCTAAGACCTTGTTGAATGTTCTTGTCAGGAAATCTACTGCTTCCTCTCCTAGACGCTTCTATACCTCCACCGGTATATCATCAGGACCAACTGCCTTTCCACTCTTCATCCTCTTCAATGCCCTCCTCACTTCACCCTTACTAATCTTTGGTACTTCCTGGTCCTCAACAGTCACCTCTTCTACTCCTTTTTTTTTTTTTTTTTCTCTCTCGCTCTCATTTTCCTCGTTCATCAGCTTTTCAAAGTACTCTTTCCATCTTCCCAGCACACTTCTGTCATCAGTCAACACGTTTCCCACTCTGTCCTTAATCACTCTAACTTGCTGCACGTCCTTCCCATCTCTATTTCTCTGCTGTGTCAGTCTGTATAAATCATTTTCTCCCTCCTTACCGTCCAACCTAGCATACAAGTCATCATACGCCCTCTGTTTGGCTTTTGACACCGCTACCTTAGCCTTATGCTGTGTCTCCCTGTACTGCTGTTTACTCTCTTCGGTCCTCTTTATGTCCCATTTCTTCTTAGCTAACCTCTTCTTTTATACACACTTCTGCACTTCCTCATTCCACCAGCAAGTCTCTTTATCTACTGTCCTTCCAGAGGACACGCCAAGTAATCTCCTACCTGTCTCCCTGATCACATTAGCTGTAGTTGTCCAGTCATCTGGAAGCACTTCCTGACCACCCAACACCTGTTTCAACTCCTCCTTGAAGACAACCCGACACTCTTCCTTTTTCAGCTTCCACCACTTTGTCTTCTGCTCTGCCTTCACCTTTCTTATCATCAGCATCATCCTGCACACCACCATCCTATGCTGTTTGGCAACGCTCTCACCCACTATTACTTTGCAGTCACTGACTTCCTTCAAATTATATCGCCTACACAAAATATAGTCTACCTATGTGCTCCTACCTCCACTTTTATAAGTCATCCTATGCTCCTCTCTCTTCTGAAAGAAAGTATCCACCACAGCCAGTTCCATCCTTTTTGCAAAATCTATCAACATCTGTCCTTCTTTGTTCCTGCCCTGGATACCAAACCTGCCCATCACTTCCTCGTCCCCTCTGTTGCCTGCACCAACATGTCCATTGAAGTCTGTTCCAATGACCACGCTTTCACCTCTGGGGGTACTACTCTGCATCACTTCATCGAGCTCACTCCAGAATCTCTCCTTCTCTTCTAGCTCACATCTTGCCTGTGGGGCATAATCACTAATAACATTGAACATCACACCTTCAATTTCTAAATTGAGACTCATCACTCTGACCCTCTTTTCACTTCTAGAACATTCCTGACAAACCCCTCCTTCAAGATGTCTCCTACTCTATTTCTCTCCCCTCCACACCATGAAAAAACAGCTTAAACCCTGCTACTAAGCTTCTAGCCTTGCTACCTTTCCACCTGATCTCCTGAACACACAGTATGTCCACCTTCCTCTTCTGCATCATGTCAGCCAGCTCTCTACCTTTTCCTGTCATCCCTCTCAGTCCTAAACTCATGCTTTTCCTCTTCTCTCTCTGCCTATGGACACGCCTCCCACGTCTCCTTCGACATCTTTGACCAGCAGTAGTCCAATTTCCACCAGCACCCTGTTGGTTAACAGCACTGCTGGCGGTCTTTGTTAACCCAGTCCTCAACCGATCCGGTATTAAGTTTGTCTTTACGGTTTGCATTTTGTATTTTGGCAAGTTTTATGCCGGATGCAACTGACGCAACTCTCTGAATTTATCCGGGTTTGGGACCGGCGTGAGGGAGAGACACTGGTTTGTGTGCCCCCCACCCCCCACACCCCATCCCCGGCTGCATTATTATATTCTTGCACCAAAGCGATGATTCATGGATGTGGTGAAGGAGGACATGAAGGTAGTTGGTGTAAGAGAAGATGCAAAGGACAGGGTGAGATGGAGGCAGATGATTCGCTGTGGCGACCCCTGAAGGCAAAAGTCGAAAGGAGAATAAGAAGAATATCAATAAATGCATATTCAATACTATAAATTCTTATAGTAACAATTAAACATTAAAAAAATAACATCAGATGTAAATAAAATATAAATACATGCACACATACAGATGGTATTGCATGAGAAGACGACGACGACACATACATAGGTGTGCAGATGCACATGCACACACAGACACAACAATGTAAGTAGTTTTGATGGGAGATTTTGGGTCGTTGTTTGTTTAGGGGTTTTTTTGCATAATTGGCCTTGTTTTTGATGCATTTTCCTTAATTTTTCCCCTTATTCTTCCTTAATTTTCCTTATTTTTTAATTTGATGTATATTTATTTATTTTAAAAACCACGATGCACTGAAGCCACATGAATTGAAGTGTGTAGTGGCGAGGAATCTATCCCTGTCCAGAGATTAAAGAATCAAGACAATTAAAATGAGATGAAACGTAGAAATGTAATGCAACAAAACTAAGATTCAAGCTCCCACCATTCCTCACACAAGTAGACATTTTAAAAATCCCCAGAGTCAGAGAAGTCACTCAACTTCCCAAGACCTTATTACAGCGAGAAGTTGTTGATCAGATGACGTCAGTGCTCTTGGTGCTGAGTAGGGATGAAGGAGGTCGTGGATATAATAATGATGATGATGATGATGGTAATACTTGGGTAGGTATACACCCTGTCATGCTTTTCTTCCTTATATATTCAGTACATTATCCAGGCTTTTTACATAATTCTGGGATGCCAAGCAAAGTGTCCAATTTAAAGGCACCAAGTATGAGGTTTCGGAAAGTACATAAAATGATAGGAATGGCTTGAAAAATAGTCTATTTTGAACAAAAGTGTCTGGTGTCAGGTCCTAAGCCTATTATCTTTGGACATTTTCTTATATTCTTGTATCTGATAGCCTTCCTAGTGCAGTGCAGTTCTTGATTGATTGATTCTATTTTACTTTTCATTACCAGAACACCTACTCTCTACTGTCATCTCAACGATATGGGCAAAAGTTTATGGACCTTTTGAACATCATACCTATATGTAGCTTCTTCCAAAAGGAAGCCCCAATGTGTAAAAATAATAAAAACGATAATTGTGCAGACTGTCTGCTCATTGGGTTTCAATTTCCCTTCACTGGAACTAAGAGGCTCAAGCCTGTTCGAGCATGACACACCTTGTTGGAGAGCCTTCCCAGAGGAGAGACATGTATTTCAACCATATAGACAGTCGAAACCTGGAGTCTGACCATTAAGAAACACACAAATGTTACAGTCAAGTGTCCATAAACTTTTGCCCATATAATGTGGCATCGTACTTTTGAATCTGAAAATGTTTTCTTTATAAGATAATTGTTGATTTGAATCACAGACATGAAATACATGCCATGTTGCTCACTGCCTGGAGCCCAGATTAACTTTAGTACTTTGCATCCACATTTAAAGGGAAGAAGGGCCGATGTCACTTCAAACGGAGCCATCTGTTGCTCAACAGGGAGTTTTAGAATCAGTGAGCCAGACAGCGCTGAAGCACACCGCCACCGCCATATTACTCTCGGCAGCACTGCAACTGCACTGTCTTCAATGAACACAGCTGGCAAATATTTAATGCCTTTTATTTCCTTTGACCCCACCCTTTGCCTGTCAGTGAGAATTTAATGTCATTTGCCATAAAATTAAGAGACGATGGGAATGAGAAGTTGTGTACAGTATATAAAGGGAAATACCAAGGTTTTATCTCTTCCCATGCTTTGTGTTTATGAACCAGGGTCTCCTGGGAACATAATTGTCGTCAGTTCTGTAAAGGAAGTCACCATGAATTAAGAAGGAGCACTGAGCTTGAGCATCTCTG
Organism: Plotosus lineatus; assembly: GCA_024760905.1. Taxonomy (NCBI): domain Eukaryota; kingdom Metazoa; phylum Chordata; class Actinopteri; order Siluriformes; family Plotosidae; genus Plotosus; species Plotosus lineatus. The sequence continues at coordinate 46,593,766 of CM045732.1, read as the reverse complement.
GGTGTCAGAGACATGAATATCTTTTACAGTTTGTGGCCTGGGAAAGAGTGTACCATTTTAGATGGCATTCTTTAGAACCCTTTAGGGAAAAAATAAATAAATCTGGTACTTTAGATACGAGTTGTTAGTAGAATTTGGAGCATGTGATAAACTCAAGGTTCATGGACTAAATGCAGGCTGCTGCTTTGTTGACTCAATCCGAGTGACCTTAGACAACAACAAATTTGAAAAAAATCTTTGACTATTCAGTCAGAGTAACATTAGTTCTACTGCTCCACATGATGATGCTATCTGTAAAAGCACAACAGTGCGTAGAGTACACGACCACTCAGGAGCATGGCCATATTTATCAAATTGATGCCTGTACGTGATAACGAGATTCATGTCAGACCCGCATCTAAGAATAATTCCGAAACCCAGCGGTTGTTGGCATTTTAATGTGATTCAGTCCTTGAACTCCGCATGCTGTATCCATTTCCCACCCATCAAGTATTGCCTTCTCTATCACACGATCACCGTGCGACATGCAACGCTAGTTACCTTCTCTTTTGAACTGCAGCGCATGTGCATTTGGGGCGCGGTCTAACACACTCAGAGGGAAAGCGCTATCCGCCCACTCGTATGAGTGAACTCACAGGTGCCTATGATTGGCTGGTGATCAATGTGAGTGACAAGAGAGTTGAACGTATGCCATGTGCCCCCCAATGGACTCCTGGCCATGGTTAGCTATGGCGTTAGACGGGATTCAAACTTGTGACCTGCAGGTTAATAGTCACGCACCTTGTCGATGCACCACTTGGGAGCTCAACCTCAGTTTCTTTTGTTTCATGCTGTTTACAGAACTACAATATTAGGAAAGATATTGATGTAGCTTGAAGGAAAAGAGATTATATGAGGGACAGTTTGTTCTTATTTACAGTTATTGAATCAGTAGATTTGACAGGAGGAAATAGGCTTCATTATAAAGCTATAAAATCGCTGCTCTTTTACAGACTTGGTAATGTTTTGATGTGACCTGCGTGGAATTTGAGTTTGAAGCCTTTGTATGAGAGTTTGTCTCCTGCTTATTTTGTCTGAAGACGGTTTTTAACCCTCTGTGTGTTTCTTCAGGTCATTGGTATCTTTGCCGGTTTTGGCCTGCTGTTGCTGGTTGCCTCTCCGTTCCTGCTGCTGGCCACACCCTTCGTGCTGTGCTGCAAATGCAAGTGCAGCAAAGGAGACGACGACCCCTTACCGACCTAACAGATGCCATGCTTGTTGTCTCCTTTTTGTTTTCTTTTTTGCTCTCCCCCACACACTCCGGCTTGGAGCTCTTGAAGCACATTTGAAGCCGCACTGTGACCCATCTCACGCCACAACTTGGCTCGGTTCTTGGAGACGAGTAGCAGATAGCGGGCACCACTGGCATGAAGGCACCAGGCAAGATATTGGACAAGTGCTGGATGTGTACATGAGAGCAGTGGAGTTGCCAGTCATGCACACAGGGTGGTCTGACCTGTTTAGTTTGATGCTCCAGCTGGGATTTTGGGATATACTGGATCTGCTTGTTGTGTGCTCATGAATGAAATACATACCCACACTGCACTTCACGTAGCTCGGTGTGTATAGTATCCCTGGGTCACTCTACCTGTTTTTCACTATAACTTGGACACGCAAGGGGTTCTTGGGTCACTTTCCAGCCTGCTGTGTGAGTAGGGTCTTTAATCAAATGTCAGCATAATATTTAATTATAACCTTTTAAAAAAAAACACCACAAAACAAAAATTAAAAAAAAAAAAAAAAATGTTTTCTTGTCGTTCTTAATGCAAGAGTTGGGTCACCCAACTCTCACATCAGCATTGCTGCTATTAGCGGGGATCTCTGTTTTCTCTATTTGTTACACATACCTTGACTAAAATTATCAGTAGTGTATAACAAATTTTATTTCATTTAATGTCTTGTTTCATTGGGTTACAGCATGTGAAATTATTCACGAAGCACTTTACCAAATTAACTGAAGCATGCTGGTATAACAACCCAAATTATGAGCACCAAAAAAAAAAACCCTCAATTTTTTTTTTTAAATCAACACCGTTCCACCCCGCTTTAAAATAACAGTGCAGCTTAGTGCCATAAACATTTCTACAGTCCTCTGTATATCAACCACTACTCATGTAATGACATACTGTACAGCCCAGTGTATCCCGGGAAACATAGTTGCATGTGCGTTTCATTGATTTGACTTGAAACTAGGAAATTTCCATCCGAAATAATGCAGTCGCTGTAATTGTAACAGGGATTATAAACTCTGACTGCTTTTAAGACTGTTTAGATTTGTCCTAGTTTAAGTCTAGAACTTTATCTATGCAAGTTTGGACACCTTGGGGATGTGGTTTGTGCGGGTCCCCCCTTCCCCCTGTAGGCAAAACAGCACCCCCTACGAGGCATGAAGATGTATTACAGACGTAAACATTTCAGACTAGTGTCTGGCTCAACTTCCTATCAAGTGCTTTGGAAGCTTGTACATAGAAGATACTTGTTTAAGTTATCATTATTTTATGATATGCACTTAAATGGGGCCATGTTTACTTACTCTGTTATGCCATATCATTTATTTAAAAATAATATCCAGTGTATTTTAGTTCATCATTTTGCAGATAAGAGAATGTTCTGATGTAGCTGGACGGTATATAGCTCAGTAGAGCCATGTAGATCTTTCCTGTGTTCTGCAGTATAAATGTGTTAGGGGACTAATAGAACTAAGCATCTGTTTATTTTGTTGTTTTTTTTAACTGCACGTCCATTCAGTAGTTTGGGTTCGAACCTTTTTCACATTTGTTAATCAGCAGTCTTTGTTCAGTAGCTTTCAGCATTAACAGTTTTGGCCTTAAGTTCTGAATACCTCATTTACTCCCTCACACTTGTAGCTTTGTTTTCTTATTTATTCTCAGGTCGACCTGAATGAAGCAGCTCATCGCTGAGATTTTTTTTATTTCAGATTTTAATCTAGTTTTCAGGGTCATCCATGGAGGATGTTTGTGCCAAGCAACTTTCTAAAATGCGAAGGGAAGAAAAGTTCTTGACTCGCAAATATTTGCTTGTATCTATTAGTTCCCTTCTCTAAATTTTTCATGTGACTTGTAAAGGTGTTTTTGTTTCAATAATATGGGTTTACACTTGGCTATCTAATTGACACACTGCAAAAAATGGCATTCTGGGCAACTGAACATTTCATGAATATAATATATAGCAATTATTCACCAAGGTGGATATTGTGGAGTAGTTCCCAGAACAGTGTTGAGCAGACGATTTAACAATATCCACCGAGCCCTGGGTGAGTTGTTAGTAAACACGACGCAATAACACAAGGAACGCAAACTATATCATGATTATAGATTAATTTTAAATGTGATTGATTTAAGCATTTGCAAGAAATCAGACCCATCAGAAATGCACCGTACATGTATAGAATATACAGTACTGAAATCAAGTTATAATTTTGAGTATAGTAAATGACCTATTAAGAAAAACATCAATACTGAAACATTTCCGGAGAGGGGCTCGAACATCACCACTCAGACTCGCACAGAATGAAAAACAATCTGACGCAGGTAGGCAGACAAATTTTTTGTGCACAAAACATAAAAAGAAGCACGGAACATGAACTCATTAAACAGATAATTAAACGTGACTGCTGATACAAATAAACATGGAGATCAGTGAGCTTGAAAGGCAATGAAAAGAAAACTCGGTGTTCACCTTTCCTGCTTTCGCTTCTGACTGTAGTCAGGAAACATAGGGCAGACTTGTTTATTTCTATCAGGGCCAGTTAGGATTTCGTCCTTAAAGGAGCTAAACTATATCATCTATCAGCTGACTGGTGTGTGTGTGTGAGAGAGAGAGAGAGGGAGAGAGAGAAAGCTTTTAGGCTGTAGCTGAAGCTATAAATTGGATGTTATTGTAATAATGGTAATCTAAGACCTAACTTTAACTTAACCCTTTTGTTCTTGAAATTGTTCTGCTCTAATGAGTTGTTTAAATATTTAAACTATTTTCACTTGCCAAAATGTCTATTTTGCAGTGTTTTATATATATATATGACACACTTCAGGAATTTTGAGATCACTAACAAGACTGAAGAAAATTCGCGTAATGACCATATTTATGTGGTTAAATTTGTCATTTCATCATCCTCAGAATTCCAGAAGCCAGTTTTCCCCACACGGGTAACATCTGTGGTTGTTTATTCAGCAGTGTGACATCTCTCTGACAGCTTGGAGAGTTTCTTTTGTACACTTTTATCTTTTTACTGCATGCCTACATCTTTTTTTATGTACTGTAGCTCCAGTTTTTGTGAGATTTCTGTGCAACTCTCCAGCTTTGATTATTCCAGTTTTTTTTTTCTTCTGATCTATAGACTCATTACAAGAAGATAATGTGAGAACATGATGTAATGTTGGGGTCCTCGGCGGTGTTATCTTGCTTCAGAAACTGCTATTGGATGACCTGTGTCCTTTTTTAGTTTTGTTTTTGATACATCATAAAAATATTATTGTACTTTTTTTGAATATCAACCAAAAAATGCACACCGTCTTTCACAGGATGGTAAAACTTGTACATTTGCATGTGTGTAAATTCTACATAAATATAGTTTCCCCCATAAAATGTGTATTTATTTTCTTATGTGCTGTTAATACTGACATTATAAGCCATGCTACTAGTTTTTTTTTACATTTATTGTTTGTGGGTGTTATATAAGGTAAATTTATAAGTTTTATTTCCCTGCAATAGATTGACATTTCTATGCATGCCTACTTAACCACTCTGTTGATTAATAGGTACGGATGCATAGAAATGTAAATCTATTGCCCAAATAACCATCAACACTCATACACAGGTTCCATTTTAAACATCCAGAAAGTCAAATGTGAATATCTTTTGACTGTGGGTGAAAGGTGAAGTACTTGGAGGAACCCATGCACTCAAAGAGAATGTACACCTCCACACACAAACACCTGTCAGAACCAGGTGAGTGCTGTGAGGCAGATGTGCCATGCCACCCTCTATGTCTTCATAAATTCTATGTTTATTTTTAAACATCCCAGGTAAAACCTTGCATGTTCCACAGACCTGAATTTAAAGCAGTTTATTAATTAATTATTTTAATTCCATATTGCATGTAATAACAGTGCTCCATAATGCCAAAAAGGTATATTTTTATATAAATAACCTATGGTCGTTCAGAGGGATGGCATATGTAAGAGGTTTTTGAGACAAAGTCAGGCTAGATTGAGATGGTTTGGACATGTACAGAGGAGGGATAGTGAATATATTGGTAGTAGGATGCTGAAGTTGGAACTACCAGGCAGAAGGCCTAGAGGAAGACCAAAGAGAAGATTTATGGATGTGGTGAAGGAAGATATGAAGGTAGTTGGAGTAAGACTAAAAGATACAGAGGATAAGGTGAGATGGAGGCAGATGATTCGCTGTGGCGACCCCTGAAGGGAACAGCAGAAAGGAAAACAACCTCTATGGTCGTTCATCCTTCTTATTATTGCCTCTAATTTCACACTGTAACACCTGAAAGTGACTATAGAGGGCGGTGTTTTCCGTTAAACGGGAACTGTTATCCTCCAGCTTACCCGCCCTATCCCGCCTCCTCTGTCAGGATTGGCTCGGAATGAGAAATCCGTCCAATCAGCTCCCTGTTTGTAAGAACGACTCACTAACCGGTGGTAGCGTAGGAAGTTGAATAACGGGTGGGAGAGCGTAAGAGAAGTGAGGAGCACCCATATCATGGCAAATATTTCTGCTCTGGAAGCACATATTCGAGAGCTTGGATCGACGGGGTGTGTGGTTGACGCTGGGAGAGTTTATATTATTAATCTGTCACGTTTTTCTTCAATGGAGGGCGAACATTAATAGACTTGTAGACCGCGAAAACGCATTACGGGTGCGGTTTAAAAACTTGTGGAGGGAAGATAAAAACAGCACGAGCTGGAAATGATGGTTTGAGAGCTGGGTTGCTGACAGGATGAAGTTTGTGATCCTATTGACCGTAATATTATCCCCTTTCTGGGTGAAATGTGCTCTGAATCCCAGATTACTGGAGGAAGAGCTGAGTAAACAGGAAGAGAAGGAAGAGTTTGGTGAGTAGCTTTTAGCACAGACATTTTAGCTCCAGTCCCTTTATCACACAAAACACAACACACAGCTGTGAGACTCAGAAAGATTTAGTTTGAAATGGAAGCTGATATTAGGGTTAACAGTATCTTAGTATTTATTATTATTTATTATTATTGTTACTATTAATACAGTAATAATCTCTCTATTAGCCTCGACTAAGCTTCAACATGCCCTCATACATGTAGCACCAGGGGTTTAGTCACAGTTTAAATTCTTTTTATTTCATTTTAAACTATTAAAATAGGTGTAAAATTTCTGCTCAGAGACTTAGTATCTGATTCACTTGTTTTCACATCCTGTTTTGGTTCACGTCATCGGACCACGTGACTAAAGAACCACTCTTGCATGTATGATAACTTGGAGCAGTGCAGTAGGGTTTAGTGGAAAAGTTCAAATGTGAATAAACAAAGTGTACCTCCTTTCTTCCTCTTTTCGTACAGAGATATAAAAATGATAGTGATGTTTATTGGTATCAGCATGTTTGATTGCAGGCTCATGCACAGGCGCAAGCAAATGGTTTCAGAAACACTGGAAGATTTCATCTTGCATGGTGATGAAGTGGTTAGCACATCGGCCTCAGGGCAAGAAGGTCAAGGCTAAAGGTCTCATCGTGTGCATTGTACTCCTGTGTTTGTGTGGGTTTTCTCCGGGTTCTCTGGTTTCTCCCCACAGTGCACTTTAGACTGATTTGGCTGTTCGAATTTGACCCTACGTGTGAATCTGTGTTGCACTGTAAGGGTCTGGCAAGCTGCTCCGTGGCCTTAGTAAGATTAAGTGGTTCAATAGATGAGAACACTGCATTTCATGTTTATTTGACACCTGGGAAGTGGATGGGCTCTTTTCAGCTGCACAAATGTCTATTATCTCTCGGAAATCTGAGACAATTTAAAGTGTACCAGTATTTGTCATGCAGTAGGCCCTTGACATTTGCAGGGGTTCGGTTCCAGGCCCTCCTGCGAATCGAGATGATAATCCGCAAGTTCTGTACCCTGAAGTAAAACCCCATGTATGACATCACATGCGCGAATGGGCAGCTGTAAGTAAAATACTATGTATCTATTACATGCACTAAAATATGCTTCTTCAACATGAATGTGTTATGTCTTACTCATTAATACAGTATTAAATGTAGTAAAATGTAGTAATGATAAAAACTTTTCAATTTTTACTCTTATTTTTATTGATGATAAAATATAAACATTATACAGCATACGCATAAAACACCTTTCAGTGCATTCTGTTTATAAACATACAGCACTGTAGTTTTCAAAAATTCCCACTAGAGGAACGTACTGTATTGCATTAGGCATGACACGACTGAATTCAGGCATTAAGTCTGAGCAGCTCGGCCACGCCCCCCCCAGCCAGAGCCAAAGTACAAAACAGAATTTTAGAGTAAGAGCGTTACAAACCAAAGAAGCGGTGATGTTGATGTGAGTTAATCCTCTGGCGCAGAGGTGAGCCTGCTTTTGTTTATTGGGAGTAAATGAGAATAGTGAATTCAGGTGTGTGCTCCTGAGCAGCTCAGCTATGCCCCTCAGGAAGTAAACAGTTAGTGAGAGGCACAGCACCAAAATCAAAGTCCCCCAAAACACAGACCATAACACAAAGGACATAAAAGAACAAGAAATGTAATAAATTAGATAAACAAAACACAATGAGAAACATGCTACACCACAGTAAATAAAATATAACACACAAACATTTTAAACATTACCTTAGGTCATGTACTGGAATAATAATTAAAAAAGACTTTAATAGTGGAGTGTTTTACAACAGTTCAAACGATGACTGTATTCCTCTTCAGCAATGATGTTACTTCAGAGGAAACTCGTTTCTTCCAGAGAAAGTCTTATTTCTTCAGAAGAGACATCCAACCTCATTACCTTTTTCTGGTGCTTAAGCAGGCGTTTGAGTGACATCATAGAACTTCACTGGTAATTAAAACACACTAAAAAAGGCTCATTGCCAACTTGTGCGCAAATGAGGAAAAAGGGGCGTTACATCACCTCAACCAATCAGCAGGAAGGACAGCCATTGGCTGAATTTGAATCACGTGCGAGCTGCTCGGCAGTCCGTGAATACTCAAACTGTGCAAAACCGTGAATAGTCAAGGGCCTATTGTACTTGCAGCATAATTTGTGAATAATGAGCATAAGAGAAGAGCTTATTTTAACATGATTGACTATAAAAAGCAAAATACAGAAAAAGTAAATTTATTGTGCTGATAACCAGCGGGGACTGAATCAAGACAGACTAACTTTTTTTTTTTTTTAACTGGATGTGATATTTCTTTGCTTGTTTACTTGCACCAGACAATACAGCCCAGTGAACGAGATTTAAGCTGATAAAATGCCCCACATGCAAATAGCTCGTCCCTTTTATTGTCGTCATTCTTTTGTTTTTGTGTTTTGTTTTTTTTAAGGAATTCCATATAAACAGGTTTAAACATAAAAGCTTGGGCTTCGTGCCAAGTAGGTCTGCCTGAAGGTGAATGCTGATAGGAAGTTGTCTTCACACTTCACAGACTACTGAATTTGTCCAAAGGGAAACTTTTTTTTTTTTTTTTATAAGAGAGCAGGGATGTGTTCTCAGAAAGTTTCATCTTTAAATAAATAATTATAATAATGATAAATAATGATTGTTTGTGCAGCCGAATGTTTTGTACTCTGATATTTTCCCAGTGACACAGCTCAGCATTGTCAGGTGATGTTATCATATACTGGTGTCTGCTACACACAGCCCAGGCATTATAAAACAATGAATTTGTGTCACTACCAGGATTAGAACAGCCAATGAAGAAGGCAACATGTTGCTGTGCACAGACTTGACGAGAACAAGGACTGACCTTGCCGTATGGAATCGTCGATGTCGTATTTGATTATTTTAAAGCGCTAATGATACAAATTCACCACACGTTTCCTTTAAAACACTAAGTTGTAGGTATGTGGATCCTAACTCGCAAATTAAACTCCCCTGATTTATGGACATGCATAAAAAGTAGGTGGACATACTGTGTAACTGTATTTTTATTATTTGTTTATCAACTTCAATCAAAATCTGCCATTTAAAAGGTAGGGCAAGGCTTAAAAAAAATTCTCTTTTGGCAAAAACTTTTTGCCTGTCCAGGCAAATGTTCTCAATTTGAAACGCATTAATTTATTTTCATGTTGGAAATTTTAATAGTGACAGAGAACAGGTTTGTGTGCCTCATCATTGTTCCCCTCCATCATGCTTTCCGCCTTTTGTTGTTAAGACAGTACCGGCCAATGAGAATTGTTGTTTCACTGAACTGGTGAAATTGACCAATCACAAGGCGTGGTTGATACTGATTTCACTCTGGTCACTTTTTAGTAAGGTGTATGATAGAGGACACGCGTGTTTTTTCAACATAACCAGCCAGTAATTTTTATTTTGTATGTGAATGCTCAGGCGGGGTTTTTATGTACAATTTCAGCCCAACCGGCTGTGTTACTGCCAACAAAGATATTTTTAAGGCTGGCCTAGTTATGTTTAAACTGGAATGATGAATGGCATTTCCTATGTTAAACAGTAGCGATGGCCAAAATTTACGGGAATTATTACCACGATCATATTCAGTCATTTACATTCTGTGCACCAATTTGCATTCACGCGCACTGCTGTTCTCTAATCATTGTAGAACACATCTGTGAATTTCAGAATTCAATTTATGGGGGGCATGACAGCCTGTGGAGAATGGGGCTTGAAACCCCAACCCGTGGAGCAGTGATCCAGTACCATTACCACTAGGTCACAAGGTAAAAGTATTTTTATGTACAACTTTTTGTTGTATTGTGCTAAATGATAAATCTGTAGGACACACCATCTGCACTCAGATGTGTGAAAATTCCATGAAAAATTCTGCAATATTTTGAAGTTGGTGTGTCCTACAGATTTATCATTTAGCACAATACAACAAAAAGTTGTATATAAAAATACTTTGCTGTCAGTGGTTTTGAGACATGCTCAGTGCAAAGTGGGCATGTGCGGAAAAGGAAAAATTAAGCTTGGAAACATTGTGTTTACTCGGCTTGATTATTTCTAGTCTATCAATTTTTTGTTTTTGGGTTTTTTTTTCCTTTTATGATAATAAAGCCATTTTATGACATCATTCCTACTCCTTTGTGACATCTTCCCAAATTCCAACCTCTCTTTGACTCATCACGTCCTCTTCATCATTCTTTAAATTATGTTCATCTTCCTCTTCATTCATCTTCATCTTTACTCCTCATCGTCTCCGCATGCTATTTGTTTGTTTAACAGCAACTATGGATGGTGCTCTAGCACTTTATTGCCAGTCTGTTTTCACTTGCTGCTATTACCAGATGTTTCTTATTGTACTATAGATTTACTTGTTGTGTTTTTCTTTTATGATTTTATAAGTGATTGCTTGTCTTGCTTGTTGCATCATTAAGTTCTGAACTGTATAAGTATCTTTTGGTTGACCAGACCTCGCCAGTCAGTACTTTCAAATAAGGGAACCTTTATGCTCTTTAAACTCTATTGAACTTCCCTACAGTGAGTTGACCTAGTCGGTCAGCACAAATTTCACCATTTTTCCCAGCCTGGCAAAAATTTTCTGATCCAGAAACGCACTTTCTAAGAGTTTCACCCAACGCAGTTTGTGGTAGTACCATGTGGTAGTTCTGGTGAATATTGTATCTCAAGCAGCAGAGGGTACTAACAGACGTGTACACCAATCTATGAATCATGCGTGTGGTTGACTGCAAATTAATCAAATGGATTGAGACAGTGCAGTGGATGTGACATCACCAGGATGAATTTTATCCTTTTGACCCTGATGTTTTCCCCTTTATGGGTGAAATGTACACTGAATTACAAGTTACTGGAGAAAGAGCTAAGTAAACAGGAAGTGTATGGTGAGTAGCTTTTAGATAACGGGACACTTTATCCCCAGTTCTTTTTATCGCACAAACGTAACATGTTTTTCAGAACCTGGATTTTTCATATTCAGAGGTTTTCGTAAGTAGAGGGCCGACTGTAACTACAAATGCATTAGTTCTGAGAGTTGATTACAGCTCAATAGCTCGGGGACAGTCAGCATTGACGGCTTTCAGAAGAAATGTTCTGTATTGTTTGATCCAGTGGAGTTGAACATCATACAGCAATGATTTCATCTAGTAAAGAGATGGATGAAAAAAAAGTAGTAACTCAGCAGCAGTAAAGTAACAGAATAGCCGGAGAAGTTTTGTGTAAAACGGCTGTAAAACAAGATCATAAAAGGAAGATGATTGCACGCATGTCTTGAGCAATTACCCCCCCCCCCCCAAAAAAAAAGAAAAAAAAGAAAAGAAAAAAAAAAGCATTGAGAACTACTCTTCAGTGTCACAGAGCTGTTGTATTGCAAGCCCGAACATTTTTGATGTCCCTTTTTGAAGTCTGACTTAAAATTTTACTCGCCTACCAGAATGTCCCACCAGTGTGTTGCCCTGGAACTACAAGCCCCTCTGCTTTTTTCCTCTTTTTAAATATTTCTCAGTCTCCTCCCTGATTCTGGATCTTCCCTGGGAGAGCTCCCCAGCTAAAGGCATCAAAGATTTTATTTTAGATGTTCGAACGACCTCAGCTGACACCTGTTGATGCTAAAGATCAGAGTCTCTACCCCGAGCTTCCCCTAAATGTCTGAGCTTCTCATCCTATCTCTAACGCCTTGTTCACACAGTAAGGGAAAGCGACTATGCCGAGTCAAATATTGTACGCTGTACATGCGACAAGAAGTGAAATTTTCTGTAATGACACAAAATGGGTGGGCGGAGTTGAACTGAGCTTGAACTTTCATGCAACACGAGTCGAGTGATTACCAGAGAGCTTAAAGCTACTGTTGATACTTCCATCCATGGAATATAGGGATCCCTCGCTTACTTCACACTTCAATTCATGGGGCTTCAGTGCATTGCGTTTTTTTTCTTCTTTTAATATTCATCGAATTAAAAAATAAGAAAATTAAGGAAGAATAGGGGGAAAAGTTAAGGAAAATGATACAAAACAAGGCCAATTATGCGCAAAAAAACCCAACCCTGAAATCCCTGACTGCTTACATTTTTATGTGAGGTGCGCATGTCTGCATGTGTATTTATATTTTATTTACATTTTCTTATGCATTATTTTTGAATGTTTAATTGTTATAAGCATTTGTAGCATTGAATATGTATTTATCGATATTATATACACATACAGGGTGACCCAAAAAAATGGGAACTTTTTAACAGTACTATATTTTATTTCTAGTAATTGAAACCTTAAAACGTGCCATTTAAGAATAAATGACTAACCTTTCATGGCGAAGTATTTACTTGTTCAAGGTCACTGTCTCGCAGTGTTGCCACTTGCTCATGTCTAGCAATACACAATTCAAAAATTCCTGTTTTTCTGGGTCACCCTGTACATGTATGTATACATCAGTCATGGGGGGTTGATCCTACTTCGCGGAATTAAGTGGTCACGGGCGGATCTCTAGCCCAATTAACCGCAGAACGTGAGGGACCCCCGTATGCGATACTATTTTAGAATGGAAACCATAAACGTGAGTTTAAATGTCCTGCTCACATCAACATGGATGAACAGTTTATTATTGTAGCGTGTTTTTCATAAGGATGATAACCTGCATGATACCTGGGTCTATGTTTCTGGAACAGTTGGCATTTCCTGTGAGTTTGTATGGCTCCGCATGAAATGTACAGTAAATGTGCTCGAGTACATGGTTTTGCTAATATATTTTCCTACCGAACTGTGTTCACAGGCGGCACGGTGGCGTAGTGTTTAGCAAGTCCGCCTCACAGCAAGGAGGTCCTGGGTTCAATTCCCAGCCTGGACTTTTCTGTGGAGTTTATATGTTCTCCTCTTGCGTGCATGGGTTTCCTCCCACAGTCCAAAAAGATGCAGTAGGTTAACTGGCTGTTCCAAGTCTCCCCTAGATGTGAACGATTGTAAGAGTGTTGGCCCTGCAATGGCCTTGCATGCTGTCCAGGGTATACCCCGCTCTCGCCTGGAGTCAGCTGAGATATGTGCCGGCGACCCTAATTAGGATTAAGTGGTTCAGAAAATGTATGAATAAATGGCTGTGTTCACAGATACATTTCAACAAAAAAAAATAAAAACCAATAACCTTACGGATGGCATTTGCTACTGAAGATTTTATAAAACTCAATCAAATATCAGAATTGAAATTCTGTAGAACTTTGAGAGGTTTCGGCACTTTTGATATTGTATCGTTAGTCTTTCTTTACATTCCCCCAGTGCAGCTAACTGGGTTATCAAAGGCGGGCCATGTCTGTCACTTTCTATGGTGAGAGGCATGTAAAAGAACCATTGCTGACTTTCGTAAAGAGTAGCTGCAAAGTCGTCAGCGTGTTTCTGTCCCTTGCTAAAAAGGGTTCTGACAGGAAGGGCATCCGACGTAAAAACCTCTGCCAAATCAAACGTGCGAATCAGATGATTCGCTGTGGCGACTCCCGAGTAAAAGGGAAAAAGCCGAAAGGAAGACAGACAGTCTTTCTTTAGATTATGCAAATAAACAAGGTACAGTTACCTTATTAACTATATTTGATTTGAAGTTTGGATCATAATTGTTTTCATTTTGTGTTCTCTCTGCTGTGCTCATACAGAGAGCCTCAGCTCAATGCTGACAGATTTCGAGGTGCTTCCTGCATCCAGTTTCCAGAAGCACTCCTTGAGGAAGCGAGATCTTGATTCACTCTCATCCCATGATGAACGTCTGGTCAGCTTCACAGCACTGAAAAGGTAAAGTCTTGCAGACACTTCCTGTTCTGGATTGCATGAGAGCTTTTCGAGGAAGTTCACCTAGGGGGGACCCCCCCCCCCCACACACACACACACACACACACACACACACAAAAATCCATATACACCAATACACCACTTTTATATTTTTAATGACGTAATTATCTGCACAGGTATCCGGAGTACCAAACCTAGTATATACAGTATTCCGGTGCGATCATGAGTTATCAGCTAGATGTGGTACAATTTTCCCATAGTGCAATGCAGTGAATTTTAAGACAATTTAATTAACTGACCCACAATTCAATGAGAATGCAGTTGAAAAGAATTTTATGATTCGCTGTGGCGACCCCTGAAAAAGGGAAAAAGCTGAAAGGAGAAGAAGAAGTCAGTTTAATAATATGGTGCAGTTTAATTCCCTTAAAAATTTAATTGATCAGAAAGCAGTGGTGATCTTTTTTTTTTGTTTTTTAAACAGTAAGTACTTTCACAGACAGGTAGGTCATCTATAAAAGTTTTATATTTACAGCATTTAGCAGATGCTCTTACCCAGAGCGACTTACAGAAGTGCTTTAAAGTGACTCCAGAGAATACAGGGATCCCTCGCTACTTCGCGCTTCAGTTCATGCAGCTTCAGTGCATCACTTTTTTTTAAAAAAAAACATTCATCAAATTAAAAATTAAGGAAAAATATGGGGAAAGTGAAGGAAAATGCCACAAAACAAGGCCAATTATGCAAAAAACCCAAACAAACAAAAAACAACCAAAAACCCCACATCAAAACTACTTACATTTTTATGAGGTGTGCATCTGTGTGCGTGCATGTGCATGTATATGTGTGTGCATTTATATTTTATTAACATCTTATGCATTATTTTTGAATGTTTAATTATTGTTATAAGCATTTATAGTGTTGAATATGTGTTTATTGATATTATGCACACACATACATGGATGTATACATCAGTCGGGGGGTTGGTTGATCCTACTTCGCGGAATTCAGCAGTCACGAGGGGATCTCGGTCTCAATTAACCGTGGAAAGTGAGGGATCCCTGTATATTGTTATACTGGTTTGTTAGACCACAGATTAGCACAATGCTGTATACAAACACCTACCACCTGAGGTTGACTGATGATATACTTGGTCTAAGCACTGCCAAAAAAAGGCACCCTAATTTTCGGACCATAACGCGCACTTAATAAAATCCTTTAATCTTCAAAAAATTGATGGCACCCTTCTGATATCGTCAAAACTAATTTAGAGCTTGCCATCATTCCAGTGGATTAACCAAAGAACTCCAACCAATAGATATTGCTGTCAACAGGTCGAAGGTTAGAGGGATCCGGGTTTTATATCCAACTTGTGAAACTGTTAAACTCTGATGCTGAAGATGAAGAATTTGATGGATTTGTGAAAAGGGGATGAACTGAAAAAGTGAGTGTTCAGTTGTAACAATATAAAACAATAAAATGTTGACCTATTGTTAGAGTGGAATCAAGTTTGACTTACCGGACTTGTTTCGCTTAATGTGCCTGATAATCCGGTGTGCCTTATAGCCCGCAAAATTGCGATGAGTTTTCAGACAGGTTTTGAAGATACCCAGTGACTCAGCTGTCCGGAAGTTCTGAGAATGTTCATTCCACCACCATGGAGCCAGAACACAGAGTTTAGATCTATTTTTCCCCTTTTCTCTTGGGAGAGGAATGGATTTTGAAATCCCATTGGTGCTATGCCACCAACTTGTACAAGACTTGGCCACAACTGGACATAAATACCAGTGGAGAAAAGAGCACACTAAGGAAAAGGTTTAATGTTAATTAATTGAAATATTAAAGTTTTTTTTTTTTTTAATAAAGTCAGTGATGATAAAGTTATACATGCGTAAATCAGATGTAAGGGATGCAGAGCTGTTTGAAATGACTTCCTTATTTCAAACAATGGTACGGTTCAACCGTCTGTAAGTAGTAGCGTGTGATAGCGTTGCTTGTCTTTTCTTCAAGGAGAATCATCCTCATTCATTTTCTGAACCACTTAATCCTAATTATGGTCATGGGGAGGTGGGTACCCTTCTCAGGCGACTCTGGACGAGGATGAGGACAACCCTGAACAAACAACTCACCATCACAGGGAAAACACTCACATAACCATTCACAGTTATGCTCAGACCTGATTTGGAACGGCCAGTTAGCCTACTGTGCATGTTTTTGGACCAGAAGAAAACAGGAGTACCCAGAAGAAATCCACACAAACACTAGGAGAACATGTAAACTCCACACAGAAACACCCAAGCTGGGACCTGCTCTGTCCACTACATGCATCGACCACCAGGCCCCTGACCCATGCCTGTAATTCAAGCTACCTGGTGGCTGAGGCTGGTGGATCGCTTGAGCACAGGAGTCTGGGCTGTAGTTGTCTTCAAGGAGAATAAAGTAAGATAAATCATTCCATGAAGCTCCTCCTACATGACATCACCAAAATCAGCAGACCACTTATGCACTTAAAACTTTTTTCAAGAGATTAAACTCCAACAAGACATGACAGCTGATGAGGCACTTGGGTATGTACGAAAAATTAGTAGAATAACTTTTATGTCCGAACGACATGGTGGTGTAAGGGTAGCACGTCCACCGCTCAGAAAGAGGGCCTGAGTTTAATTCCCAGCTCAAGCGATGTTTCTTCGTGGAGTTTGCATGTTCTCCCCACGCTTGCAAAGATTTTCCTCTGGGTGTGTTCCAAATATTTTAGCAAAGGTTTACATCTGAATAAATGTATCATGTGAAGTGGAAGAGCTGCTGTCTGTAATGGGGTGTGTGTGTGTGTGTGTGTGTGGGGGGTTTGTTTTTTTTTTATCTGAATGAATGGTTGTTCTTTCTGTCTTTTATCTGACTGTTTTCCTTTCACAAGGCACTTCAAGTTGTATCTGACTACCAACACTGAGCTTTTCACAGACAAGTTCAAAGCTGTGTTCATCGATGATAAAGGGAGGGAGGAGAATTACAACGTCAATATGAAGAATTACTTCAGAGGACATGTAGTAGGTAAGATTTTCATACTTGAATCGGAGAGAGGAATAGAGACTAGTGAAGAATCTAATTGTAATTTTGTCCATTATCAGTTAATTTTGTTTGAATATAGTGGTTTCCAAGTGAAACCATTTCAGCCTCACAGGCTTATTGTCTCTTATTCACCTGCTTTACATTTATGGAATTAACCAGAGCGACTTGATTTTCATTTTCTACAACTGAGCAAAGGAGAGCCAGGGGACCCAGCAGTGGCAGACTGGGTCTTGAATCTTCTGATCAGTAACCCAGAGCTTTAACCACTGAGCCACTGCGGCCTCTTTTCCTACTTCTGTGTCTGTTTTACAACAATAATTAAACTGTGTAGCCCGGCATGACCCTCCCTGCACATGCAATTTACTTGGCAGTGCAACATTGATTTGTCGAAAGTAAAAAAGTCCAGGATCAAGCATTGGTAAACAAAGTACACAATTTCAAGAGAGATCAGAAAGATGGCGATGTTTGCTAATGGTGCTCAGTGCAGGTTTCAGTGACACATGTGCACAGGCGTAAGATGGTGGCCTCAATGTCCGACTGAAACTGATTCCATTTTATTTCTATGAGATAACACTGTATTAAATGTTTAATATTTTGGTAAGTTAATAAACGCCTTTAAACTTCAGAAAGAAAGGAGGGGCAGTGGTGGTCTAGTGGTATAGGGTGCTGGATCGCTGATCCAAAAGGTTGAGGGTTCGAGTCTCACTTTCCACAAGGTTGTCACTGTTCCCCCCAGTGCAGCTAACTGGGTTATCAAAGGCGGGCCATGTCTCTCACTGTCTATGGTGAGAGGCATGTAAAAGAACCATTGCTGACTTTTGTAAAGAGTAGGCTGCAAAGTCGTCAGCATGTTTCTGTCCCTTGCTAAAAAGGGTTGTGACAGGAAGGGCATCCGATGTAAAAACCTCTGCCAAATCAAACGTGCGAATCAGATGATTCACTGTGGCGACTCCTGAGTAAAAGGGAAAAAGCCGAAAGGAAGACCAAACTTTAGAAAGAAAGAGGACATTTATAATTAAACACATTTTGCACAGAATTTAGAAACAAACATGAAGAGTAATCTTGAAACAAATGGAGCCTTTACTCTGGTGTTTGCAGGAGAGGAGCACTCACGGGTGCAGGCCCACATGGATGGAGATGAGTTTTCAGCACACATTCTCACTGATGAAGCTGAGTATAATGTGGAGGTGATTATGAAGTACAGCAGGAACCTTGGAACAGTCTAACTGTTCTTTTCTGATTTGAGACATGAGCAAAATTTGGTGTTAAATCTGACACACACCCCCCCCCATATAAATATATGAGGGGAGGAGCCTTTTTTTGCAATTCTGGCTGTTTCGAGTTTCCTCTGTCGAGAAACCGATCAATGCTTCTGTGATATTAAGCCTTCTTTTTTACTCCTCTCTCCCCCTTCTTTAGCCTTTATGGAGGTTCATAGAGAAAACGCCAGACAACCGCCTACTGGTGTATCGCTCTGAGGACATTGGAAACATTAGCCGACTGGCGTCACCCAAAGTATGTGGCTATGTCAGTGCTGAGGATCAACATTTGCTTCCTGAGGAGGCCAAAACAACAGAAACACCACATAAAGATGGAGGTGAATATCTGCAGCATTATTTTCCTGAGATGTTTCTTTAAAAATTTAATAATGTAAGCATATTATCATGTAAAAATAATTAACTTTTAATTTAATGATAGAATTATTTATTTCTCTGTGCATCTATTTTTGGTAAATCATGAAGCAGTGATGTAAAATTACTAATCTGGACTTTAAGGGAAGTTGAAACTAGTTCGTCAGGTCTGGCTAATTCAATTTTAAAGTGAAATGAAAACCATAAATTCTACTGTATCAAGGGAATACAGTATATGTAAATTATAATTATACAGTGATACCTCTGCTCACGAACATAATTGGTTCCCAGAAATTGTGTGTGAGGCGAAAAGTTCGTCTTCCGAACATTTATTTCCCATAAGAAACCCATTAAAATGAGAATAATCCGTTCCCAGGTCCCCATAAAACATAATTATCTACTAAATAAGCCTTAAAACTACACAAAAATATACCTTATTTTATGTATAATAAATGTCTATTGTATTGCAATTAAAGAAATAAACTGTACTGTATAATAAAGTCGTTTTATTTACCTTTGTGATGGTAGTTGATGGCTTGATGGAATGGAGTGGGAGGAGGAGGGAGGGAGGGACTTACTGTTTGGAAGGAGTGTTTGGAAACGCCTACTGTTTGGAAACACGCATAGCTACACACGCACCCTTAATAGCTTCCTTGTTCTTAAGGATGGTGGTAGACTTAGCGTACTGGTACTGGGACGCTGAGTCACACAAACGCACACCTCGTTCATGTTTTTCAATGATCTCCGCCTGTGGTGGGGTCTTTTTCGGTCCCATAATAGCAAAAGTACACTCAATATGGTCCAAAATGTCTAGCAAACACAAACCACTTCCGCATTCAAAGAAAGGGGTGTGACGAACTGTGACGCCGTGAGCGTGCGTCAGCTTCTCGTGGCCGCCACCGTGGCGCTGTTCGACCGCGTGGTTTGATTCGTCCGCCGAAAACTAGTTCGTCAGCAGAGACAATATGCTCGCAAATTTAATGTTCTTGAGGCGAAAAGTTCGTGAGCTTAAGCGTTCGTCAGCGGAGGTTTTACTGTATATGTTTTACTTGTGTTTTTAAAGTTAGAATCTTTTCAAATTCATTTGATGGCTTGTATTACCCAGTTTGAAAAATCTGCTTTCAGTCTGGCAAATGTGTGAAATTGTAAGAATGGAACATGAATCAATCAGTTTGTATTTGGGTAAAATAATGACAAAAAGAACAGTATACATATATAAACTAGTGAATTTCTGACTAAAATAAAACTAGATACCTCTACAAGTGAGAGTCGATGTTGCAGTGGTTAGGGTGCCAGGCTCATGATCAAGAAGTTTTGAGTTTGAATACTCCTCAGACACACACACCCCCCCCCCCCCCATGCTCAGACCCCTGGCAACCACAAGTGTTTCTGTCCACCCGACAGTATAAATGGGCGCCAGTGAAAAAGAGTAGAACTCCTAATCGCTTCACTCTTCAGAAACCAGGATATGCTCCAGCTTGAGTAACCAGTAACCTTGAGTGTAAAATGCCCAACCGACTTTACCTCTATTTACACACATTACATTCTGACATTCACATGTATCACACGATCATCAGCTCAGGGTGTAACCTGGTGCTATTCCATATTTATAGTCAGCTACATGTTTTTTTTCCCTCAGAAAGAAGCTTGTAATAACAAATGGAGCAGCTATGAAATCTTATTCTGGGGTCTTATTTTTATTTTTTATAAATTTGTGTAAAAGCCTCTTATATGCATATGAAATGCACTGTTTATCACAGGTGTATGCACAGCTTTATGTACTGACCTGATAAATCACCTTCTTAATCATAGCCAGATTGATTTTCATAAACACCTTCAAATCACCATATATGGTAAACTTTTCTTTCAGAAGCCTGTTACTGGGTGCCATGTTTATTTGCATGCATGTTTAACCTCTTGAACCAGATCGCTGATTATTTACGCTTGCTTTTTCTAATAAATCTGTACAGGAGGTCAGCGAGTACGGCGGCATACACACAACCATAAGAAGAACACCTGCACACTGCTCCTGGTGGCAGACTACCGCTTCTATGAGCACATGGGCCGTAAAGAAGAGAGCACTACCCTGAATTATCTGGTAACTACAGACTCAGAATGCTGTGCATTTTATATGCTTAAAAAATAAAAACACTAAAGCTCCGATTCCATAGGCACAGAAAGCATTATGTAATATATATACATATCTGGTTGGATATTGCATGCTTGAATATTTACATATTTGCAGAGCTCTAGTCTCTGTAAAGTCCGAATGGCAGAATAAAGTCAATATGAATATATTGCATAAAATTCATCACACAAGTAGTATCGATTTAATGTGCTTGACTTCTTTCAGATTGAGCTGATTGACCGAGTGGATGACATCTACAGGAACACATCATGGGATGATGACTTTACAGGCTATGGTGTACAGATTCATCAGGTTAGTGTCACACCGTTCGTGAGAACCCTCATATCACATGAGGCGTTCGTGCTATTGACTGATACACAGTTTTTAAATCTCCCCTCCTTCCACCATTCCTGTTTTGCTCTGTTGGACTCATTATTGTCTATTTATTAAAAAATGGCATGCCCCATTCTTCACTGAATCACTCCTCATATGATGCTGACCTAAAAGGCATACAATGTGTTCTCTTTATGACAGTCAGAACATTGTGTGGTTGGGTTTTTTGCAATGTGACCATTAGCTATACACTACATATCAGCGCCGCCGCTAATATACAGTTGTTTGCCCATAGTGCTGTTTATTAACACATGATTAAGCTTTAATCGTTTTCCATATAACAGATCATCATAAATAAGGATCCAACTTCAGTGTCTCCAGGACAGAATCACTATAATATGAAAGGCAGCCCACAAGCAAAAGACAAAGTGTGGGATGTCAAGAAGCTTCTAGAAGTGAGTGCTAATAAATTATTTAATTTCGCAATGTAAAAATGTCTGTATGTGGTTTTTGTGATAATGTAGTACATGTGGTATAAGTGTCTTGTTAAAGACCTTGGATTTGCTATGTTAAATATAGTAAATCCTTTTTTTTTTTTTTTTTTTTTTTAAATAATCTGTTGCTTCTGATCTCAGCAATTCAGTTCGGACATCGCCGATAACGCCTCAGCCGTGTGCCTGGCTCACCTCTTTACCTATCAGGACTTTGATGAGGGCACTCTTGGTCTTGCATATGTAGCCTCCTCCAAAGACCAGGCCTTAGGAGGCCTCTGCTCTAAACGTATGGATGTGATTTAATTTATCATACTGTGATGCGTCATCTGAAATCAGGCAGAGGCTAAAAACTAACTCTCTGCTTTCTCCTCAACAGCTTATTATCCAGTCCCTTCAGTGAAGAAAGCTAGCTACCTGAATACTGGCTTAACCAGCACCAAGAACTATGGCAAGACCATTCTTACCAAGGTTCGTCTGTAAATACCTCAATGTTCTAGTTATGTAAGCCTGTTCGTTAGGATTTTTTTGTATGTTTTTTACGTTCAAATGTGCATTTTTTTGTGTTGATTGAGCAACACAGGAAGCTGATTTGGTGACGACTCATGAGCTGGGACACAACTTTGGGGCAGAGCACGACCCAGACAACATTCCTGAGTGTGCCCCAAGTGAAGAGCAAGGGGGCAAGTTTGTAATGTACCCCATCGCTGTGAGTGGAGACTATCCGAACAACAAGGTATAGTAAAGACTCTATAGAGTATTTTGCTGAGTTTTTCACATTCAATATGGTTCAGTCTGTGATCTGAGACTGACAGATAAGATATCATGAAACAATGAGATTGCGGTTTACAATTTAAAGCAGCAAAGCATAAATTACTGACTGGCATCATACACAATTGAGAGGAGTTAAAAAAAACACAAGAAAACATGTCACTATCCCTTTACCAGTAACTATATTAAATAGTCATACCTCGCCTTACGAAATTAATCCATTCCAGAAGTTGTTTCATAACCTGATTTTTTTCGTAAGTTGAGCATTTTACATGTAAAAAGGCCTGATTCTTTCCAAGACCCCCAATACTACCCCCTAAACCCTTTAAAAAATTATAAAAGTATACCTTTTAAGGCCTCCTTCTGCTTCAATATTGTACCGGTGGTAGACGGGTTTGGCCATATTCCTTTGCGATATCACTCAACCGCATGCCACGAGCCTGCTTCTTTTTTTTCAATCGCACCGGGAATCACTTTCTTCGGGAATCACATGTGTGCATGTGTGTTGACCATGTCTTCTTAGCAGAGTTATAATCTTACAAATGTTTATGCAAGGTTAAAAGCCTGAGCCAAAAAATAAAGTTGCAATTAGCACACTTTAAAACTCACGAAACAACAGTAACGCTGTCCTTTACGCATATTAGAACTCCGTGATGGTAGAGCATTGTTTGAATTTTTGAGACGGCGCGTTTCGTAACATGAATTTTTTTCGTATCCAGAGACAGAAATTTTAGGTAAATGCGTTTTGTAACTTGGATTTTTCGTTTGTTTGGTCTTTTGTAAGGTGAGGTACCACTGTACTCTTTATTTGTAAAAACATCTAGATCTGACTTGTGCACTGTATACTCACGTTTCGTATTATTTCAGCGGTTCTCCAAATGCAGTAAAGGCTCAGTAAGCAGGACTCTGAAGGTCAAAGCTCCACAGTGCTTCAAGGTACGCACTCGCAATTTGTGTGGCAATTCTCGGGTGGAAGAAGGAGAGCAGTGTGACCCCGGGCTCCTCCGTCTCAGTATTGACCCCTGCTGTACATCTACCTGCAAGCTGAAAACGAACATGCAGTGCAGGTAAGCCATGATGCAGATACATTACTTCATTCTTAGGTGTTGCTCAGTTTGAAATCAAGATGTTGATCAAGCCTAAAAAAACAATTTGGGGTTTTTTTTTTTTTTGTTTTTTTTTGCTTCTTTGATATTAAACTCTTGTTTCTCTGACTTTACCTCAGTGACCTGAACAGTCCATGCTGCAACAACTGCATGTACGAAAAATCTAATAAGGTCTGTCAGGAGTCCATCAATGCCACATGTAAAGCGAGCTCAACATGCCCAGGTGAATCTCATTATTATTCAGAGGTTATAAGGTAAACAGCTGAAGTATCAGAACATGAAACACTAAATACAAATATGTTTTTTGAGGAATGTTATTACAATAATGATGAATTTTATGCTTTTATTTGTTCTCTTTGAATAATAATACATAGCAACAAGCTTCTAGCCCACCCCCCCAAAAAAAACAAAAACAACTTTGTTACCTGCCAGTTTTTGCATCCAACACAACACTCTCCCCTTCATCATGTGACTGTTACTTGCTTGAGAGGCTGAAGGCTAACACATACACTATATGGACACAAGTTGGTGGACACTTAGCACTCATGTTTGTCTTTTCTGGGAAGATTCATCACTAGATTTTGGAGTGTAGCTGTGGGGATTTGTGATCATTCATCCACAGGAGTATCATTAAGGTCAGGTGCCGATGTCAGACAGGGAAACCTGGGGCAATTGGCATTCGAGTTTATCCCAATCGTGTTCGGTGGGGTCGAGGTCAGTGCTCTGCAAGCAACTTGTGTTGTCCCACTCCATCCTTGGCAAGGCATGTCTTCATGGAGGTGTGTGTGTGTGTGTGTGTCTGTCTGGGAGAGAGAGACTCGGACTGTTCCCAGATTGAGTTTGCTGGGGAGACCCAGTCTTGGACAAAATGACACATTTGAAATCTACCCCACTCTGAGATCATATTTATTATATTGCAAATTTGAGAATGTGCCATAGCAGTACACTTCAATCACAGCGAAAACATAACCAGTCCCTAGATGTTTGGTGTAAATGAAGCGTATTTTCCGGACTATACGTCGCTCCGGAGAACAAGTCGCATTGGCCAAAAACTACATAATAGAGAAGAAAAAACATATAAGTCACACTGGACTATAAGTCACAAACTCATGGAACCTTGGCCTGGAAATCTGCTGGAAGTTTGTGACGTTGTGGTCCTCGCTCTGAAAGACGTGGTTATGTTGCATGAAGCGGAAACACCAAGAAGGTCCTCACGCAAAGTCATTTCTATTAATCTCCTTGACAACTACCTGGATGTGAAGATGCAACTGCACTGTTGACAAGCTTCTCCCTGCAGCATGCTGTTCAAACCCCCATGTGCAAGCTTGTTCCGCTAGCTGTGGGCATCTAGCTTTTAGACTGTGATTAGCTTTTCGCCCACGATTAGCTTTTTTGTTTTCTTTATTGCAGTAATAATCTCCACTTTTTTGCCCTCTTTTTGCCTTTTGCAGTTGTGAGTGTAAAAATAAACGTGAAATTACTAGTCTTTCTCAAAAAATTAGCATATTGTGATAAAGTTCATTATTTTCTGTAATGTACTGATAAAAATTAAACTTTCATATATTTTAGATTCATTGCACACCAACTGAAATATTTCAGGTCTTTTATTGTTTTAATACTGATGATTTTGGCATACAGCTCATGAAAACCCAAAATTCCTATCTCAAATATTAGCAGATTTCATCCGACCAATAAAAACAAAAAAAGTGTTTTTAATACAAAAAAAAGTCAATCTTCAAATAATTATGTTCAGTTATGCACTCGATACTTGGTCAGGAATCCTTTTGCAGAAATGACTGCTTCAATGCGGCGTGGCATGGAGGCAATCAGCCTGTGGCACTGCTGAGGTGTTATGGAGGCCCAGGATGCTTCGATAGCGGCCTTAAGCTCATCCAGTGTTGGGTCTGGTGTCTCTCAACTTTCTCTTCACAATATCCCACAGATTCTCGATGGGGTTCAGGTCAGGAGAGTTGGCAGGCCAATTGAGCACAGTAATACCATGGCCAGTAAACCATTTAGCAGTGGTTTTGGCACTGTGAGCAGGTGCCAGGTTGTGCTGAAAAATGAAATCTTCATCTCCGTAA
Source organism: Plotosus lineatus (assembly GCA_024760905.1). Classification (NCBI taxonomy): domain Eukaryota; kingdom Metazoa; phylum Chordata; class Actinopteri; order Siluriformes; family Plotosidae; genus Plotosus; species Plotosus lineatus. The sequence goes on along the minus strand of CM045732.1, from coordinate 46,568,217 downwards.
AGCTTTTCAGCAGATGGAAGCATGAAGTGCTCCAAAATCTCCTGATAGCTAGCTGCATTGACCCTGCCCTTGATAAAACACAGTGGACCAACACCAGCAGCTGACAAGGCACCCCAGACCATCACTGACTGTGGGTACTTGACACTGGACTTCAAGCATTTTGGCATTTCCTTCTCCCCAGTCTTCCTCCAGACTCTGGCACCTTGATTTCCGAATGACATAAAAATTTGCTTTCATCCAAAAAAAGTACTTTGGACCACTGAGCAACAGTCCAGTGCTGCTTCTCTGTAGTCACGCGCTTCTGCCACTGTTTCTGGTTCAAAAGTGGCTTGACCTGGGGAATGCGGCACCTGTAGCCCAGTCCACTGCTTCCACAGGTCCCCCAAGGTCTGGAATCGGCCCTTCTCCACAATCCTCCTCAGGGTCCGGTCACAGCACCGGTGCAGCGTTTTCTGCCACACTTTTTCCTTCCCACAGACGTCCCACTGAGGTGCCTTGATACAGCACTCTGGGAACAGCCTATTTGCTCAGAGATTTCTTTCTGTGTCTTACCCTCTTGCTTGAGGGTGTCAATGATGGCCTTCTGGACAGCAGTCAGGTCGGCAGTCTTACCCATGATTGCGGTTTTGAGTAATGAACCAGGCTGGGAGTTTTTAAAAGCCTCAGGAATCTTTTGCAGGTGTTTAGAGTTAATTGGTTGATTCAGATGATTAGGTTAATAGCTCGTTTAGAGTACCTTTTCATGATATGCTAATTTTTTGAGATAGGAATTTTGGGTTTTCATGAGCTGTATGCCCAAATCATCAGTATTCAAACAATAAAAGACCTGAAATATTTCAGTTGGGGTGCAATGAATCTAAAATATATGAAAGTTTAATTTTTATCAGTACATTACAGAAAATAATTAACTTTATCACAATATACTAATTTTTTGAGAAGGACTAGTATGTTCGTTATTATGATATTTATCTACCTGGACGTAGAGACGCAACAGCACTGTTGACAAGCCTCTCCCTGCAGCACGTTGCTCAAGCACCCATGTGCGAGCTCGTTCCTCTAGCTGTGGCTATCTAGGTTTTAGCCCACGATTAGCTTTTTTTGTTTTCTTCATTGCAATATCAATAATCTCGGCTTTTCTCCAGTCTCTTCCAAGTTTCTTATTCACCCCAAAGTTTCTTTCTGCTGATCGATTACCATTTTCTGCTGAATATTTGACTACTTGCAGCTTGTAATCCGCAGAATAGGATTTTCTTTTTGGGGACGTTTCTTCAGTGGTGAATGAACAGGTACTGGTACCCAAGCCGAGTGCCCTCTTGTGGTTAAGAGTGTAAAAATAACAATCGTGAAATTATGTCTGTTATAATGACGAACAGAATTATACGTCATAATTTCACATATAAGTCGTTCTGGTGTATAAGTCAAAGTATGGAAAAAAGTGCGAATTCTAGTCCGGAAAATACGGTATTTTATATACTTGGTGATTTGATTGACATTTTGACACAAACAAACAAACAAATAATCAATGTTTTTCCCCTCAAGGCAACAGCAGTGAATGTCCAGCTCCAGGAAATTTGTCTGATAACACGGAGTGTGTGGATAAGGGCCAGTGTCGTGGAGGCGAGTGTGTTCCTTTTTGTGAGGCCACACAGAACCTTCGCTCATGTGCATGCAACGGTGAGTGCAGATTAAATTTACTTTTGGCTCAGCTGGCACCGTTTCTATTACTCTCTGACACAGTGGGATAAGCAAGGGCTCCTGGAAGTTGGAGTATTGGAAGTGTAGATGACCTTTTTAGAATTTACTCAGGATTTCAGTTGCATGTACATGTCCATAATACATGAAAGGAAAATTTCTTTCACTGACTTATCAGTCGAATGAGAAGGGTGAGTTTGTATTGCTTGACACATTTTCAAATTAGGAGGTATTTAAAAAGGTACATTAAACAAGGAGATTTTTAAAAAATAATGTCCCAATCTGTGCAGTACACATATACAGTGCTATACAGTGTCAGTGGCCCCTGCCCGGGTAATCTCCTTTATTTCTTTTTGAAATTGTACGCCTTGTTCCACTTTGTATGATGGGGTGTTGAACTTCCGAGATATCTCACACATTACAAATTCTCCCTGTCTTACATTCATTTGTTTTATGTTTTTTTTTTTTTTTTAAAAAGTCAAATTTTGAGTTTGGACGTACCTACGTAGTACGCTGAAGTAATGACGCAATGACATAATGACGCTGCGTCCATTGTTTACAAACAACAGACTGAAAATGCCCCTCCTTCCCAGTTCATTCATATATATATATATATATATATATATATATATATATATATATATGTTATATAGCGTGTTACCCTTGTGTTAAGACGTTGTCTCCGTGATCTTTGTGTTTACACTGTTTTGCGGACTATTGTAACCTTAAGCAAATATGGTTGGTCAGAAGCGTAAGCCTACTAGCATGGGTGCAAGTCTCATACACGGAGATGAATTAGCTATCTGCTCAGATCGGCGCAACGTACTATGCATACTCAGTTAAGCAAAGAGAGTTGTAAAATGAATGAAAACCCAAATCCAGAAAAGAAAGATAACTCTCCGCTCTGCTGGTGATTCACATCAGTGCAAGCTGAGTTCTAAACGAGTTCAACTGCGCCCTTGCTCACTTGAAAGAGCAGAAGTCTTAGCGTAATGCCAAGTGTTAGTCCAAGCTTCCTGTGTTCATGACAGCGTCTGTAGTAAATGCCATTTTCAATAACACCCCGAGTAAATGGTACGTCCTGCCTCTCTATATGGTAAATGGTACGTCCCTGCTTCTAGTGTGCCGTGTGTTCTCAACAGCACGGAACATTTTGAACAAGAAGAGACACTTATCACCGGATAATGCAGATATGTGCAGCTTCTTGCATCATAATTATTAATTGTAAAAATGCATATCTCTTAAACTTATCAATTGACAAGTGTTTGTAGAATAGAAACAACTTGCTTGAAATTAACTAGTAAACAAGTATTTATAGATTTGATAAATACAAAAAGGTGTTCATTAAAATCTTGTCGGTGGAAAACGATTTCCTGTCTTTTATTTCAAATTTGGCTTTAGTAATTGGTCACTTTATTATAAAATATTCAATGTATTATACAAACTACTGTAATATATCTTAGTCTGTTCTATTTAATGCATTTATGGAACAGGACAACAATATTCTAATGTATCGATACATCGGAATTTTTTTTTTTTTAATCAATATATCGATACCAATAATGGGTTTTCAATGGCACCCTTATTATTTATGGATGTATAGTACAGCATGAGCGTCATACGTCACTGTAACAACTTGCGTTCACTTTCAAATTATGTTCGGCCGTCCGAAACAAATTAAAAACGTAAGTCGGGGAGCGTCTGTAATAGCAGTAAAACGGTACACAGATATTAAGCTAACAGATCAGATATAAACTACTGAATAAAATAAATCTCAGCCCATCTCCAATCAATTCCTACATAACTCTGCATGCTTTTTTTTTTAAACGTGTGTAAACAATCATACATAGAAAGACAACATACTTTGTGACTAAATGTATTCATATGCAAATTAGTTGTGTGTTGCCAGTGGGAGAGAATCTTGCAACATTTTTTGCTGCATTACAGTGAATTAGACTAATACAAATTTATTTTCTATTACTTGTAGGGCTTGTTTATGCATTGACGCTTCATAACACTTCAAACTAGAAGCAATCAAATCCATATTCATGGTTCAACCGGATCGTTATTGAAGGTTACTGTATCATGTATAATCAGACCACACTGGGTTCTCCTGCATTACAGATACAGACCACTCGTGTAAAGTGTGCTGTAAGAATCGAGACGGACTCTGCAAACCTTTTACATTAAACGGTGATTATCTGTACCTGCGCAAGGGGAAGCCGTGCACTGTGGGCTTCTGCGATGGCACCGTGAGCAGCTTCATTTTCCTCTTCCTTTCTTTTTGTGATTTATTTCATACAAAGAGCAGTTTTACTTATTTCTGCTCTTTCAGGGTAAATGCATGAAGCAGGTGCAAGATGTTGTCGAGCGGTTGTGGGACTTCATTGACAAGTTGGATATCAACACATTTAGTAAGTGAATTAATTTTGCACCTTTTTATGATTCTGATATTTTGGGGTTTTTTTTTTCTTAATGTTTTTATAAAGGGCTCAGATTTTTCAGGGGTTTGGTGAAAGGTTAAACTCATGAACCCTAAAGATAAATAATTTTCTGAATTTTTTTTAAACCCACCTTTATTAAGGCTATCAGTGATTCTAAAGTTGAATGTGATTCATTCATTGTCTGAACCACTTGATTCTAATTAGGGTTGCGGGGAGGCTGGCGCCCATCTCGGCCAACTCTGGGCACTCTGGACAGCTCATCAGGCCATCGTAGAACTGAATGTGATGTTCAACTCTTTTTCAGGGAAGTTCCTGGCTGACAATATAGTAGGTTCTGTGGTGGTCTTTTCCCTCCTCTTCTGGATCCCTCTGAGCATTTTGGTGCACTGTGTGGTAAGTATTCTTATTTATTATTTTTTTTAAGTAAAGTAATAAAAGAGCGATGAGTTTTGCAATTGTAGGGGAATAATCAGGTGATACATTATACAGCCCAAAGTTTGTGAACACCTGACCACTCACACATAATTGTACATTTTGAAAATTATATTCCATATTTAGTTCCCTTTCTTGGAAAAAGTTTCCACTACATATCATAACACGGCCATTCACGGGTGCTATAGCATTAGTGTGGTAGGGCACTGGTGGGAATCTCTTTCAGTCTTCAGTTCAGGACTCTGTGAAGGTTTTACTGGCTTCTAATAATTGACCAAGGGTGAAGATGTCTCTGTACAGACAGAGTGATTTATCTGTCTTCCACTGGCTACCACCAGCATAATGATGCGTCTTCTCACAGACCAAAATGTCTTCTGAAACTGGTTCAGTGAGATCAGTGAATAGGGGTTTAGCAACATGAAAGTGTATCTGGAAAGCCTACAATGATGTCAGCAGGAAACATGGAGTCTATCGAACATCTAATGGAATCTGTGCCATAAGGAATTGATGCTAATATAAGGGTAACGTGAAACTCTACCTAGGATTGGAATAAGTGTTCCTAAAGCCCGGTTCTCATTTAGGCGATAACACCCGTTTGTGCCAAAATCAATTTTTATTTCGGGAGCGAGCATGAAGCATCTGTGACCGACACCGTCAGTGACTGGCAGCGAGGAACGTTGGACGGTTACACAAGATAACCTATGTACTAACCTGGGACTCTCACCAACTGTCCGAAATTACAGGGATCCCTCACTTTCCACGATTAATTGGGACTGAGATTGGGTTTGCTAATTGGGGACTCCCCCTTCCCCCGCGCGCAACCGCCAAATTACGTGAAGTAGAGTCAACCCCGCTGACTGACGTATACATACATGTATACGTGTATATAATATCAATAAATATATATTCAATGCAATAAATGCTTATAACAATTAAGCATTCAAAAATAATGCATAAGATGTAAATAAAATATAAATACAGTAAAACCTCCGCTGACGAACGCTTAAGATCACGAACTTTTCGCCTCAAGAACATTAAATTTGCGAGCATATAGTCTCTGCTGACGGACTAGTTTTCGGCGGACAAACCAAACCACGCGGTCGAACAGCGCCACGGTGGCGGCCACGAGAAGTTGACGCACGCTCACGGTGTCACAGTTCGTCACCCCCTTTCTTTGAATGCGGAAGTGGTTTGTGTTTGATAGACATTTTGGACCATACTGAGTGTACTTTTGCTATTATGGGACCGAAAAAGACCCCACCACAGGCGGAGCTCATTGAAAAACACGAACGAGGTGTGCGTTTGTGTGACTTAGCGTCCCAGTACCAGTACAAGGAACAAGGAAGCTATTAAGGGTGCGTGTGTGGCTAAGGGTGTTTCCAAACAGTAGGCGTTTCCAAACACTCCTTCCAAACAGTAAGTCCCTCCCTCCCTCCTCCTCCCACTCCATTCCATCAAGCCGTCAACTACCATCACAAAGGTAAATAAAACCACTTTATTATATACAGTACAGTTTATTTCTTTAATTACAATACAGTAGCACATTTATTATACATAAAATAAGGTATATTTTTGTGTAGTTTTAAGGCTTATTTAGTAGAAAATTATGTTTTATGGGGACCTGGGAACGGATTATTCTCATTTTAATGGTTTTTTATGGGAAATAAATGTTCGGAAGACGAACTTTTCGCCTCACACACACTTTCTGGGAACCAATTATGTTCGTGAGCTGAGGTATCACTGTACACATACATACAGACATGCGGACACAGATGCAAGTAGTTTTGATAGTGGGGGTTTTAGGTTGTTGTTTTTTTTGTTGTTTTTGTTTGTTTGGGGTTTTTTGCATAATTGGCCTTGTTTTTCAGAATTTTCCTTAGCTTTTTCCCTGTTTTTCCTTATTTTTTAAATTCGATTAATAAAAAAAAAAAAAAAAAAAATGCGATGCACTGAAGCCACCTGAATTGAAGAGTGAAGTAGCGAGGGATCCCTGTACAGTATATTGCCACCAGTCAGAGACCATTGTGGTCGATCATAGATAGGTGGGGACATGGTTGCAGAATTTTCATGACCTAGTTTGCAAACCATCAGATTTTCATCAGCATTATTTTATTCAAGTTATTTCGGACATCACATACACAGGTGTGGTTGGTCTGAGATAGTCGGCAAAAAAAAATTGGAGGCAAGTCACCAGAGAATTACCAAATTAAGATCTGGCCTTAATAAGTGTTCTGTAAGTATCAATAGAGACTCGTTTGGTGGACAATTGACAAAGTAACCTATTACTATCGAAACGATAATGTATTAGAATGCGTGTTTTGATCCAAATGCCGTGCTGTTATATAAAATGACTCAAACTCTACACATTTGGGAATTCAGCACTTTTTTTTTTTTTTCATTGTGTGTTTGCAGGATAAGAAGCTGGATAGACAGTATGAGGAGAACTCCAAGTCTCTCGGATACCCCAGCGTGAGTGTCCTTTCCTAACCCGTGCCCCGATATTCCAGAGCCGAGAATCATTTGCATGAATATAAACAGGGCAGAGACGTTAGCGTAATTGTACGTGCGCGTGTGTGTGTGTGTGTGTGAGCGCGTGTATGAAGTAGTCAGCATTCACTTCTTCAGTGTCGCTTAACACATTATACGAGTCTGTGAGTGAGTGTGGTTGAAGATGTGACCTGTAGCTTCACTGTTTGCTCTGAGCCTCAAGGAACCGCAGCAGATGATGGTGGAAGTGTGTAGTGAAGCCTGAGGTGAGTGCGTCACGTGCTGTTTGCCCGTGTAGAGTGCAGTGTGTCGAGTCGTGTGCACCTGTTGGCTAGCTGTCTCCTAAGGTGTGTCGAATGCTGAGCACGGTTGACGTGTATAGTGTTGTGCAGTCAGTGTTGATGTAAACGTCGACGTCCTGAAGTGTGGAAGTGTTCCGAGTGCATGGCTTTTCCAGAAAAATCGCACAAACCTCAAGAACGCTCGGCGCCCACGGAAACAGGTGTGGATGATTTTTGCCTGAGCAGTTCCAGGGTGTGTTCGAGGCTATGTCAGTGTAGAAACAGGAATTTTGGCATGTTTGTCATGTTTTAGATCTTAAATGTTATGTTGAGAAGTTGTTAAGCTGTAGTGCATAACATAATATTGTGTAATACTAAAACAGCTGGATTTTGTTTTGGTTAAATCTATTAAAAATATCGTCCATCGCTGGCAACACTGTCTCGTTCAGGACTTTTTAATTTATTTATGTAATAAATTTACTCATCATTGCTCTGCCAATTTTGTTGTACGTTTCTGTTCCTCTTTCAGAATATAGAAATGCTGAACAGTGCAGAGGGGGCTCCCATGCGCATCATCAAAGCCGCCTTTCCTCCTCCTCCGCCTCCTCCTTCTGTTTCAGCAGCGCAATCCGTGCCGGGACACCTCAGTGGCGGCAGCAGCACCTCTCCGCCTACAACCTCCTCTTCGGAGCCCAGAGCAGATCCTCCGCGTATGGCTACCATCGAGGAGGACTCCGGCGGTGACTCTCCACCAGGGACAGCCTTCTCCCCGAGCGCTGCGCCAGCCAAGTCGTTCGAGGACCTCACCGAACATTCATCTCTAAACCGTCAGAACAAGCGACTGCAGAGACAAGACCGCGTCGAGAGTAAAGAGACGGAGTGTTGAAGCAGGCACGCTCCACTTTAAATCCACACTTATACACACTCCACTGCAAACACGCGTCTTGGTACATGATAAAGTAATGAGCGTTGAAGAGAATCTGTTTGGAGAAATTCCAGGATCACAATGGTGTAGTGTAGGTGTATTGTGAGGACTGCTGTGTGTTGTTGTTGTTGTTTTTTTGTTTGTTTGTTTTTGTTTTTTTGGTTAGTTATTTTAATTTCAGGTGTATTTTTAAAAGATAAACCTCATGTATACATTCTGGAAGCCTGGATATTAAAGGTGCTCTCAGCCTCATATAAGGATAAACAGTTCCTTTTTCCTCAATTTGATCCTGACCACTGTGTCCATATCCGTGGACTGCCTTTTAGGGATAGGGAGACATGAGGGGCGGGGCTAATTTCTGGACCAGAAATTTTTTAATGAATCCCTCGAAGCTACCCAGATCCCTTGCATGGCCTGAAAAATGTTTTGATAACAGATATGGAAATGTGTTTAATCATATAAACAAACTCTGTTGGGGCTGAGTGTAGTGGGTGGGTTGCAAGGCTGATGGGCATGAGTTTGAGTCTCCACTGTGCTCAGCAAAGTTAACCATAAGTCTGTTTCTCTGCCCTCCCAGCAGTGTAAATGGGTTCCAGTAGAAATACTGGGAATGTTACTTAGTGTCCCATCAAGAAGGAGTTGAACTTTTCACCTCATACTACAGAAATCAGGAAAAGATCCAGCTCTGATGAGCAACCAGGCTCAGGTGCAAAATGCCAAACAGACTTAACGTTATTCACAAACTGCACTTAAAAAAAAAAAAAAAAAAAGTCAGATATAAATACATATTTAAAGTGTCTTGCAGAACAGCATGGGCGGAGTCACACTGGAATTAAAACCAAGGCTGTGTGTTCCTGGTCACTGAAATGCCGGTGAGTACAGGGTGTACCAATCACTGGAGCTTGGAAATGTGAACAAGTCTTGGGATTGTTTCACTTAATATTTGAGTAAAGGTCAACCATAAAGACCCAGATTAATTTAATTGCCCTTAATGATGCATCATGGGAGTAATCTAGTCCTGGTGCTGGCTCTGACTGAATCTGTTCACTCTGCTTCTGTCTGAACTCATGATGTATTGAAGGCAGAATTTCTGCTGGAAAGTCACCAGTTTGTGGTTGTATTAGTTTCTAACTGCCACTCGTGAACATGTCAATCAGATAAAACTGGCATGTGATTGATGAATCAAAGGCTCCTAATACTAAAATCATTGCTCTGCTCTGTCCTGTAGCAAATCACATGACTACCCTTAAAATGTTCTAGTTTATAAAATGCCTTGGAAGGTTTAACTGGAAGAATAAATGAAATATAAATACACTGAATTCTAATTTAAATGCACATTTTTTGAGCCGACATAAACATATCAAAGGTGTGTGTGTGTGTGTGTGTGTGTGTGTGGTATTTTGTATTCAGGCACTTCATACTTAAAGGTGCTCTTAAGGTCTCTGTGTATATGGACGTGGTGTAGGTGTTAGAACATCCGCCTCAGCAACAAGGTTCTAGGTATGAGACCCCGACTTGGCGAGAGTGGTTCTGTGTGCAGGTTGCATGTTGTTCACGTGCTTGCCTGGGTTTCCTCCAACAGTCCAAATACGTGCTTATTGGACTAACTGGCTGTTCAAAAATTGTCCCTAGGAATGAATGGGTGTGAATTATTGTATGTTGGCCCTGGAATGGTCTGGTGAGCTGTTCAGGGTGTGCCTTCAGAGTCAGCTAAGATGGGTTCCAGCCTCACCACCACCACAATAGTAAATTATAGTAAACTGGCAAGTGAGTGGTGTGTGTCCCCGTAATGATCCAGATAATATGGATTTATAATTAAGCGCTGTGGCTAAATCTATAAAAATGTCATTACTCTTGAAACGTTTTCATTAATATTAGATCAGGAGTCTGTGATGTGCGTTTAGTTATATTGAAATTGTGCCTTTTTGTTTGTGTACTGTTTAAACATTACTGTAATTTATAGCTTTTTGATGCCCAGGTTATAAAACATATTCTACTGTGCTTTACACACGTGAAACACTTCTAAATTTCTAATTTTTTTATTTATTTATTTTTTTTAAATCTAATGCCTGAAAGTATATCACGTTACCCTTGTAATATTTGAGGATGTATTTAGTGCTAGTATAGTATTGTTACTATTATCACGTGTGTCTTCTAGATGTGTAGATATCTTCATTTACTTCCACTATCTGGTCTCACAAGAATAAACTCAAGCACTGCACACGCTCTTGTACTCATTTGATCATCACATCTTTCAATCAGAGTTTATCGACATGTGGAGAAGAGTCATCCAAACATTCATTACAGATTCCACTTCTTAATCATTAATTCCAGACTTTGCAGTTCTGTACAAACATGAATACACCTCTGCTCACCTTGCATGTGTAGGTGATTAATACCTCAGTGTTTGTGATAAAACAGTGTGATTGTTGCTCTTTCACCATTAATGAATTGGCAGCAATTAAGTTAATAAGCGAGTCAATGCAAATCAACCCCACGTGCTTGGTGTGCAGATCACTGCTCGAATTGGCACGATCTTGTCTGCTGTTGATTTTAAAATTCAGTTATTATTGCAACCAAAAAATAGGAGGTGTGTTTGGTGAATCAACATAATTCCCTGTATTACGGTTTAATATCCACCACACAAGCAGTGCGATCGGACGGGTTCGCAGTCTCAAGATGATAATGATGCACTGAAGGCGAGGATGTCGCTGAATATTCCAAGAGACGGAATTCCGAAGTGCATCACTGTTGTAGGATACACACTACACAGCAACATCAGCACACAAGTGTCCCAGACAAAAAAAAAAAATATATATATATATATAGATACACACACACACACACACACATACGTTTGAATTTCTTTTCATAAGAGGGGGTTGTTTTCGTATCTCGGGGATGGAAACTTAAGAAAATGATCTTCATAAGTAGGGGGCCGACTGTGTATATACATACACATATATATATATATATATACACACACACACACACACACACACACACAGTGGAGCCTATATATATATACACACACACATACACACAGTGGAGCCTATATATATATGCATACATACACTAGTCCTCAAAAAAATAGCATATTGTGATAAAGTTCATTCTTTTCTGTAATGTACTGATAAAAATTAAACGTTCATATATTTTAGATTCATTGCACACCGACTGAAATGTTTCAGGTCTTTTATTGTTTTAATTCTGATGATTTTGGCATACAGCTCATGAAAACCCAAAATTACTATCTCAAAAAATTAGCATATTTCATCCGACCAATAAAAAAAAAAAGTGTTTTTAATACAAAAAAGAGTCAACCTTCAAATAATTATGTTCAGTTATGCAGTCAATACTTGGTCGGGAATCCTTTCGCAGAAATGACTGCTTCAATGCAGCGTGGCATGGAGCCAATCAGCCTGTGGCACTGCTGAGGTGTTATGGAGGCCCAGGATGCTTCGATAGCGGCCTTAAGGTCATCCACAGTGTTGGGTCTGGTGTCTCTCAACTATCTCTTCACAATATCCCACAGATTCTCTATGGGCTTCAGGTCAGGAGAGTTGGCAGGCCAATTGAGCACAGTAATACCATGGTCAGTAAACCATTTACCAGTGGTTTTGGCACTGTGAGCAGGTGCCAGGTCGTTGCTGAAAAATGAAAATCTTCATCTCCATAAAAGCTTTTCAGCAGATGGAAGCATGAAGTGCTCCAAGATCTGATAGCTAGCTGCATTGACCCCGCCCTTGATAAAACACAGTGGACCAACACCAGCAGCTGACATGGCACCCCAGACCATCACTGACTGTGGGTACTTGACACTGGACTTCAGGCATTTTGACATTTCCTTCTCCCCAGTCTTCCTCCAGACTCTGGCACCTTGATTTCTGAATGACATGCAAAATTTGCTTTCATCTGACAAAAGTACATTGGACCACTGAGCAACAATCCAGTGCTGCTTCTCTGTAGCCCAGGTCAGGTGCTTTTGCGGCTGTTTCTGGTTCAAAAGTGGCTTGACCTCGGGAATGCGGCACCTGTAGCCCATTTCCTGCACACGCCTGTGCACGGTGGCTCTGGATGTTTCTACTCCAGACTCAGTCCACTGCTTCCACAGGTCCCACAAGGTCTGGAATCGGCCCTTCTTTCACTTTTTCCATCCCACTGAGGTGGCTTGATACAGCACTCTGGGAACAGCCTATTCGCTGAGAGATTTCTTTCTGTGTCTTACCCTCTTGCTTGAGGGTGTCAATGATGGCCTTCTGGACAGCAGTCAGGTCTGCAGTCTTACCCATGATCGCGGTTTTGAGTAATGAACCAGGCTGGGAGTTTTTAAAAGCCTCAGGAATCTTTTGCAGGCGTTTAGAGTTAATTGGTTGATTCAGATGATTAGGTTCATAGCTCGTTTAGACTACCTGAACATGATATGCTAATTTTTTGAGATAGGAATTTTGGGTTTTCATGAGCTGAATGCCAAAATCATCAGTATTAAAACAATAAAGGACCTGAAATATTTCAGTTGGTGTGCAATGAATCTAAAATATATGAAAGTTTAATTTTTATCAGTACTTTATAGAAAATAATGAACTTTATCACAATATGCTAATTTTTTGAGAAGGACGAGTGTATATATATATATATATATATACAAATAAATAAAAGTATTGGGCAATGTAAAAATGTGCAAGTTCACCCATTTAAAAAGATAAGAGAGGTTTGTAATTTTCATCATAGGTACATATCAAGCTTAAGAGACAGAATGTAAAAAAAAAAAATCCAGGAAATCACATTGTATGATATTTTTTTAAACAATATATTTGTGAAAATGGGAGGCCAGTAAGTATTGGGCAGCCAGTAAAAGTTACTTTTAATACTTTGTAATGTAGCCTTGGTTGGCAATGACAGAGGTCAAACGGTTCTTGTAGTTCTTGACCAGGTCTACACACACTTTAGTTGGTATTTTGGCCCACTTCTCTGCACAGATCTTCTCGAGCGCTGTGATATTTGAGGGCTGTCACTTGGCAACTCAAAGTTTTAACTCCCTCCACAGGTTTTCGATTGGCTTGAGGTCTGGAGACTGGCTAGGCCAGTTCCCATTTATAGCCCATTCATGTTGCCAATGATACGGTGCAGTCTTCCTGTCCCTTTTGCAGAAAAGCATCCCCAAAGCATGATGTGTCCACCCCCATGCTTCACAGTAGGAATGGTGTTCTTGGGATGCAACTCAGCATTCTTCTTCCTCCAAACACGGCGAGTGCTGTTTAAACCACAAAGTTCAATTTTGGTCTCATCTAACCACATCACATTCTCCAAATCCTCCTCTGGATCGTCCAGATGGTCTTTAGCATATTTCAGACGGGCCTTTACATGTTTTTTGTTTAACAGGGGAACCTTTCAGGCAATGCAGGATTTCATCTCATGACGACGTAGTGTGTTAGTTATTGTCATCTTTGTGACGGTGGTTCCTGCCGTCTTCAAATCATTGACCACTTCCTGCCGTGTAGTTCTGGGATGATTACTCACTTTTGTTCTCAGGATCCTTTGAACCCCACGAGGTGAGATCTTGCATGGAGCACCACTCCTAGGGAGGTCGTCAGTGATGTTATACTTCCATTTTCTAATAATGTTTCCAACTGTTGATCTTTTCTCACAAAGTTGTTTACCAATTGCAGTTTGACTCATCCCAGCTTTGTGCAGTTGTACAATTTTATCTCTGGTGTCTTTGGGAAGCGCTCTGGTCTTGGTCATGGTGAAGACTGCAGTCTGACAGTTTGAAGGTGGGTGCAGGTTTGAAGGTGTTTCTTATACGTCTAATCAGTTCAAACAGGTGTCATTTATACTGTTAACGAGTGGGGTCCAAAATAATGTTTGTTTTCTAGCTGCCCAATACTTATTGGCCTCCCATTTTCACAAATAAATTGTTTAAAAATCATACAATGTGATTTCCTGGATTTTTTTACATTCTGTCTCTCAAGCTTGATGTGTACCTATGATGAAAATTACAAACCTCTCATCTTTTTAAATGGGTGAACTTGCACATTTTTATATTGACCAGGAAAATGCCAAAAGGGCAGAATTATTGGACCCACTGTATACACAAACACAAAAAAAATATACATATATTCTATCTATATCTTCTTCTATATTCACCTGAAGAGAGAGGATGGTTTCACCACCCCTCGAAACAGATCTGTAGTGATAAATGGAGTTTCAATAGAAAGTCTTTGTCCTGTCCTTTTATTTTTGTGTGTATATATATATATATATATATACATATACATGCATACATACATACATCCCTGGAGTATTTACACATTTTTGTGATGAGAATCTCTGAAAAGGCTTATCTGCACACCATTCATTCATTCTCTAAGCAGCTTAATCCTATTTAGGATCATGGAGAGACTGGTGTCCATCTCAGCCAACTGTGGGTAAGGGTTGGGTGCCCCCCCCCCCCAACAGCTGCTAGGGTGCCCCCCCCCCCAACAGCTGCTAGGCCATTGCAATGCCAACACACATACAACCATTGACACACATAGGGGTGATTTGAAACAACCAATTAACTTAATATGCAGGTTTTCAGGCTGTTGGAGGAAACCCATGCAAGTACATGAACATTCAAACACCTGGAAGTCTGGTTGTGGGGCAGATGTGCTTACCACTACAACACCGCTGTTGGTTTGCACACAATTTACTTTTTTTATACACTACAAGGAAATAAGAAAAGCAAACTCACTGTGGGGTGGATGAATAAATATAATGATGTTATCTAAGATAAACTGAGTGATCATTTTGACTTATCCACTCGGAATAATTTTTGTTTTTTTCACAAGTGAGTGGCCCAATCAGATCGCACCATTCCTGTGTAGCAAGTACTGCACCGTACCGTACTAATAAACAGGCATCAAAAGTGAGATGCACGCTGCTGAATAGTCAACTATTCAATTTAACAACATCCAATGACACCTACCAAACAAACCAAATGATGTAACCTGTTAAATCCTTGCCTCAATGTTCCATCTCAGGGTTTACTCAGTCATACCTACCTCGCCGACAGTGAATAATTAATTGTGAAAGAGTCCGACGATGCCACAATTACTCATTATGTATTCTTACCTTCCACAATTAAAGCCCCTAAAAGTATAATTTCATTATTTACTGTCTCTCTATTCCTGTTTATCATTCACTTTCAAACTTGTGCTACAATTAATCAGTTTAAACATCCCACATACCAAACTACCTGTGAGTCCAAGGATATGTAAAAGTCTCACAGGACAACTTCTGGACCTGTGTCTCGTAGCTGTAACACGATCAGCCATCGTCAACATGACCCAACAGCTCCAGCAAACACTGAAGCCTTTTCTCATCCTCCATTCAACAGAAAGCCTCCATGCAAATCAGCCAGAAAAGACATAAATATGGACAGTAGCATTAAAACGTGGATATTCTAATCACACAGCAGGCTGTTGTCAGGGTTCTTACAGTCCACATCAGCCCAATAAGGAAGGATGAAGGGTAGATCAGTCACTCTGCTCTCCAACAGTCCCCACACATGCTCGGCTACAAACTGGTTGCCCTTCTCGGAGAGGTGCAAGCCGTCTGAGAGATACACCGAGAAGTCCTGGATGAAGAATAAGTGTTGGTTACATACAAATATATTCACATCAAATATGTTTAAACAGCTTGATTACTGCCAAATTATTCCTAATGACCTACAAGTGCTATATGTGGGAATAGATGAACATTATACTGTTACTGTAGCTGTGGTGTGGAATATATACAGGGTTTATTAATAATGTGGGAATTAAAGTACAGTGATCCCTCGGTACTTCGTGCTTCAGTGCATCGTGGGTTTTTCAAAAATACTCATCGAAAAATTAAAAACACAAGACAATTAAAGGAAAATAGGGAAAAAGTTAAGGAAAATGCCACAAAAATGAGGCCAAGTGTGCAAAATAAACAAAAACAACAAAACTACTTACATTTTTATGTGAGATGCGCATCTGTGTGTGTGGTGCTCTGTATGTGTATGTATTTATATTTTATTTACATTTTACACATTATTTTTTGTTATACACATTTATAGTGTTGAATATGTATTTATTGATATTATATACACATATAAATGTACGTATACATCAGTCAGGGCAGGGTGATCCTGCTTCGCGGTATTCGGTGGTCATGGGGGGGGGGATCTCGGTCCCAATTAACCGTGGAAAGTGAGGGATCCTTGTGTGTGTGTGTGTGGGTGTGTATATATATATATATATATATATATATATATATACCTACACACACACACACACACACACACACACATATATATCTTCTTTTCCTTTCGGCTGTTCCCTTCAGGGGTCGCCACAGCAAATGATCTGCCTCCATCTCTCCCTATCCTCTGCATCTTCTACTCTTACTCCAACGACCTTCATGTCCGCCTTCACCACATCCATAAATCTTCTCTTTGGTCTTCCTCTGGGCCTTTTGCCTGGTAGTTCCAACCTCAGCATCCTACTACCAATATACTCACTATCCCTCCTCTGTACATGTCCAAACCATCTCAATCTAGCCTCTCTGACTTTGTCTCCAAAACATCTTACATGTGCTGTCCCTCTGATGTACTCATTTCTGATCCTATCCATCCTCGTTACTCCCAAAGAGAACCTCAACATTTTCATCTCTGCTACCTCCAACTCTGACTCCTGTCTTTTCCCCAGGGCCACTGTCTCTAAACCATACAACATTGCTGGCCTCATCACCGTCTTGTACACTTTTCCCTTCATTCTTGTCGATACTCTCCTATCACACATCACACCGGACACTTTTCTCCATCCATTCCAACCAGCCTGCACGCGCTTCTTCACCGCTTTTCCACACTCTCCATTGCTCTGGATTGTTGAGCCGAAGTACTTAAAATCCTCCACCTTCTTTATCTCTGCCCCCTGTAACCTCACCGTTCCTCTTGGGTCCTTGTCGTTCACACACATGTATTCCGTCTTACTGAGACTAACCTTCAATCCCCTCCTTTCCAGGGCATACCTTCACCTCTCTAGATTTTCCTGCACTTGTTCTCTGCTCTCACTACAGATCACGATGTCATCTGCAAACATCATTGTCCATGGAGATTCTTGTCTAACCTCGTCTGTCAGCCTGTCCATCACCATAGCAAACAAGAAGGGGCTGAGAGCTGACCCTTGATGCAGTCCCACCTCCACCTTGAACTCTTCTGTCACACCGACAGCACACCTCACCACTGTCTTACATCTCTCATACATGTCCTGCACCACTCTAACATACTTCTCCGTCACTCCAGACTTCCTCATACAATACCACAGTTCTTCTCTCGGCACCCTGTCATATGCTTTCTCCAGATCCACAAAGGCACAATGCAGCTCCTTCTGACCTTCTCTGTACTTCTCTATTAACATCCTCAAAGCAAACACTGCATCTGTGGTGCTCTTTCTTGGCATGAAACCAAACTGTTGTTCACAAATGCTGACCTCTGCCCTTAGTCTTGCTTCCACTATTCTTTCCCATAGCTTCATTGTATCGCTCATCAACTTTATCCCTCTGTAGTTGCCACAACTCTGTACATCTCCCTTGTTCTTAAAAATGGGCACAAGCATACTTCTCCTCCATTCCTCTGGCATCTGCTCACTTTCTAAGACCTTGTTGAATATTCTTGTCAGAAAATCGACTACTACCTCCCCTAGACACTTCCATACCTCAACTGGTATGTCATCAGGGCCAACTGCCTTTCCACTCTTCAATGCCCTCCTCACGTCTCCCTTTTTAATCTTAGCTACTTCCTGCTCTTCAACGGTCACCCCTTCTACTCTTTTTTTCTCTCTCATTTTCCTCATTCAGCAGCTCTTCAAAGTACTCTCCATCTTCCCAGCACACTTCTGTCATCAGTCAATACATTTCCCTCTCTGTCCTTTATCACTCTAACTTGCTGCACGTCTTTCCCATCTCTATTTCTCTGCTGTGCTAACCTGTATAAATCATTTTCTCCCTCCTTACTGTTCAACCTATCATACAAGTCATCATACGCCCTCTGGCCTTTGACACCGCTACCTTCGCCTTACGCTGTGTCTCCCTGTACTCCTGTTTACTCTCTTCGGTCCTCTCAATGTCCCACTTCTTCTTGGCTAACCTCTTCTTTTGTACACACTCCTGCACTTCCTCATTCCACCACCAAGTTTCCTTATCTACTTTCCTTCCAGAGGACACACCAAGTACTCTCCTACCGATCTCCCTGATCACATTGGCTGTGGTTGTCCAGTCATCTGGAAGCACTTCCTGACTACCCAAAGCCTGTTTCAACTCCTCCTTGAAGAAAACACGACACTCTTCCTTTTTCAGCTTCCACCACTTTGTCTTCTGCTCTGCCTTTGCCTTTTCACCTTTCTCACCATCAGTGTCATCCTGCACACCACCATCCTATGCTGTTTGGCAACACTCTCACCCACTACTACTTTGCAGTCACTGACTTCCTTCAAATTACATCGCCTACACAAGATGTAGTCTACCTGTGTGCTCTTACCTCCGCTTTCATAAGTCACCCTATGCTCCTGTTTCTTCTTGAAGAAAGTATTCACCACAGCCATTTCCATCCTTTTTGCAAAATCGATCAACATCTGTCCTTCTGTGTTCCTGTCCTGGATACCAAACCTGCCCATCACTTCCTCGTCCCCTCTGTTGCCTGCACCAACATGTCCATTGAAGTCTGCTCCAATGACCACTCTTTCACTCCTGGGGGTACTCTGCATCACTTCATCTAACTCACTCCAGAATCTCTCCTTCTCTTCTAGCTTACATCCTGCCTGTGGGGCATAAGCACTAACAACATTGACCATCACGCCTTCAATTTCTAACTTGAGACTCATCACTCTGTCTGACACTCTTTTCACTTCTAGAACATTCCTGACAAACCCTTCCTTCAAGGTGACTCCTACTCCATTTCTCTTCCCATCCACACCATTATAAAACATCTTAAACCCTGCTCCTAAGCTTCTAGCCTTGCTACCTTTCCACCTGGTCTCCTGAACACACAGTATGTCCACCTTCCTCCTCTGCATCATGTCAGCCAGCTCCCTATCTTTTCCTTGCATAGTTCCAACATTCAAAGTCCCTCCTCTCAGTCCTAGGCTCACTCATTTCCTCTTCTCTCTCGGCCTACGGACACGCCTCCTGCCTCTCCTTCTTCGACCAACAGTAGTCCAATTTCCATCAGCACCCTGTTGGTTGACAGCACTGATGGCGGTCGTTGTTAACCCGGGCCTCGACCGATCCGGTATGAATTTTGTTTTGATCATTTGCATTTTTAAATGTGGCAGAAGTTTTACGCCGGATGCCCTTCCTGTCGCAACCCTCTGCATTTATCCGGGCTTGGGACCGGCATTAGGGGGAGACACACTGGTTAGTGCCCCCCCCCTCCCCCCGCCTCATGGCTGCATTATATAAATATATATAAATCTTCTTTTACTTTCGGCTGCTCCCTTCAGGGGTCGCCACAGCAAATCATCCGCCTCCACCTCACCCTGTCCTCTGCATCTTCTTTTCTGACTCCAACGACCTTCATGTCTTCCTTCACCACATCCATAAATCTCTTCTTTGGTCTTCCTCGAGGCCTTCTGCCTGGTAGTTCCAACCTCAGCATCCTACTGCCAATATACTCACTATCCCTCCTCTGTACATGTCCAAACCATCTCAATCTAGCCTCTCTGACTTTGTCTCCAAAACATCTTACGTGGGCTGTCCCTCTGATATACTCATTTCTGATCCTATCCATCCTCAAGTTACTCCCAGAGAGAACCTCAACATTTTCATCTCCGCTACCTCCAGCTCTGCCTCCTGCCTTTTCTTCAGCGCCACTGTTTCTAATCCATACAACATCGCTGGCCTCACCACCGTCTTGTACACTTTTCCCTTCATTCTTGCTGACACTCTCCTATTGCACATCACACTGGACACTTTTCTCCAACCATTCCAGCCTGCCTGCACACGTTTCTTCACCTCTTTTCCACACTCTCCATTGCTCTGGATTGTTGAGCCTAAGTACTTAAAATCCTCCACCTTCGTTATCTCTGCTCCCTGTAACATCACCGTTCCTCCTGGGTCCTTCTCATTCACACACATGTATTCTGATTTTCTGAGGCTAATCTTCATTCCTCTCCTTTCCAGGGCATACCTCCACCTCTCTAGATTTTCCTCCACTTGTTCTCTGCTCTCATATATATATATATATATATATATATATATATATACACACACACACACACAAAGTCGGCCCCCAACTTACGAAATTAATCAGTTCCAGAGCCCTTTTCGTATAGCGGAGATTTCGTAAGTAGGGGTCGCATCTTACATGTTAAACACCTAATTCGTTCCAAGGCTCCAGTCTTTGGACTGGATAAACCCCAGAAACCCTTTAAAAATGATAAAAGTACACCAATTTTGTATGAAATATGTGTTAAAATTAAAAGAAAACTATTTATTAAACCATTTAAACATTTTATTAATATATTAAACCATTTTATTAACATATTTATTAATTAAACCATTATTAAACATTTTTTATTAACACACACACACAACTCTCTCTATCTCTCTCGCTGCGGGCCATGCCCACAAGACATGGAATTCAAAGTGCATTCCCTGCTTGACAAATGTCTGTCTGTCTTCCTTTCGGCTTTTTCCCTTTCACTCAGGAATCGCCACAGCGAATCATTGATTCGCACGTTTGATTTAGCAGAGGTTTTTACGTCGGATGCCCTTCCTGTCACAACCCTTTTTAGCAAGGGACAGAAACACGCTGACGGCTTTGCAGCCTACTCTTTTACGAAAGTCAGCAATGGTTCTTTTACATGCTTCTCACCATAGACAGTGAGAGACATGGCCTGCCTTTGATAACCCAGTTAGCTGCACTGGGGGGACGACAGTGACAACCTTGTGGAGAGTGGGACTCGAACACCCAACCTTTGGATCAGCGATCCAGCACCCTATACCACTAGACCACCACTGCCCCTCCCTGTTTGACAAGCTCAACTTTAATTTGATTCCTTGAGGGATTGGAATTCCAGATGAGCTCAAATGCGCCCACATTTATTAAACATTTACTGAATTAAACAACTTTAAAAACTAAAAATTAAAGCGTTATTCCTTCTTTTTCTCTCTCTCTCTCTCTCTCTCTCTCTCTCTCTCTCTCTGTGTCTGTCGCGCACGTGCGTGCTGCGGGCCACACCCCCAAGACGTGAATTCAAAGTGCATTCCCTGCTTGACCATTTACTGAATTAAAACAACTTAAAAGACTAAACTAAACACTAAAGCGTTATTCTTCACCCCCGCTCTGTCTCTCTTGCCGCGCGCTGCGGGCCACGCCCACAGGACATGAATTCAAAGCGCATTCCCTGCTTGAGAAACTCAACTTTAATTTGATTCCTTGAGGAATCGGAATTCCAGATAAGCTCAAATGCACCCACATTTATTAAACATTTACTGAATTAAAACAACTTAAAAAACTAAACTAAAAACTAAGAGTGAAGCTTCCTTCTGTCTCAATCTGGGAGGCCAGCGGGGCGGGATGTTGAGAGACAGCAAATGCAACTCGCGAGTCGTGTGAAAGTCGTTTGTATTTCTTTTCGTAAGCGGGGGTTGTTTCATATCTCGGGACGGAAACTCAGGAAAATGTTTTTCGTAACCCGGGGGTTTCATACACAGGGGTCTTTGTAAGCCGGGGGCCAAAATAGTTCATTATTTTCTGTAATGTACTGATAAAAATTAAACTCATATTTTAGATTCATTTCACACCAACTGAAATATTTCGGGTCTTTTATTGTTTTAATACTGATGATTTTGGCATACAACTCATGAAAACCCAAAATTCCTATCTCAAAAAAATTAGCATATCATGAAAAGGTAGTCTAAACAAGCTATTCACCTAATCATCTGGCAATCAAGGCACCTCAGTGGGACGTCTGTGGGATTCCAGATCTTGGGGACCTGTGGAAGCAGTGGACTGAGTCTTGAGTAGAAACATCCAGAACCACCATGCACAGGCGTGTGCAGGAAATTGGCTACAGGCGCCGCATTCCTGAGGTCAAGCCCCTTTTGAACCAGAAACAGCGGCAGAAGCGCCTGACCTGGGCTACAGAGAAGCAGCACTGGACTTTTGCTCAGTGGTCGAAAGTACTTTTTTCGGATGAAAGCAAATTTTGCATGTCATTCGGAAATCAAGGTGCCAGAGTCTGGAGGAAGACTGGGGAGAAGAAAAGGCCAAAATGCCTGAAGTCCAGTGTCAAGTAGCCACAGTCAGTGATGGTCTGGGGTGCCATGTCAGCTGCTGGTGTTGATCCACTGTGTTTTATCAAGGGCAGGGTCAATGCAGCTAGCTATCAGGAGATTTTGGAGCAATTCATGCTTCCATCTGCTGAAAAGCTTTATGGAGATGAAGATTTCATTTCTCAGCATGACCTGGCACCTGCTCACAGTGCCAAAACAATTGCTAAATGGTTTACTGACCATGGAATTACGGTGCTTAATTGGCCTGCCAACTCTCCTGACCTGAACCCCATAGAGAATCTGTGGGATATTGTGAAGAGAAAGTTGAGAGACACCAGACCCAACACTGGATGAGCTTAAGGCCGCTATCGAAGCATCCTGGGCCTCCGTAACACCTCAGCAGTGCCACAGGCTGATTGCCTCCATGCCACGCCGCATTGAAGCAGTCATTTCTGCAAAAGGATTCCTGACCAAGTATTGAGTGCATAACTGAACATAATTATTTGAAGGTTGACTTTTTTTTGTATTAAAAGCACTTTTTTTATTGGTCGGATGAAATGTGTTAATTTTTTGAGGTAGGTATTTTTGGTTTTTCTTTACTTTTTTGCCAAAATTATCAATATTAAAACAATAAAAGGCTTGAACTACTTCAGTTGTGTGTAATGTATCGAAAATATATGAAAGTGTAATGTTTATTAGTACATTACAGAAAAGAATGAACTTTATCACAATATGCTAATTTTTTAAGAAGGACTAGTTTATACTGCCTGAGTCGTAGAACGACCATTGGCGACCCGCCATGAAGGATAACGCCCTGGGGCCGGTTGTTCAAAACACGGTTATTTTAATTTTTTTTTTAGGTTTTATATACACATACATACACAGGTCCTTCTCAAAAAATAGTTACCGCATGTGGAACTTATCTCTGACTTTCTCTTCAATAACAGTAAGTAAGTTCATTTATAAGATTGTGAATATACATAATTTCTGGAAAAGGAGAGTGAAATGTCATCTGTGATGTCTAGCAGCATTAGTATAGATGTTAAATTCCACGCTGGAATTTGGCTTTGAAGATTATTTCTCTCTTTCTCTCTCTTTGTCACATACACACACCACACACCACACACACACACACACACACACACGGTGTGCACATGGTTAAATGAGCAGCATCCAGATGAACTAGTGTAATTTGAATGGAAGAAAATACAGTGTATGAAGGGAGTGGGGAAAATGAGTGCAGATGCACAAATGAGCACCCACTGCTTACAGTCTGTGTGTTTGTGTGTGTGTATGTGTGTGACTGTGAGCCATACATATATATATATATATAGAGAGAGAGGATTTTCTGAGTAGATCCTTCCGTAGGAGAGTGCTCAATACTTTTTGGTAGAGCAAATAACAAAAGGACAGGACAAAGGCTTTCTATTGAAACTCCATTTATCACTACAGATCTAGTTAGGGTGGTGAAACCATCCTCTCTCTTCAGGTGATTACAGAAGAAATCTTCTTCTGTAATCACCTGAAGAGAGGGGATGGTTTCACCACCCTCAAACAGATCTGTAGTGATAAATGGAGTTTCAATAGAAAGCCTTTGTCCTGTCCTTTTGTTTTTTATATATATACACACACACACACACACACACACACACACACACACACACACACACACACACACACACACAGTCAGCCCCCTTCTTAAGAAAACCCTTGAAAACGAAAAATCCATTATATGAAAAACATTTTCCTAACTTTTTGTCCTCTGTATACGAAACAACTTCTTCTTGTGAAAAGCGCCAAACGCGCCATTCAAACATTAAAACACACCATTCAAATCATGCCCAAGTTGCTCTCTCATTGGCTGTCTCCCAACATCCCGCCCCGCTGGCCTCCCATTGGCTAGGAGAGATGACGCAGCTCCCGCCCATTGGCTATCTCTCAACATCCCGCCCCGCTGGCCTCCCATTGGCTTGGAGAGATGATGCTGCCGTTCCAACTTTGTTCAAGTTTGTTTGAACTGTGTGCATGTTTGTGTGTCATTCCAACTGCATTTTATGGCTCAGGCTTTGAACCTTGCATAAACATTTGTAAGATTATAACTGCTAAGAAGACAAGGTCAACACACACGCACGAGCGCGTGTGATTCTCTGTTCCATTAACTCTGCTAAGAAGACATGGTCAACACACGCGCGCCCGCACACACACACACGTGTGTGATTCCCCGTGAAAGTAATTCCCAGTGCCATGGTCATTGTAAGATTATAACTCTGCGAAGAAGACATGGCCAGCAGGAAGTAAGTACCTTAAAAGGTATGCTTTTATAATTTTTAAAGGGTAGTCTTGGGAGCCTTGTAACGAATCACGCGTTTTACATGTAAAATGCACCTCTATGAAAACTCCAAGTTCCGAAAAAGGCGTTGGAACGGATTAATTTCGTAAGAAGGGGGCCGACTATATATATATATATATATATATAGATATATATAGATATATAGAGATATATATATATAGATATATAGATATATAGAGATATATATATATATATATATATATATATATATATATATATATATATAGATAGATATATAGATAGAGACAGACAGACAGACATAGAGAGAAATGTGTGTTCCATTTCTGATAATCGGCTCATTCAGTAGTGGGGGGGGGGGGCACCTCTCCATCTTTCTGCATGAGGGTCCAGAGGTCAACCACATCCACTCCACACTGTGCTGCTGTCTGGACACACACCTGAGCATACTGACCAGCCACAGAGTTCAAACGGTTCAGAGAGCATCCTGGAACAAAAGAAGAATAGAATTATACAACTTTAAAGCACAAGCATGTACACATGAAAAAAAAACAGTACCCACCTTTTAGTATGCACTCTTTCTCCCACCGTTCCTCTTGAATTGGTGGTGGGGTGATGAATATGACTTTGTCTTTAGACACACCAACAGAGGACAAATATTTAACTATGTTCTTCAGATTCTCTGCGTATTCCTCACAGGGAACATACTGCTGCGGGTTCTTATCTGAAAGAAAATGAAAAATGGGTCAGTGAACAAAAAATGTTTTTTTTTTTTTTTTAATTTCCTGTATTAATCCTGCAAATATTATCTCTGCATTTAACCTATACAAAGTGAGCACACACATCTGGAGCAGTGAGCCACACACATTGGGGTAACCGGAGAGTATTTGAGGGTCAGGTTCCTTACTCAAAGGCACTTCAGCCATGAATGTGGAGGAAGGGACGCTCCCACCTTCACACCCACCACCACCGCACATTTTTCCTGTTGGTTCAGGTATCGAACCAGCGACCTTTCGGCCTCAAAGCCACTTTTCTAACCATTAGGCTATGGAGATTCACATAGTAGACATGTTTTAGGAAAAATCTAGCCAGTGAAGTGGCAGATGGTTAACATGGCTATGTTAGATGCTAATGCCAGGATTTTGACTTTTGGGTTTTTGTCCTTATCTTTCTGATTGGGGGTGATCGAGCGAATGGAATCCCTAAATATTTGATACCAGCTAACCAACCAATCTGTAATTAACTGGTCTTGCATGTCATTGAGAGCATTCTCAGTCATGGCTACTAAGGAATAAACCACAGGAGTTGTACACACTATGTAAAAAAAAAAAAAAAAAAGCAAAGCCGTATTTTTCCGGACCATAAGGCGCACTTAAAAGCCTTCAATCCTCAGAAACTGACATTGCGCCTTATAATCCGGTTCGCCTTGTGTGTGTGTGTGTGTGTGTGTGTGTGTGTGTGTGGATGAATCTATATGACTGATCCCGTCAAAACCCAAGTGAAGCAAACTAATTCAGAGCTTTTAATTCATTCCGGTGGATTAACCAAAGACCCCCAACCACTTAGATATTGGTGGCCAGGTTGTAAGTTAGAGGGATCTGGGTTTTATGTCCAAATACCGGCTAAAACACTGCTGCAGGTGTCCTCCTGAGACCTGGAATTAACCTTCTTGAATTTAAAGTTCTACTGATACAGCTCCTTAAGAGATGACCTCCGTTCTGTAATAAACTAATGCGCTCTCTTGAAGGGGGCGTGGCTGAGAGAAGGTCACGACCCAGGAAGACTTCTAATCTCCATCTCTATTGATCTGACTCCATGTGTGAGGGAATAATAGATAATAAAATATAATATAATATAATAATTAAAAAAATAATAGAGGGATCCGGGCTTTATGCCCAACTTGCAGAACTGTTAAACTCAGACACTGAATATGAAGAATTTGATGGATTTGTGGAAGAGGAATGAACTAAAAAAGTGAGTTTATTTTTTTATATTGTTACAATTCGGAGTTTTGTAAAGTGTATTATTTTAAATTTTATGTGTTAAAACTGAACAGGTCAGGTCGGGTTTTGTCCTGCTACTGGTAACATGTAAGCCAGTACGACCTGTTGCATGGTTGAGTGGTCGGTTACTAAACCGGCTCCGCCACCAGGTTCAAATTTGGTGAGTAGGGTGGCTAGCAACTCAGTAGGAATAAAAACAAGACCTAACAAATGGCGAATGAACTATTTAGAGTCAATGGCCAGCTAGCTAGAGATGGTGTCTCAATAAAAACACCCTGCAGAAAGAACTTTGGGCCACTACTGTGGATTTTTTGCCCTTCGTGTACAGCCATGACAAAGGCTGTTATGACTGCCGCCTACACCATAATTCTAGCACTGCACCCAGATTGATTAATAACTTGAACAGTGAGAGTTATTGTGAAAGTTGAATCAAGTTTGACTTATCTGACTTTTGTTTCACTTAATGCACCTTGTGTATAGACAGAGGCCGGTCAATCGTCGTTCTTCGCTATTGTGCCTTACGGTGTGCTTTATGGCCCGGAAAATACAGTGTCTTGTCATTCCTAATATTCCTGTTCGTTCCTGACACTGGGGATTTGAAAACCATCACAGAATCATGGTAAACTTGGGCTGAACTCATATAGTTTACTACTAGCATACGTTTCACTTGCCTTCCAGGGAAGCGTCATTAGCACCGAAGAACACAGTCACTGCTGCAACCGGAGGATGAGAACCAGCATGATTTTGGACGATCCGAGGAAGAACCAATTTAGCCCATCGAGTGTTATATCCGGACAAACCTCTGTTCACCACATCACACTTTCTGACAGAATCAGATGCACAATGCAAGTATAGTAAAGGTATAGGGAAAGGGTTCTCATGCTATTTGTAGTGAGGAACCCATTTAACGATTACATTATTTACACACACGTTAAGATCACCCATTATCCCACCATGTTTCAGAACTGGAACTAACCCAGTGCAATTCAAGTGATCAAATAATATATATTAAAGTCTCCACGTCAAGATATCATCTCTAATCCACAAAAACATCACTTGCATTACTTTTAGTAAAATGTGTAAATATTTAATTAAAATAGGATTTCAGAAATAAATAGCACCAATACTGCTAATTTTAAACCACCAGCACTCCAACTTAGCTTTGACAAGTTCTGACTTCTGCAAGTGATGTAAGGAGGGAAACGCGCTCAGCCTAGACCAGCGGTCGGGAACCTTTTTGACCTGGAGAGCCATAAAACTAAATTATTTCTAGATATATATTTTTTGAGAGCCATATAGTATTTTAAACATATTATTATTATTATTATAATAATAAAAGGTTTACTTTTAATGCGACTTCTGGTGCTGCATGGTTTTGCTGATGGCCTTGTAGTCTGGTTCATATGTAGTGAGGTTGAGTTTCATGCAGGCGTTGAGGCTTCCATCAGTTAAACGCGAGCGTAGGTTGGTCTTAATGTTTCTCATATGCGAGAATGACTGCTCACATGCATACGTAGAGCCAAACATGGTCAGTACGGCAATACTCACACGCTGCATTGTGTAATATGTCACAGGAAGCTTGTTCCAAGTTTTAAGAATTAGCTGGTCTTCAGGTTGAAGTTTTTTTATTTCTGACCACTTGTGTTCCCTCGCCAGCTCTGCTCGCTGTCGTGCAAGTCTTTCCAACTCTCCATTAAGTGACTTGAACTTAGTCATCCATATATCAGATGCCTTCAGGTCTGCAACTTCCAGCTCAAAGTCTGCGATGGAGACTCCAGGGATGCACATCAGGTTGATTTTGTCCACTTCACACTCATGTGGATGAGTGATGAATTTGAAAAGACCAGTGTTCGCACGAAATTCTCCAAAACGTGCCTTGAATGACTGCAGGAGATTGGACGTATAGTCAGCTAGCTGCTGGAGATCCAGATGTTGTGTGGGGTCGCTTGCTAAGCATGCATCTCTAAATTGCTGCAGTCCTTCAAAGTGCAGAAGACGACCTGTTTCAATGTCCCTGAGAAAAACTTCCAGCTTGCTTTCAAATGCAAACACTGCTTGTTGAAGGGATGAGATTGTATTCCCAATACCTTGCATTTTCACATTAAGCTGGTTTAGATGGCCAGTTATGTCCACAAGATAGTGAAAATGCAGGAGCCAGGCAGTATTGTCCAGCTCAGGATGCTTGACGCCTTTCATTTCTAGAAAAATCCGTATTTCACTCAGGCAAGCTGCAAAACGGTTGAGCACGTTGTCCAGGGGGAAGGTTGTGTAAAATCAGACCGGGATATTGATTCCCAACTTCTTCCAACAGAGCATTAAACTGCCGATCATTTAAAGCTCGGGCAACAATGAAGTTGACCACTCGAATGACCAGCGACATCACCTCACCAAGTTGCTGGCCACACGTCTGAGCACAAAGCGCCTCCTGGTGCAGGATGCAATGAAAACTTAGGATTGCTCTCTTTTCATGCTCACGGAGAAGTGCTACAAACCCTTTGTTCTTCCCCAACATGCATGGTGCACCATCAGTGCACACAGAAATAAGTTTATCCAGTGGTATTTTTTTTTTCTTTAGCAAACTCCATGAACGACATGAATAAATCCTCTCCTCTTGTTGTCTCTTTCATTGGCAAAACAGCCAAGATTTCTTCACGCAGTGTGTCACCTGTAGCATACCTGGCAATTATACTGAACTGAGATAGATTGCTAACGTCTGTTGACTCATCTAACGCGAGAGAAAAGTATGTCCCAGCGTTTATGTCCTTAATTTGTGTTTCCTCGACTTGATTCGCCATCATGATGCTCCGATCGTGAACCGTTCTTGCTGACAGTGGCATGTCTTTTATTTTTTTGATTATCTTGGCTTTATTTGGAAAGTCATCAAAAAGTTCATTGGCCACATCAAGCATAAATGTTTTGGCATATTCGCCATCTGTGAACGGCTTTCCACTCTTCACTATTGCCAAAGCACCCGCAAAGCTAAGCGGAATTACCGTCACCTTGCGTGATCCAGACACGCAGTTGCTGCTGGCTCGTCTGCACTTTCCGTTGCAGCTCTTCGCATGCCTTTTTCCTGCTGTCCCCCGGTGGATATTTCAATGCAAAAGAAGCATGACGCGTATGGAAGTGCCGCTTTATATTTGAGCGTTTCATTGATGCAATTTTGTCATTGCATATTAGACATACTGCGGATCCTGCTCTCTCCACAAATGCAAATTCCTCTGTCCACGCAGCCTGGAATGTACGGTAATCATCGTCTTTTTTTCTTTTCGCCATCTTTTCTGTTACAAGGGTTGAAGCGGGTTGAAGGGTTGAAATTTTATCTCTGATAAAATTAATTTCCGTACATTGACAATGACCCGTGACGTACTTGCGATCGATTGGTTCCCGACCTGATCCTCGGGTCACCGGCGGATTGCAAGTGCCGCAACCCACCCCTGACTTTTAAAATGTATCTTTAAAACTAATTTTAAATTACTTAATATTATTAAGATTATCACTAGTATTTTAAAACCAGTTCCAAAATATATATATATATTTTAATTTAATTTAATTTAGTTTAATTTAATTTTTTTTGGCCCCCTCAACTCCAAACTGTCTGGGAGCCATATGACGTCTCCGGAAGAGCCATATATGGCTCGAGAGCCATAGGTTCCCGACCGCTGGCCTAGACATTCATTGGTATGCTCGTATTTCTTATGCAAATGTAAACAGAGCGAGCACAAGGATTTCAGTATACAGACGCTCCCTGACTTACGTTTTTAATTGGTTCCGGACGGCCGAACACAAGTTAAAAGTGAACGTAAGTTGTTACAGTGACGTATGACGTGTGATGTGTGACGTATGACGATCATACTGTACTATACATCCATAAATACTATTACCATATCTCATAAAACACCCCTAAATCAATTATTATAAACATAACATTGTAATCAAATATATCAAATAATATCAACATTAATTTCAAATAAATTAAATTCAACCAAAATAATTTCAAATAGATACATTTTCATCAAATTCACTCATCAAATATCAAATACAGTATCAAATATAACCTTTAACATTCTCTATCTATGATGCAATCTTTCTGCTTGTAAACCGAAACTAAAAACCGAAAGTAGTTTACTTGCTGTGCTTGACACAAAGCGTGGGTTATACGGACTTCCGGTCTCTCAAGTGAGCAAGGGCGCCATTGAACTCGTTTAGTACTCAGCCTGCACTGATGTAAATCACTAGCAGAGCGGAGAGTTCTCTCTTTTCTGGCTTTGGGTTTTCATTTATTTTACAACTCTCTTTGTTTAACTGAGTATGTATGGTAGATTATGCCGATCCGAGCTGATAGTTAATTCATCTCTGTGTATGAGACTTGCACCCATGCGAGTAGGCTTACGCTTCTGAACAACCATATTTGCATAGGTTACAAAAGTCTGCAAAACAGTGTAAACACAAAGATCACAGAGACGACGTCTTAACACAAGGGTAACATGCTATATAACTGAT
Source organism: Plotosus lineatus (assembly GCA_024760905.1). NCBI lineage: Eukaryota > Metazoa > Chordata > Actinopteri > Siluriformes > Plotosidae > Plotosus > Plotosus lineatus. The sequence continues at coordinate 46,536,862 of CM045732.1, read as the reverse complement.
ATATAACTAAACTGGGAAGGAGGGGCACATTCAGTCTGTCGTTTGTAAACAATGGACACAGCGTCAGTACATCATTGCGCCATTACGCCAGTGTACTATGTAGGTACGTCTAAACTCGAAATTTGACTCTTTTTTTTTTTTTTGGAAAAAAACAAATGTAGAATCGAAAAAATGTAAAACGGATGAACGTAAGTCGGGGAGCGTCTGTATACATTAAGACCAGAAATTTATCAATAGTTCGAGTCCTGGTTCAGAGATCATGTGTCAAAGGTGTATAGCAGTTTCCAGAAAAACGCCACAGGATGGTGTTAGATAGTTCGGCTGACTGACCATTTTAAGGAAGATTGTTTTGAGCCAGCCAACGCCTATGCCTCCCTGCAAAATGGCTTCAAGTTTGAAACCAGTGCTGCTACAATTATCAATAATAACAGCATGACATTCTAAAATCTGTTAACAAGCTTGAATGGAAAAGGGTAATCAAATCTCACTTAAAATAAAAATGCCCGGAGACATACACACTAGAGCTCAGGAAAAAAGCAAGCTGCTCAAAGTGTGCAATGTGCTGCTCTTATTCTTACTTCTGTTCATTGGGAATTATGAAAATGGTTTGTGGAGGGAGTTTTAAAATGCATTGTTGTATAAATAAATATAAATTCCTTTCTACTTATTTGATGGAAAGTGTTTTTTATATAGAATATATATACACAATCCACAAACACCAGTGATATCACTCCAGAACAGAAGTAAGAACTGAGTAATTGGCTCTTGAGTGGCACATCAACCAGGTGAGTGTGTGTTTAACATCCAGATACCCAGATGCAGTGGTACCTCATCTAACAAGTGTCCTTTATAATGAGTTTTCCATGATATGAGCTTCGAACCCACCAAGATCTGCTCTATATTAAAAGAGCAAAAATTTCACTTTACAAGTCTGTCTTCCTCTCGGCTTTTTCCCTTTTATTCGGGAGTCGCCACAGCAAATCATCTGACTCACACGTTTGATTTGGCAGAGGTTTTTATGTCGGATACCCTTCCTGTCACAACCCTTTTTAGCAAGGGACAGAAACACGCTGACGACTTTGCAGCTACTCTTTACGAAAGACAGCAATAGTTCTTTTACATGCCTCTCACCATAGACAGTGACAGACATGGCCCGCCTTTGATAACCCAGTTAGCTGCACTGGGGGGAAAGTGACAACCTTGTGGAGAGTGGGACTTGAACCCCCAACCTTTTGGATGAGCGATCCAGTGCCCAATACCACTAGACCACCACTGCCCAAAAATTCACTTTACAAGCTCTCCTCGAAATGGCTTTTTCAGGCCGATTAGTCTCGTATTCTTCCACGTGTATTCCTCCTCGCTCCAGGAATGCCTTGTGCAGTGCTTCTCAATTATTTTCTGTGACAACCCCTCTAGGGAAAAAAAAACATTTCTCCCACACACCCCAGCGGCCCACACGCGACTATAAATAGTGTTTACTGCACTTCATATCGTTTTCTCTGTGCTTTTTCCCTACACCATAAGTAACACAGTGAGAGTGCCAATGCCACCTAATGTAGTGGATGCAAAATTACACTTAATTCTAGTACAGTATTATTGTTTATTCTTGTTTTATTATGAATATTAATGTACATGTATTATTATTATGAAATATTTGTTGTTTTTATATGTTTACCTTTAATATATTAGGTCAAATATACATGTTTGTGGCAGATTATATGAGTTTGGGAGGGAGTTGGAACAGATTAATTGGTTTTGTTATTTCTCATGAGAATAATTGTTTCAGCCAACGAACTCTTCAGCTTATGAGCTCGCACTCCGAATGGGTTAAATTCATTCGCTGGGGTATCACTGTCTTCTTTTCCTTTCGGCTGTTCCCTACAGGGGTCGCCACAGCGAATCATATGCCTCCATCTCACCCTATCCTCTGCATCTTCTTCTTTTACACCAACTGCCTACATGTCCTCCTTCACCACGTCCATGAATCGTCTCTTTGGTCTTCCTCTAGGCCTTGAATGAATCAATTTTATCCCTCTATAGTTGCCACAACTCGCACATCTCCCTTGTTCTTAAAAATGGGCACCATCACACTTCTCATCCATTCCTCTGGCATCCTCTCACTCTCTAAGACCTTGTTGAATGTTCTTGCCAGGAAATCTACTGCTACCTCTCCTAGACACCTCCACCGGTATGTCATCAGGAATAACTGCATTTCCATTCTTCATCCTCTTCAATGCCCTCTCCACTTCGCCCTTACTAATCTTTGCTACTTCCTGGTCCTCAACAGTCACCTCTTCTACTCTTTTTTTCTCTCATTTTCCTCATTCATCAGCTCTTCAAAGTACTCTTTCCATCTTCCCAGCACACTTCTGACATCAGTCAATACATTTCCTTCTCTGTCCTTAATCACTCTAACTTGCTGCATGTCCTTCCCAGCTCTATTTCTCTGCTGTGCCAACCTGTATAAATCATTTTCTCCCTCTTTACTTTCCAACCGAGCATACAAGTCATCATACGCCCTTTGTTTGGCCTTTGACACCGATACCTTCGCCTTACGCTGTCTCCCTGTACTCGTTTACTCCCTTCAGTGCGCTCTATGTTCCTGTTCTTCTTAGCTAGCCTCTTCTTTTGTACACACTCCTGCACGTCCTCATTCCACCACCAAGTCTCCTTATCTACTTTCCTTCCAGATGACACACCAAGTATTCTCCTACCTGTCTCCCTGATCACATTAGTTGAAGTTGTCCAGTCATCTGGAAGCACTTCCTGACCACCCAAAGACTGTTTCAACTCCTCCTTGAAGACATGACACTCTTCCTTTTTCAGCTACCAACACTGTCTTCTTCTCTGCCTTTGCCTTTTTCACCTTCCTCACCATCAGCGTCATCCTGCACACCACCATCCTATGCTGTTTGGCAATACTCTCACCCGCTACTACTTTGCAGTCACTGACTTCCTTCAAATTACATCGCCTGCACAAGATGTAGTCTACCTGTGTGCGCCTACCTCCGCTTTTATGTCACCATATGCTCCTGTCTCTTCTGGAAGAAAGTATTTACCACAGCCATTTCCATCCTTTTTGCAAAATCTACCAACATCTGTCCTTCTGCGTTCCTGTCCTGGATACCAAACCTGTCCATCACTTCCTCGTCCCCTCTGTTTCCTGCACCAACATGTCCATTGAAGTCTGTACCAATGACCACTCTTTCACCTCTGGGGGTATTCTGCATCACTTCATCTAACTCACTCCAGAATCTCTCCTTCTCTTCTAGCTCACATTCTGCCTGTGGAGCACAAGCACTAACAACATTGAACTTCACACCTTCAATTTCTAACTTGAGACTCATCACTCTGTCTGACACTCTTTTCACTTCTAGAACATTCCTGACAAACTCCTCCTTCAAGATGACTCCTACTCCATTTCTCTTCCCATCCACACCATGAAAACACAGTGTAAACCCTGCTCCTAAGCTTCTAGCCATGCTCCCTTTCCACCTGGTCTCCTGAACACACGTATGTCCACCTTCCTCCTCTGCATCATGTCAGCCAGCTCTCTACCTTTTCCTGTCATAGTTCCAACATTCAAAGTCCCTACTCTCAGTTCTAGACTCATGCCTTTCCTCTTCTCTCTCTGCCTTCGGACACACCTCCCACCTCTCCTTCTTCAACGTCTTCGACCAACAGTAGTCCAATTTCCACCAGCACCCTGTTGTCTAACAACACTGATGGCGGTCGTTGTTAACCCGGGCCTCGACCAATCCGGTATGAAATTTTTTGTGTGACTCGCATTTTTTATTTGGCATTTGTTTTAAGCTGGACGCCCTTCCTGACACAACCTTCTGCATTTATCCGGGCTTGGGACGGCGTGAGGGAGAGACACTGGCTTGTGCCCCTCCCTCACGGCTGCATTTCGCTGGGGTATCACTGTATTTGGTATTGGGCAGTGGTGGTCTAGTGGTATAGGGCGCTGGATCGCTGATCCAAAGGTTGGCGGTTCGAGTCCCACTCTCCACAAGGTTGTCACTGTCCCCCCAGTGCGGCTAACTGGGTTATCAAAGGCGGGCCATGTCTCTCACTGTCTATGGTGTGAGGCATGTAAAAGAACCATTGCTGACTTTCGTAAAGAGTAGGCTGCAAAGTCGTCAGCGTGTTTCTATCCCTTGCAAAAAGGGTTGTGACAGGAAGGGCATCCGACGTAAAAACCTCTGCCAAATTAAACGTGCGAATCAAAATGATTCGCTGTGGCGACTCCCGAGTAAAAGGGAAAAAGCCGAAAGGAAGACAGACATCACTGTATTTGGTATTAAGATACCCAGAGGTTGCAACTTCGAATCCGGGTTAATGCCACAGCCATCTGTAGCAGGGAGTTCACGGGAGCTAACTGGCCAAGCTCTCGCAGGGAGAGAGGGACAACATATGCTCTGTCACTCACAGTAATCGCCATCCAATCAGAGGTTTCATTTGTATGAGGGGGCGGATAGTGCTTTCACTCTGAAGTGTGTTAGACAGCAGTTTGAAAAGAGGCGGATGGCTGGCATTGCATGTTACGAAGGGGGCGTGTACATGCTTTCGCCCCTCCCTGGTCGGTGGTGGTCGTGTGATAGGGAAGGCAAAAACTTGGTGGATGGGAATTTGATGACAAAGTCAGTTTCATCCTCCCAGGTTTGTGAAACATTGACAGATTCTCCACTCAGGAACAAATATAGAGTTAAAATACTTATCACAGAGTTATACTTCAGGCAAATAATATTCAATTCAGTTTATTTACATACTTTCACCAGAGCCAGGAAATCGACATAACATCCGTGTAATTATATAAGAAATATAAAGAAAGTAAATACGCACCTCGCCAGCTTGTTTGCGATATCAGAACCCCATCCTTTCGCTTGGAAAGAAAACTGAAACAAAGGAAAATTCTCTTAATAAATTAAATAAATGCATGTACTCGTGTGTGAATCTTGTTGTGACCTACCTGCGTAATGGAGTCTCCAAACAGAATTACCTGAGGCCAGATAATACTTTTTATTTTCGACATTGCACTAAATGAAAATATCAGTGTCAACGTTTCAAAAAAACAAAAGTAACTCTTCTTCTCTGTTTCAAGCCAACGCCGGCTCAGTAGAGGAATTACTCCCCTGTGCCCCCTAACGGCATTCGGTATTAAAATCACCAGATTTTGTTTGCATGTGAAAGAATCCTGACCGCATCCGTACACGATTTTCACCAAATTGATAGACACCATGAGTCCTAGAGTTGATTTGATTTTCGAATTTTTGGGGTTATAGGTCAAGATCAGAGCAGAGTCACATACTTTTGGAAACAGACATTTTCCATGTTAAAATAGAACAGTTACCTTTGACCTTGAGTAACACTTAAAGATCAAAATAAAGGTAATTGAATTTTGACTGCTTATAACTTTTGAAAGATAGAGAAAATGTTTCTATGGGAAACTAATAGAAAAACAAAGGTGTTCTACATAAGACAAACACATGGGCAATTAAAACCAGTATGGTGTTTCTAAATTATTTTCTGTGGCGCCCCCTCTAGGAAGAAAAAACATCCCCGCGAGCACAGTATTTGTCTATGAAATTGTTATTTGTACACCTCTGTATAACACTGTACCTTTATTAACAATTTAAAAAGAAAGAAATACAGTTCAACTTACAATAAAGAAAAACTTCATTAACATTGTTTTTAATCTGTAACAGAAACGATAAGTACACCAATGTGCTTGAAATAAACAATGTATCCTTATTTAAACTCATTCAACTTCTTTATTAATATCTCCGTCTCCACCTTTCTCTTTGTTCCTGTTAGAAACTTTTTCGTGTTGTTTTTTGAGGGGTTGTTTACTAAATGCACTTCATATTATCGTTTGCTCGAGCAAAAACTGCTATACCATAGCGCGACAATGTCAACACTACTGACACCTACTGGAGTGGAGGTGCAATTACACTTAATGCTCGTGCACTACTCCAGAAAAGCCTCTTCGCCAGGGTCATACGCGCTTTCCCTGGCATCATACCACGGCCCCTGATATAGGGCCTATTAGCTACACTATCCATGCTGTAAGGTGGACATTCCTCGCACTCTATGAGCAAATCAATTAATCCTACTAGTGTTTCTGGGATCCTGTCTCAATCACCACTGGTTAAAGGCAGGGTACACCCTGAACAGCTTGCCAAATTATGTCAGGGCCAATACACAGATATCCATTCACAGTCACACTCAATCCTATTAGCAGCCAGGTAGCCTAGTATCTTTGGACTGTGGAAGGAAACCAGGAGAAGGCCCATGCCAGTAAGGGGAGAACATCTCTCAGCTGACGGTCGCGTAGCGACAATGTCTGTTTTCATTCATCATTTAACCACTCTTCTCCACTCCACTCTCTGGTGCGACAACTCTACCCAGTCTTCTCTTCTGATATTTCTGGACTTCAAATTCCTCTTGATGACATCTTTGAAAGGTAGTCGAGGTCGGCCTTTACTTCTGTGACCAGTAGGCAATTGGGAGAACAGGATCTGTTTTGGTAGTCTATCAGCTGGCATCCGCATGACATGTCCTGCCCAGCAAAGGTTTTTCCTTATTAGAAGATCTTCCATCGATGGCAGTCCCATTCTCTCCAGAATTACTCTGTTTGTGATCTTATCCTTTCAGGTGATTTTCATAATAGAACGAAGGTGTCGCATCATGAAGGCATGAAGTTTTTTCACGTGACTCCGATCCACTGTCCAGGAAGAGTAGATGTAACTATTGCTCTGTAGATTTTGCCTTTTACCCTAATGACACATGGTGGTTGTTCCAGAGTCGCTGCCTAAGCCTGCCAAAGGACGCACTAGCATTAGCCATTCGTTTCTGTAACTCGGCGTCGATTCGTCCATCCTCCGATACTGTACTGCCAAGATATGTAAATTCTGGGACAGAGTTCAGTTTGTTTCCATCAATCAAGATGTCTATTTCTGGACTTCTTGTAGAATCTGGTTGGAACAGTACTTCAGGCTTCTTGATGTTAATCTTTAGTCCAAACTTCTTGGATGCATTGGAGAAAGTGTTCAGTATACTTTGGATATCTTCTGCAGCGTGGGCAAGAAGTACACTGTCGTCAGCATACAGCAAATCTCTCATAACATGAAGGGTGGATTTTGTCCTTGCTCTAAAATGGGCTACATTGAACAGGTCGGCATCTTTTCTTCACTGTATGTACACGCCTTCATCCATGTTTGAAAAAGCTTCTTCTAACATTGCTGACAGGAAGATGGAAAAGAGAGTAGGAGCCAGGATGCACCCTTGCTTCACATCGTTTGTCACTCTGAATGTACCTGAGGATTCCGTGCCATCATTGAAATCGACTTGAACCCAGAATCTTCTTGCTGTGAGACAGACATGGTAACCGCTATACCACCATGATCCCCTGTCACTTTACATGAAGAATAATACTTTTCAGACTGCTAACCTAATTTTGCTTCATGATCATGAAGCAAACATTGGTTTCAATCGTAGCTGAAACATTTCAGCGTGTGATCAAATGCAGTATTGACTTTCAGCTTAACATAAAGAAGTGCTGTATCCACTGCAGTGACCTGTGTTTTGAAACATATGTGAGATAATTAATTGTCTTGCGTGAACAGTACAAACAAAAGAGCGAAGCCCAATCAGTGTAGCATGGTACTCTGTGTGTGTGTGTGTGTGTGTGTGTGTGTGTGTGTGTGTGTGTGTGTGTGTCACCTCTCCATCTTTCTGCATGAGTGTCCAGAGGACAACCACATCCACTCCACACTGTCCTGCCATCTGGACACATAACTGAGCAACTAAAAATGATATTTTGATCTGTTGTGAACAATATCACTCAAAATCATTCACTTTGTGCAGTATTATATTTTAGATGCCTTTGCCATGCTTCTGCACAATTATTTTTGAGGATAGGACAGATATGATTAAATACATTCGTTACTCATCCTGTTGCGCTGCACCACATATTGTCATTATTATTATTATTATTATTATTATTATTATTATTATCGTGTTGTTGTTTCTATTGTTGTTGTTGTTCTTATTGTTACTAACTCACATGGTAAAGCTGCTCTGATTTAAATGATAAGTTTTAATTTCTGTTATTTCCTGTTATTAAGTTGCACGGAAGCTCTGGGGGTTTCACTCTGAGAATGTTACACCGCAACCCCTGACGCCCTTGTTGACGTTATTGAGTTGAATGTAAGAAGTTTATTTAAGGCCTGCGGCCCCTTTAAGAACAGCTGGGTGGAGCCACACAGGAAGTGAAGTGTCAACACCAGACTCTCGCGCCGGAGACGCGCCGCTTTGATGGTCCTCGACCTCGATACGACTTTATACTGGCCAGAGAGCAGAGGTGAGACCCAGACACGTGCCGCTGTCATCCCCGGTCCGGTTTGTATGTGTTTCGAGATAATACTCCGCTTTACACCGCGGATTTAATGCTCGTCGGTTTGTAGTAGTCTGTGTGGGTTGGGCCAGGGGGGTTCTCCTAGCAACGAGCTTCCGTTATTTCCCCGGTGATCTCATTAATGAAAAGAAACGCACAGTCACAATGGGGTGTAACGTTTGTGAGCGCGGTGTAAACAAACACATAGAGAGAGAGAGAGAGCGAGAGAGAGAGAGAGAGAGATTGGAAGTTAACGCTTCACTCCTAAGGGCGCGTGAGTCCCAACACGAGGATGGGCTGTTCTTCAGGTTTCAGTTTTTACCAAGTTCACTGTGTTTGTGAATGAGTGTAAGAAAGTGTGTGTGTGAGTGAGAGAGTGAATAAATGGATGAGGTGTGTGTGTGTGTGAGAGAGAGAGAGAGAGAGAGAGAATAATTTGTATGTGTGCTTGAATAAGTGTATGAGAGAGAGCCTGTGTATATGTGTGTGTGTGTGTGTGTGTGTGTGAGTGAAAGAGAGTGAACAAATTTTGTGTGTGAGAAACAGAATAAATGGATGAGGTGTGTGTGAATAAGTGAGGGAGTGTGTGAATAAGTGTGTGTGTGTGTGAGACAGAGAGAATACATTTGTGTGTGCGCGCGTGAGCGAGAGTGTGAATGAGTGTATCAGAGAAACTGTGTGTGAGAGAGAATAAATTCAAGGGCGTGCACGGGAGAGTGTGAATAAGAGTATGAGAGAGAGAGAGACTGTGTGTGTGTGTGCACGTGTGTGTGAGAATAAATGGGTGCGGTGCATGTGAATTGAGTGAGTGTGTGAAAGAGTGTGAATAAGTGTGTGTTTGAGAGAGACTGTGTGTGTTTGAGAGAGAGAATAAATTTGTGTGCGCAAGAGTGTGAATAAGTGTATAAGCGAGACTGTGTGTGTGAGAGAAAGTGAATACATTTGTGTGTGTGTGCACGTGAGAGTG
>CM045732.1:46452497-46519997 GCA_024760905.1 Plotosus lineatus | reverse complement strand
GGCCACCAGTATGGTGCCGCAGCAGTGCTTTCTCATTGGAGTCATATAGGGTTCATCCATCCATTTATCCCTCTAGGGATCTGTGTGAGAGTGAATCAAATGATTTCTAAATCTTTTTACTTCTTTTACTCTATATTGTACTGTACAGGTAAAAAAAAAAAGTGCAGAACCATGAGCAGCTTATGAGTATGAACATGATCACCTCAGAATTTATTATAGTGGAAGACCCGCACGGACAGTGCGCCATACTTATTAAACCAGAGATGTCAGTCTTTTTTTTATTTTATTTTATTTATTTAGAATAAGCTGCTTTATATCACCCATCTGTCTAGTGTCCATCAGTATCACGATGACTGTTGTGCCTCACTAAGTTGCAAGACAATGGTTGTCATGGATGCTGAAGTGATCATACAGAAGATTTTGTTTTTGAAAACTTATTTTTTGTTCCAACCAAAAAAAAATAAATAAATCCTGACATCATATTGCCTCCTTTTTTTTCTTTAAACACCTGAGCTCCCATGTTTGTTTCGGGGTGTTGTCCATTAGTAAAATAAAATAACAATTAATTAAATAAATTGTTAAACAGCAGAAATCCCAAAAAAGTCCCAATTATTTAATATAGAGTGAGTGATTTAATCAGATGCACAGTACGGGGACTTATTTTAAATTACTTCTTGCAGATATTCTAAGTAATAATAATCCAGTTGTGTCTGGCTGATGCCTTGCACTCTGAGTATCCTCTAGTTTGATCGTTTGTTAAGTTTTTTATTTGTTTGTTTGTTTGTGTACAGTATAAGTTATCCACATAGTTGGTGTGATACAGGTAGCACTCCATTCAATTTTTGGAGGTGATACATTCATGAGATCATGGGGTGGGGACAAAAAACTCCAAGTGCGCATTTTGTTACTGAGTGTTTGTCATGTGCCCACAAGGGAGACATTTCATTATAACTGTGCCAACTTCATATAAAACCTGAAACTGGGCAGATTTTTAAGGAAAATCAATGTACTGTACTTGTCACCATAATCCATTCATGCTTGTGGGAGGTACCGTGTCCTTCTAGTTTTTTTGAAGTCTCTGTGTAATATTCTGTTTATTCATTTTTTTTCTTAATTGCATACCTCTGGAAAAGTATTTTAAACTCCTCGAAATAGAAAATAGTAGACAGACAATTCCTGAACTATCACATTGATGTAAATGTATGTAAAGGTCACCAGAACTTCTCAATTAGAGTGAGAAAGCAGCATTCTCCACTGTTTATGTATAAAGGCATAATGATGAATGATCCGTCTACCTCATGGCTCTTTCACTAAGCATTGGCTTCGAGGACTTGCGTTAGGAAGCACTGAAGTGCTGGTGTCATGGTGAAGAATGTGGTGTCGTGGTGAAGCATGTTCCGCAAGGTCAAGAAGCGCCACAGCAGCAGCAGCTCCCAAAGCAGTGAAATCAGCACCAAGAGCAAAGTGAGCTATGCAGCAGTCTTAGCCATCCCATCTGTAATGCACGAGTCGACTTAAGTCACATTTTAAAGTCTGTTCTCTCCTTCTCAAGTCTGTAGACTCTAGTCTGGGAGGCCTGTCCAGGTCCAGTACAGTCGCCAGCCTCGATACAGACTCCACCAAGAGCTCAGGTTAACCACTCACGATATAAACGATGCAGCATTCAATTGTATGTAATGTGTAATAAACCACAAAATCTGTATGACTCTTTAGGTAACAGTGCTTCAGAGACATGTGCTGAATTCAGAGTGAAATATTTGGGAGCTGTCAAGAAGCTAGACTTTGAGATGAGCAAAGCCCTCCAGGAGCCATTAGACCTGATCAGCTATATTGATGCAGCTCAGGTAACAGTCACATACTTGTACAGACGCTCCCCTACTTATGTTTTAGTTAGGTTCCAGACGGCTGAACGTAAGGTGAAAAAAAAAAACCCCACAAGTTGTTACTGTCTGTTCCAGTGACGTATGACGTTCATACTGTACTATACATCCATAAATACCACTACCGTATCTCATAAAACACCCCTAAATCAATTATCATAAACATAACATTATAAAACAATATCAAATAATCTTTTCCTTTTGGCTATTCCCTTCTGGCTATTCCCTTCAGGGGTCGCCATAGCAAATCATCTGCCATCTCACCCTGTCCTCTGCATCTTCTCTTACACCAACGACCTTCATGTCTTCCTTCACGACATCCATAAATCTCTTCTTTGGTCTTCCTCTAGGCCTTCTGCCTGGTACTTCCAACCTCAGCATCCTACTACCAATATACTCACTATCCCTCCTCTGTACATGTCCGAACCATCTCAATCAAGCCTCTCTGACTTTGTCTCCAAATCCTCTAACATGCACTGTCCCTCTGATGTACTAATTCCTGATCTTATCCATCCTCGTTACTCCCATAGAGAACCTCAACATTTTCATCTCTGCTACCTCCAGCTCAGCCTCCTGTCTTTTCCCCAGGACCACTGTTTCTAAACCATACAACATCGCTGGCCTCCTCACCGTCTTGTACACTTTTCCTTTCATTCTTGCCGATACCTTCCTATCACACATCACAGCGGACACTTTTCTCCAACCATTCCAACCTGCCTGCACACACTTCTTCACCTCTCTTCCACACTCTCCATTGCTCTGGATTGTTGAGCCTAAGTACTTAAAATCCTCCACCTTCTTTATCTCTGCTCCCTGTAACCTCACCGTTCCTCTTGGGTCCTTGTCATTCACACACATGTATTCTGTTTTACTGAGGCTAACCTTCATTCCTCTCCTTTCCAGGGCATACCTCCACCTCGCTAGATTTTCCTGCACTTGTTCTCTGCTCTCACTAGAGATCACAATGTCATCTGCAAACATCATAGTCCATGGATATTCTTGTCTATCCTCGTCTGTCAGCCTGTCCATCACCATAGCAAACAAGAAGGGGCTCAGAGCTGACCCTTGATGCAGTCCCACCTCCACCTTGAACTCTTCTGTCACACCGACAGCACACCTCACCACTGTCTTGCATCTCTCACACATGTCCTGCACCACTCTAACATACTTCTCTGCCACTCCAGACTTCCTCATGCAATACCACAGTTCCTCTCTCGGAACCCTGTCATATGCTTTCTCCAGATCCACAAAGACACAATGCAGCTCCTTCTGACCTTCTCTGTACTTCTCTATTAACATCCTCAATGCAAACACTGCATCTGTGGTGCTCTTTCTTGGCATGAAACCAAACTGTTGTTCACAAATGCTGACTTCTGCCTTTAGTCTAGTTTCCACTATTCTTTCCCATAGCTTCATCGTATGGCTCATCAACTTTATTCCTCTGTAGTTGCCACAACTCTGCACATCTCCTTTGTTCTTAAAAATGGGCATTAGCACACTTCTCCTCCATTCCTCCGGCCTCCGCTCAGTCTCTAAGACCTTGTTGAATGTTCTTGTCAGAAAGTCTATGATGCCATCTTTCTGCTTGTAAATAGTTCAGATGGGCGACGGAGCCATTTAGAAGAAACGTTCAGCATTAATTTTCTTGATAATTAGCCATCTTCATTTCTAACAAGATGGCTTGCTGCTCTTTCTGATTACCACTATCACTCGTACATGGGAGACCTTGCCGGCGATGTCAGATTTCTTTATGAAACTGGCCAATGGTTCCGATACGTTCTGAGTCTGTTTGCCCATTTTCACCTGAAATTTCACAATCTTTTCTAGCCATTCCCACTTAAACTTATTCTTAACATCCTTATCTATTTCTGACATGCAGGATTCCTCTTCTTTCATTAAAGTTTGCACCATTTTAATCACAACACGCTGCAAATTTGCATTTGAGCCGAGTCACTTTACATGAAGCTGAGCCGAGTCACTTTACATGTAAGCGTTGATTGGCTGTTTTAAGCTTAAATATGTGAGGTGCTCCACCGAAAGTCGTTCACTTGCTTGTGCTTGAGACAAAGCGTGGGTTATCCGAACTTCCGGTCTTTCAAGTGAGCAAGAGCGCTGTTGAATTCTTGTTTAGTACTCAGTTTGCACTGATGTGAATCACCAGCAGAGCAGAGAGTTCTCTTTCTTTTCTGGATTCAGGTTTTCATTCATTTTACAACTCTCTTTGCTTAACTGAGTATGCATGGTAGATTGTGCCAGTCCGAGCAGATGGTTTATCCAGTCTTGGGAAAACCGGAAAACTTGCACCCATGCTAGTAGGCTTACGCTTCTGACCAACCATATTTGCTTAGGGTTACAAAAGTCCGCAAAACAGTGTAAACACAAAGATCACAGAGACGACGTCTTAACACAAGGGTAACACGCAGTGAACTGGGAAGAAGCAGAGCATGTTCAGTCTGTCGTTTGTAAACAATGGACGCAGCGTCATGCGGAAGTAGCGTATTAAGTCAGCGTACTACGTAGGTACGTCTCATACTACAGAGAACACGCTAAACTCAAAATTTGACTTTTTTTTTATATAAACGTAAAATCGAAAAATATGTAAAACGAATGAACGTACATCGAGGAGTGTCTGTACTTGCGATTTACTAAAAGCCTCACACTGTCACTCACACACTGGGTGAAATTGGGGGAACAGCTCACCAGACCATTACAGGGCAAAAGTGCACGCGCACAACCAATCACACCTACAGGCAATTCAGAACAGTCAGTTAGCCTAATGTCTCTGTCTTTGGGCTGTGAGAGGTAACTAGAGTACCTGGAGGAAACCCAAGCAAGTACAAGGAGAACATGCAAACCCATCACAGAAACACTCAAACCTTGGGCCTTCTTGGTGTGAGGCAGTTGTGTGAAACACTAAGCCAAGACCTCACAATTACAGCAATAAGGATCTCTTCATGTTCAATGTTGATATTATAGTTGAGATAGAAGTTATAAATTTTAATACCTTGTCTATTGTCTCATTCACTGGCTTGGTTTGATTTTGGAACCCTCTGCATTCCCTCCAAAGCAAGATGGAAAGCTCCCATTTGTACCTGGAGAAGAGGAGATGATACTCGGGGTGTCCAAGCATGGAGTCAAAGTGGCGTCGTTGAACCATTGCGTAAGTGTATTCTTGAAGGATGGTGATCACCAGGGACCCACTGAACCAACATTATCTTAGTGCCTAGGCACTGATTTGATTTGTACTGCAAGTCTGGAAGCCTCACTATTCTATAAATATACTGATTCAATATTCTAGTTTTTGTTGTTACATTTAAACCTTGAACCATACAAAAGAAAATTTGTTAATTATTATAAAAATAATTTATTAGATGCTGTGCTGTCTGCCAATGTGTGTAGAGTGCACAACCTGAAAGAGCTACTGCAACGTTTTATGCTTTCTGTAAGGCAAGCACCCATTACCTCCTCACTGAGAGCGACCACTGTGTTCATTAATTCCCAAATGAAACATGATGAACAGGATGTTAAGTAAAAATTGTATTTTTTTTGATCACAGCACATCCAAAGGTGCTAAAGGTTTATTAGATAATGAATGTCACAATTAAAACAAAATGTAAAAATTCTATTTACAGGTTGCATTTAATGTTTATGGAACAACCAAAAAAGGTTCCGATAATACAGGGATCCCTCACTTTCCGCGGTTAATTGGGACCGAAAAACCCCCACGACCGCTGAATTCCGCAAAGTAGGATCAACCCCTCCTGACTGACGTATACGTACATGTATATGTGGATATAATATAAATAAATACATATTCAACACTATAAATGCTTATAATAACAAACATTCAAAAATAATGCATAAGATGTAAATAAAATATCAATACACACGCGCAGACAGATGCGCGTGCATGCACACAGATGTGTAAAATATGTAAATATGTGATAAAAATGTAAGTAGTTTTGATGGGGGGGTTGGGTTGGAGGTTTTTTTTTTTTTTTTGCATAATTGGCCTTGTTTTGTGGCATTTTACTTAACTTTTCTCCATATTCTTCCTTAATTTCATTATTTTTAAATTTGATTTTTTTTTTTTTTAAACCACGATGCACTGAAGCCACATGAATGGAAGCGTGAAGTAGCGAGCAATCTCAAACAATTCCCTTATTAGTTATTTGATTAGCTTTTGATGTTGCAGCATCGTGTGTGTGTGTGTGTGTGTGTGTGTGTGTGTGTGTATTGGTATGATGATGAAACTGATATTGAAATGTGTGACACTGACCTTTTACATTTTCTGCAGATTTAGAAAAAATAGTTCTCTCTTTTTTTTTAATGTATGAAGCCA
Source organism: Plotosus lineatus (assembly GCA_024760905.1). NCBI lineage: Eukaryota > Metazoa > Chordata > Actinopteri > Siluriformes > Plotosidae > Plotosus > Plotosus lineatus. The sequence goes on along the minus strand of CM045732.1, from coordinate 46,513,775 downwards.
ATATGCAGTAAAGCCTGGTAGATGCAGGATGACTGTATACTCCTTGGAGATGCAGTGTCATCAAATTATCTGTAGGACGACTCAAAAAGTCAGTAACATGGATAGAATTAATGGCCTTCAATTCTCTAATAATAGCTTTACATGTGCTGGACATGATCAAAGGCCCAAAAGTGGTGACGTTAGGAATTGAACTGCCAGCCTTTGGATCAGTAACCATCACCTTATCCACTAAACCACCACTGCCCAATTTATGGATTTTGTCACAGAAATGGAAATTCTGTGGTTCATTATATGTGCATTTGTGCTTCAATTAATATTATTATCAGACCTGTGGAGACCTTAGGAGAGGCTCAGCAGGATGCGAAAATAATGAGGTCTTGTCGCAAAATTAAGCGTGAAAAGGGTATAAACCCAAAAAGGACATACTTTATTTCAAAAACTGTGTTCATAATATGTACATATTTTGATATAGTATTATCTTCCAGGCATGTACTAACGATTTTGACATGTTGAATAAATATTTCCATTTCCAAATTTATTTGTGAATCAAGTTAAATTTGGGTAGTTGGAAATGTCATAGTTTTTATTAATCAGATTGTGTGTGTGTGTATGCTATCTAAAATTGCATAAGAGTGACAATAGTTGTTAGGTTCTATAATGCAATACCTTTCTACTTAGAACCGAGTTAAAGGATCAGTCTTCTGGGTAATTGTATGTTGACTTTACAGCATAAATTAGAATAAAACCACTACATCAGTTATTTGGGGTTTTTTTTTTATTCATTTAAAATATTTTGATAATAGTCACGTTACTATGTTGTGCAAAAATTATTCAACTTATCTAATTCCAACCATGCAATAATTTGGTTACCCTGTGGCTCATTGACAAACACCCAAAATTTAGATTCAATGAATGAATCGAGGCAGACTCTTACTCTTGTTGGATGTCTTGTAGGATGTGTTACACCGCCACCCTCTCTACCTGATCGTGCGCATGCTGTGCTATGATGATGGTCTTGGAGCTGGAAAAAACCTCCTGGCACTCAACACCACTGATGCCAAACAGCAGGAGTGCAGCATCTGGGTCTATCAGTGCAGCAATGCGGTGAGCTGACACACATCACTGAATACATCGTACTGAGGTGTTTTCCTGTTTGAGTGAGGAATTCAGATCTTCACTGCTGTCTTGAAGTTGACAGCAGCTGGTTTGGTTAAACTTGAATTTGATCACTTTGACAGTTTCTGTATTTGTATTCATATTTTAAATCAGAAATAACTTTCTTTAAAAATGCTCAAGACATTGTACTGTATGTGGATTGTGCCATTACAAACCAGTATCCTGTATCCTTGATGATCTTGTCATAGAGTTTATCATGTTATTATAACTTGCCGTATTTCCGGGGCCATAAGGCGCATTGGATTATAAGGGGTAATATCTATGAACGACGCCCAAACAGCCGCCGCCCACACACAAGGCGCACCGGATTATAAGGCACCACAAGCAAAACAAAAGTCAGATAAGTCAAACTTGATTCACCTTTCACAATAACTCAACATTGTTCAGCTGTAACACAAAATATAAAATAATTCATTTCACAATAAGTCAAAAAAACCCATGTATCAAGTCACATGCACGAATGAGCAGCTGGAAGTAAAATACTATGTAGCTAAAATATTCTTCTTAAACACATTCTATAGACAGTCTTACTCATTAATATAGTATTATTAAATGTAGTAATGATTAAGAAAAACTTTTCAATTTTTACTGTTATATTTCTTCTTCTTTTCCTTTCGGCTGTTCCCTTCAGGGGTCGCCACAGCAAATGATCTGCCTCCATCTCTCCCTATCCTCTGCATCATCTACTCTTACTCCAACGACCTTCATGTCCGCCTTCACCACATCCATAAATCTTCTCTTTGGTCTTCCTCTGGGCCTTTTGCCTGGTAGGTCCAACCTCAGCATCCTACTACCAATATACTCACTATCCCTCCTCTGTACATGTCCAAACCATCTCAATCTAGCCTCTCTGACTTTGTCTCCAAAACATCTAACATGTGCTGTCCCTCTGATGTACTCATTTCTGATCCTATCCATCCTCGTTACTCCCAAAGAGAACCTCAACATTTTCATCTCTGCTACTTCCAACTCTGACTCCTGTCTTTTCCCCAGGGCCACTGTCTCTAAACCATACAACATTGCTGGCCTCATCACCATCTTGTACACTTTTCCCTTCATTCTTGCCGATACTCTTCTATCACACATCACACCGGACACTTTTCTCCATCCATTCCAACCTGCCTGCATGTGCTTCTTCACCTCTTTTCCACACTCTCCATTGCTCTGGATTGTTGAGCCTAAGTACTTAAAATCCTCCACCTTCCTTATCTCTGCCCCCTGTAACCTCAAAGTTCCTCTTGGGTCCTTGTCGTTCACACACATGTATTCCGTCTTACTGAGACTAACCTTCAATCCCCTCCTTTCCAGGGCATACCTCCACCTCTCTAGATTTTCCTCCACTTGTTCTCTGCACTCACTACAGATCACGATGTCATCTGCAAACATCATAGTCCACGGAGATTCTTGTCTAACCTCCTCTGTTAGCCTGTCCATCACCATAGCAAACAAGAAGGGGCTGAGAGCTGACCCTTGATGCAGTCCCACCTCCACCTTGAACTCTTCTGTCACACCGACAGCACACCTCACCACTGTCTTACATCTCTCATACATGTCCTGCACCACTCTAACATACTTCTCCGTCACTCCAGACTTCCTCATACAATACCACAGTTCTTCTCTCGGCACCCTGTCATATGCTTTCTCCAGATCCACAAAGGCACAATGCAGCTCCTTCTGACCTTCTCTGTACTTCTCTATTAACATCCTCCAAGCAAACACTGCATCTGTGGTGCTCTTTCTTGGCATGAAACCAAACTGTTGTTCACAAATGCTGACCTCTGCCCTTAGTCTTGCTTCCACTATTCTTTCCCATAGCTTCATTGTATGGCTCATCAACTTTATCCCTCTGTAGTTGCCACAACTCTGTACATCTCCCTTGTTCTTAAAAATGGGCACAAGCACACTTCTCCTCCATTCCTCTGGCATCTGCTCACTTTCTAAGACCTTGTTGAATATTCTTGTCAGAAAATCTACTGCTACCTCCCTAGACACTTCCATACCTCAACTGGTATGTCATCAGGGCCAACTGCCTTTCCACTCTTCATCCTCTTCAATGCCCTCCTCACTTCTCCCTTACTAATCTTTGCTACTTCCAGCTCCTCAACGGTCACCCCTTCTACTCTTTTTTTTTTTTTTTTTTCTTTCTCATTTTCCTCATTCATCAGCTCTTCAAAGTACTATTTCCATCTTCCCAGCACACTTCTGTCATCAGTCAATACATTTCCCTCTCTGTCCTTTATCACTCTAACTTGCTGCACGTCTTTCCCATCTCTATTTCTCTGCTGTGCTAACCTGTATAAATAATTTTCTCCCTCCTTACTGTTCAACCTATCATACAAGTCATCATATGCCCTGTTTGGCCTTTGACACCGCTACCTTCGCCTTATGCTGTGTCTCCCTGTACTCCTGTTTACTCTCTTCGGTCCTCTCAATGTCCCACTTCTAATTAGCTAACCTCTTCTTTTGTACACACTCCTGCACTTCCTCATTCCACCACCAAGTTTCCTTATCTACTTTCCTTCCAGAGGACACACCAAGTACTCTCCTACCGATCTCCCTGATCACATTGGCTGTGGTTGTCCAGTCATCTGGAAGCACTTCCTGACTACCCAAAGCCTGTTTCAACTCTTCCTTGAAGAAAACACGACACTCTTCCTTTTTCAGCTTCCACCACTTTGTCTTCTGCTCTGCCTTTGCCCTTTTCACCTTTCTCACCATCAGTGTCATCCTGCACACCACCATCCTATGCTGTTTGGCAACACTCACCCACTACTACTTTGCAGTCACTGACTTCCTTCAAATTACCTCGCCTACACAAGATATAGTCTACCTGTGTGCTCTTACGTGCTTTCATAAGTCACCCTATGCTTCTGTTTCTTCTTGAAGAAAGTATTCACCACAGCCATTTCCATCCTTTTTGCAAAATCGATCAACATCTGTCCTTCTGTGTTCCTGTCCTGGATACCAAACCTGCCAATCACTTCCTCGTCCCCTCTGTTGCCTGCACCAACATGTCAATTGAAGTCTGCTCCAATGACCACTCTTTCACCTCTGGGGGTACTCTGCATCACTTCATCTAACTCACTCCAGAATCTCTCCTTCTCTTCTAGCTTACATCCTGCCTGTGGGGCATAAGCACTAACAACATTGACCATCACACCTTCAATGTATTTGGGCTTATGGTTCGAAGAATACAGTAAGCTGATACTCTATATGATAATGAAATCCAAACTTAATAACTATTTGCACAGATTGTATGGCTTTGCACAGCAAAACACACTACTGTTATTACAGTCTTATATTATATGCACACACTTTATTAATCCCATAAGGAAAATTATTCGCTCTGCATTTAACCCATCTAAACAGTGAGCACACTCAAACACTCGGTGCAGTAGGCTGCCACACACATAGGAGGTGCCCAGAGAGCAGTTGGTGGTTTGGTGCCTTGCTCAACAGCACTTCAGCCATCTATGTGGTGGAATGGAAGGTGCTTCCCTACTGCCACACATTTTGCCTGCTGGATTGGGAATCGAATCAACGACAACCTTTCGGTCCCAAAGCCACCTCTCTAACCTTTTCGGCGACGTCTTCCCCACTTTCATAGAGAAAAAAACTACAAGTCATATATTTTCACACAGGACAGCCCCAGTGTTCAATTAAAGTCGCATGTGACCCACATAGAAGCTCTATATGCAATACACAAGCAGAGGCTTGTCTGATATACTGTATGTCAAGATAATGTAGAATTATGTGCAGCTCTGCCCAGCTTTTTATTCGGAAATTCAGTAGTTTACACACTGCCTACCCCCCAAAAAAAGAAAAAGGCAGACAAATGAATGTTGTTCTGCCGTTATCATTGCTTACAGCACAGAATCGTAATGGCATTATTTAAAAAAACATTTAAGCAGTATCACATTTATTTTTGTCCTGTGCTGAAGTAATTTCTCACTGACGTCTTGAATTATTGAGGGAACTGAACTCCAGGGATCCCTTGCTACTTCGCATTTCAATTAATCAGTGCATTGCGTTTTTTTTTTTTTTTTTTTTTTAAATAAATAAATATTAATCTAATTAAAAAATAAGGAAATTAATGAAGAATAGGTGGAAAATATGTAAAAAAAAAAACCTAAACCAACACACAAAAAACAAACCAAAATCTCCCATGAAAACTGGATACATTGTTGCATTTTTGCGCAGCAACGCCCCCATCTGCTGGAGCTGAGTATTAAGTGTACCTCAGGATAATGTTAGATCATAACTAAAAGTATGAAATATGATTAATCTTTCTGTAGATTTTATTTCTACTTGTTCTTCGATTTCATTTCACTTTCACTTTTGACCTTGGACAGCTTTGTTGGTATCTCCGGATGTTTGCAAAACAAATGTTGGCAAGTTGGAGAGCATCTGTATTTATTTTATTTACATGTTATGTTATTTTTTCAATGTTTAGTTGTTATTATAAGCATTTATAACATTGATATGTATTTATTGATATTATATACACATATGCATGTACGTATACGTCAGTCGGGGGTGGGGGTGATCCTACTTCGCGGACTTTGGACCCAATTTGCTGCGGAAAGTGAGGGATCCCTGTACTTCATAAAGTCTTCTCCAGCACAGCCCAAAAACTTTCAAGAGTTTAGGCCAGGACTCTGAGGTGCCAATACATATGAGAAAACGATTCCTCATGCTCCCTGAACCAGTCTTTCATTACTTTAGTCCCCATTTTATATCCATGAGGACATTCAGGAGCTTCGTTTTATTGTCACATTAATGTTTGAACCTCGATCAGACCAACTGGATGCCATGGTGATATGCCACGGTTAAAGCTAAATACTCCATGAAAATATTAGTCTGTGACCTTTTTTTTTTTGGCTGGACAGTGTATCTGCATGCTCTTGTTTGTGTCGTTATCTTGTCTTATTGGAACTAACTCGTTGTGTGATTATACAGGCGACTGCAAACTATTGAACGCATTTCATTAGGTCGCAACTTTGAAAATGTAAGTAAAAATCACCTGCTGATGAAAATGTACACATTTTCAGTGTAACAGCAGAGCTTTATTTGCATTTTCTTTTGAGTGACGTCATGTATATGGTACAACACCCACAAGGAAATAAGACAAAGTAGAAAGTGCAAATCTCCCAGAAACTCCAAATACAAAGTGGAAGGTCAAAATTCACCTTATTTAAAGAATCCTTTCAGCCAGAATTTTATCTGGATTATCTCCAAGTTGCTGCTTCTAAAACAGGCTGGTGCATTTATTTATTTAAGGGACAATGTACAGGAACATTAAGCTCATAGAGACAGAGATGTACTGTACCAGATTATAGCTTAATAGCTAGTTTCCATCTGTAGTCCCTAATTTAGAATGGCCAATTAACCTACAGTGCATGTCTTTGGATTGTGGGAGGAAACCGGAGCACCCGGAGGAAACCCACACAAGCACGGGGAGAACATGCAAACTCCACACAGAAACGCCCAGGCTGGGAATCGAACCCGGGCCTTCTTGCTGTGAGGCGGACGTGCTAACCACTACGCCACCGTGCCATCCATTCGGTTTAAGTGAAAAAGTGGGATTCTGACTATGAACAGAGTTACTCTTCCTTTGGGGCAAACTATTGAAGATGGGCCCCATATCTGTTGGTCAGGTGGAGCAGAAATGTTTTGAATGCAGCTCATCCTTCTGACACAACAGTAATTCTGCCACAAATTTTATTACCGATTTATGACGAAAGTTGTATAACTGTCTGACTTTTGATTCTGTCTCCCGCAGGACCAAGCTCAAGCCATCTGTAAGGTGCTCTCCACTTCGTTTGACTGTGTTTTGGCCTCAGAGAAATCCTGAGGCTCACCTCTCCTGTGAAGTCCAGGTTCTTAACAGAGGGTCATATTGGATGACAAAAATATTACCCTGGATAATGTTTACAGTGTTAATAGATGTTAGGTTTAGAATTCCAATCACATAAATCTGCTCCATGATCATTATTAAAGCATGATCTCTACTGGGAGTAGTATTACAGTTTATCCTCTACTCCTGATATTTGTCTCCATCATTCAAAGGCCTTCCAGGCAAGTCTTATTTAATGTAAATATATACGCTGAGATCAGCGTACAGTTTCTGCTGTGGCCTGCTAACTGAGCTTCTCGTGGGATTAATTCTATCAGCGGTACAGTAATTACATTGAGTACGGAGGAACACAAGGACTTATTCATGGAGCATGCTGTAAATTCCAGCTCGCTGTAGCCGTGTGGGTGGAAGGTCGGGGAGCTCTGATGTTCAGTGCCGTTTGTAACCGAACACTCTCCTGTCCTCTCATGAAGCCTGATTCAGATGGGACTGGATCAGTCCTTATGGTACTATAACTGCAAAAAATGGTACAATAAACCTGATTTTGAATTTTTTTTTTAATCCTCTTTGTCCTTCATGAAAGTTTGGTGTGGTCAATCTCATCAGTTTGTAGTGATTGTTTTGGAAAAAGGTAGGAAAAAATAGCGGCAAAAGCCTTAAAATGGTTCCTGTAAGAAATGAGGTATATAATACAGTACTTAAGTCGGTTCCTGTCTATACAAATTCATTAATTTTCTAAAGTTTAATTATAATTAGGGTTGTGGGGAGGCTGATGCCCATCTCAGCTGACTTTGGGTGATCAAAAGAGCACACCCCCCGTGCAGCTAACTGGGTTGTCAAAGGCCGACCATGTCTCTCACGGTCCATGGTGAGCGGCTGTAAAAGAACCATTGCTGACTTTTTCATAAAGAGTAGGCTGTATTGCCGTCGGCGTGTTTCTGCCCTGCGATGGCCTGGTGAGCTGTCCAAGGTGTACTCAGATGATGAGATGGGTGCCAGCCACCCTTCGACCCTAATTAGGATTAAACGGTTCAGAAAATGAATGAATTGAGGTGGTTATGGACTGGGACTATCCAGCAATTTCCACAAAGAATGAGGCAAAAAAAAAGCATTTATTTTTTACATTTCTATATATTTAAGCATAAGCCCAAGTTTGCAGAGTAAATACTCCATATACATTTCAATAGATTTTTTTGTTTGTTTGTTTGGCAGAAAGCCATATAAACTGTTTTCTTTTATGAGTTGAATGATTATTGCATGATTGCCTCGCCCAACATGCTAACAGGACTGTATACTTTGAAAATATTTTGGGTGAATAATAAAATTAGAGAATTCTGCCTTATAATGTGGAGAATTACTTGTTCTTGTGTTAATCTGCCGAAGCTGAAAACCCTCTCAACAGATTAATTAACATGCTTCATTAAATTCGAAGCATGTCCAAATCTGCATGAACGAACCAGCCTTAATCAGGGCACAAGCTGTTGGAGGTCCACAAACGCAGCTCAAAAACTCAGTGAAGTATTGATTCATTCAACCTCGAAAGGACTGACATTTTTTTAAAGACCCTGATGCATTGGTTCGGCCAATTAGCCTACTATGCATGTTTTTGGACTGAGGGAATCCAAACAAACTCCACACACAAATGCCCAAGCAGGGAATCAAATCCAGGCCTTCTTGCCATGAGATGGACGTGCGACCACCACACCATCGCGCTGCCCTGCTAGCCAACAGCTGATCTCTTAAGCCACATTGAAGACACCTGACACCTACTAACAATTTTACATCTGTTGCGAAGCTCAGCCTAAAAAAGGCAGACGGTTCAAATTGAATACTTCCTAACGAGTACTTATTCATTACTGCAGCATTAGTAAGCATGCGCTGTATTGGATTGTGAAACTACAGCACATGGTTTTGTACAGATCTTCAAAATGTCCGTAGTTAATCCGGAAGGGGCCTTCAGATGCAAAATTTTCAAAATAGTAGCACAGTAAATGCATTGAGAAATAGTTATTCATTTATTTTCTGAATAGCTTAATCCTAATTAGGGTCGCAGGGTGGCTGGCACCTATCCCAGCCAACTCTGGGCGAGGGCCGAGTACACCCTGGACAGCTCACCAGGCCATTGCAGGGCAGAAAAATGCTGACGGCTATACAGCCTACTCTTTATGAAAAAGTCAGCAATGGTTTTTGTACAGCCTCTCACCAGAGACAGCGAGAGATATGGTCAGCCTTTGATAACCCAGTTAGCTGCACTGGGGTACGATGTCAACTTATGTGAAGAATTGCTATATAATAATTTGTACAAAGAACTGCCCAGGGTGTGCTCTTTGATCGCCCAAAGTCAGCCAAGATGGGCACCAGCCTCCCCACAACCCTAATTAGAATTAACCTTCAGAAAATTAATGAATTTGTATAGAAGGAGGCTGGCGCCCACCCAGCCGACTCAGGTGAGGGAAGAGTACAGCTGCACTGAGGGGAAATGATTATAGGTTTGCTAATATTGTAGTAATAACATGAGTCTGCTATGGTGGTAAAGGTGCTGGATCAACCATCCCAAGGTTGGGGGTTTGAGTCAAAAGTCTCCATGGGTTGTCACTGTCCCAGCCCCCCCAAAAAAGTAGCTAACTAGGTTTTCAAAGGCCGGCCTCTTCTCTCACTGTCCATGGTGTGAGGTTCATGTAAAAGAACCATTGCTGACTTGCAACAAGAATAGGCTACATAGCCATCAGAGTGTTTCTCTCCTGCAATGGCCTGGTGAGCTCTCCAGGGAGTACTTTGCCCTCACCCAGAGTTGGCTGGGATGGGTGCCAGCCTCCCTGCGACCCTAATTAGGATTAACTGGTTCAGAAAAATGAATGAATGAATAACATGAGTCATCATGAGGTGGTTTGTTTGTTTGCTTTTGCACTGATGAGTTACAGCCTGCACTCGTGTCTGCTATTCTGCTCCACCAGATGGCGATCTTGTTACATTCTGAAACATGGGAGCAAATTACAAGCTGGTTTTTGTTTATGGACAAAACCAAAAGTCGACCCTGTTGAATTACTGTATTCTGTATCTATGTTTCTTCTACAGACACAGCCATCATTTCGGGATTTTTTTTAAATGTTTTATTCCATTTAGAATTAGATATCAAAATTAAAACCATGAAACTTGAGTTTAATTTAACTTCCAGTTTTCCCATTTATTCTTACAATACTAAAAATCAACAGAATGTCAGTATGAGAGTGAGAAATGTTTCTCATTGCCTTATTTGAAAAAGTCTGGATGTCTAACGCCAGACCCAACCTAGAACTTATACACAACATCATTGCTCTAATCAGTTCAGCGTTTAAGTTTACAATTAAATATACATATAAACTCTTCAGGTATTTACAGCACCACAATAAGACATGTCCTATTCATTTCCAGTGAGTTAAAAGGCAAAAGGAAGGCTCTGGAAGTTAATTAAAAGTCTCCTTTCATTGCTAGAGTTACAGGTTTCCATGTTTCAAGCTCAACAGGGACTATTGTCTATTTAATTAAATGTCATCAAACATTCTAAAGAGTTGCTCTGCAACCAAATGAAAACTTCATCACATAAAACGTATTGCTGTACAGTATTAGTTCGTGCAGTCTCCACCTCAGAATGGGTGGGTTGGGTGTGGAGGGGCTGGAGATGCACAGTGACTGAGGAATGGTTTCAGTTTTCCCAATTAAAGGGTACATTAAAACAATTTTATTCTACATAAGCATCCTAAAAACCTAGGCAGACATTATTTAGTCATCTCTAAAAAGTATTAAAATCTCAACGAGATCTAAAGGGCCTAGATATGAGTACAGGCCACATTAACCAAATGCTAGTACAAACTCATTATGAGGCTATTATTAGTAATGCAGTAAATTGTGAAAACATGAAAAAAAGCTGCAGGAAAAGATAACAGCAGGTCGGGGCGGGGCAGGAAAATGCTCAGGCCCTCAGAAGACTCCCTTCATTTTACATCCGGAACATTCACATCATTCTGTTTCACACTTTGGCTCGTCCCTCATCAGCATCAGTTATCTTCTCCTTTCTTTTCAGTCTCCTCTCATAGTATCGAACATCACACACTTGCCGTATTACTCCAGATGCCGGTTTCATTCCAGATTGCATGCTGTGTACTGTATATCCGTCACAGATATGCTGGGTAGTGTTGGGTAGGAGCGCTCCCAAAGTCTGAGCTGTGGAGGATCTATTTATATGTTTTGATATGGGGCAGCGAGTGTGGAAATGGGGACAGAGGAGGATCCCAAGGGGCGGCAACAGCGCAGCTCCATTTCTGCCCCAGTGCAGTGTTTTCAAAGAAAACCACCTCTGTTTGTCCTTTAACCAGGAAACTGATGGTGCGTTATGTATTCTCAGTCAGGTTATCCAATAAATAGAGCTTCTCACCAAGAAACCAGTCCTCCCAAAAGCTTGAAAGAATGCACATAGTTCAGTGTTGAAATCCTTAAAGCTCATCATTTGAACTGGATAAAAGTGCATTAAGCATGTCAACGCGACTCACGACAATGTTTTTTTTTCTGTTTAACAGCGAGTTGAACCACATGAACTACTGTCAGTCATACAGACTTCAAACATACAGGAGCGACTAGGTGTTAATACATTCAGAAACCAAAAAAAAAAAAAAAAATCAAAAACCCTCCATTGCACAAGTCGAGCAGTGCCCACCAGTGCAAGCGAATTGTCTGGAAAGAGTCCGTACAGGCAGAAGCTTCCTGAAGGAGGTTAAGGGGGTGATGGTTATTATTTTAAAGCCCAGGCCAGTGGGGAGTCAGAAACATGCTAGGGGAAGATCAGGTCAGCCTGGGTCAGCATCGGAAACCTTTAACTGTCAGTCTGCCATGAAGTGTACAAATGTGACAGGGAAGGCACCTCTCCTCATTGGTTCTCCTTCTATATGGCCCAGCTGGAAGAAAAAGAAAAATTAACAACAATAAATAGATCATTATTAACTACTGTTCATTTATAAGTATGTAAAGGGTACCTGGGGTGAATTAGTGTTGCTAGCTATTTAAAATGATCACGCATGATATCAGAGCTTCCTTCTGGCAACACCAGTCCTTGCACATTTAGAAAGTGTGTGCGAGTGTTACGATTCTAGGCGTGCTGAGAGACATGTTGCCTTTTCTGATTGGCTGTTTCAGCCCGGTAGGGATGTGAACTCTGAATGTGGATTACAAAGACGAAGTATTGTTCAACAATGCTCCAAGGGCTAAGAAAGGGGCCTGCTCAGGGGCCAAGCCACATGGACTAGGGCTCGTTGAGAAAAAGAGACGCGGGCGGTGGTGGTCTGGTGCTATGGGGCACTGGATCGCTGATCCAAAGGTTGGGGGATCGAGTCCCACTCTCCAAGGTTGTCCCTGCCCCCCCAGTGCAGCTTACTGGGTTACCAAAGGCCGGCCATGTCTCTCACTGTCTATGGTGTGAGGTTCATGTAACAGAACCATTGCTGACTTTCGACAAGAGGAGCTGCATAGCCATCAGCATGTTTCCGCCCTGTGATGGCCTGGTGAGCCGTCCAGGGTGTACTCTGCCCTCGACCGAACTCAGCTGGAATGGGTGCCAGCCTGACAGCGACCCTAATTAGCGGAGAAAAAGATACATGCCTTTTTAAAAGTATTAATTTTTTTGTGTGTTGTACTGCTGAAATGTGAGTAGATTACATCAGCAGGAGCAAACTGCCCTCCCAAGCCAGACCGCAGTATCTGCAAAATCATGAAACTGAGAAAATTGAGCCCACTAGGTGGAGCTGATTGCACTTAGTCAGAAAAACATAAAAGGCCAATTTGGCTAAAATTGCAGATACTGCGGTCTGGCTTGGGAGGGCAGCAAAGGTGTGACCATTGACTGGTTGGGTTTTTTTAAGCCCAATTTGAGGTATCAGTATATAAAAAAAAATAATTATGCAACAAGGGGACAAATATATATATATATATATATAAAACAAAAAAACAAAAAAGTTAAGGATACACACACACAGTAGTGCTCCCAGGATCAGTGTGTGCAATGAGTTTTGTAGTTCTTATTAGAACAGATTTTCACCCGGGAGAGTATTTCATGTCCTTTAAAAAGTTTTGGTTAACTTAAATATTATGATATAGAAAGTCCTTTATCTATGCAGTACTAGTTTAACAGCAGCTAGCTAATGCTAGCCTGTTTTTTTTGTATTACCCAGTGACAGGTTGTCACGGCCAGCAAAGCCTTCTCTGCTGGCCTAAACAAAATCAGAAGCACTGACCTTCGTTTACAACGTAAATTCTAGTATCGGTGCCATTAAATTGTATTATTTTATTCCCAGCAGTCCACTCTCTTCATTTCGTAGTGCGTCTCCTGTCTGCTATGTTCTCGGGGGCATTATGCCCCTGGTAGGGTCACCCAAGGCAAACAAGCCCTTAGATGAGGGTCCATATGAAGCACGATTCAAAAGACCCTTATGCAGAAGAATTTAAGGCAAACAGTTTCCCATGCCCAGACGTGGGTCACCGAGGTACCCTCGCTGAAGCCAGGCCTGTTATATGGGTTCGAAGGCGAACACCTGGCGGTCAGGCTTCTGCCCATGGAGCCCGGCCGAGCCCAGCCCAAAGAGGAGACATGGGTCTGCCCTCCCATGGACCCACCACCTGTGGGAGAGGCTATAGGGGTAGGGTGCAGTGTGGGTTGGGTGTCAACCGAAGGTATGCAAGGCCCACCACTACTAGTACCCTTTTGTGCACGAATAGCCCGATGTAATCCAGCATATGTATCATTCCAAAACAGATACACGTGATTAAAAAAAATCTAACACTCTTAATTATTGTCAAAAAGTTAAAGATCTAAGAACTTCATTTGTTTATCATTTTTCAAAGCTACTTAATCCTAATTAGGATCGTGGGGAGGCTGGCGCTCATCTCGGCCAACTCTGAACAGCCTGCCAGGCCATCTTGTACACTCAGACTATGACCTCGGGGCAATTTGGAACAGCCAATTCGCCTACTGTGCAGACAAAACCAGACTACCAAGGAAACCCACGCAAGCACAGCAAGAACCTGCAAGCTCCACACAGAAACGTTTGAGCCCAGGAACTGAACCCAGGACCTTCTCGCATTGAGGTGGACATGCCAACCACTGTGCCACTGTTACTCCATAATATAAGAAGCTAAAATGTAACTCGCCCTAATAACTACTGTAATGTGCCCATTTCATTCATAAAATGAGAACTGAAGGCCCACTCATGTGCTAAACCACTTATTCCTGTTATGGTCATGAGGAGGCTGAAGGCGGGGTACACTCTGAACAGCTGCAAATGCAGGTCCAACACATATACACAACCATTCATACTCTCACTCTGACCATAGGGGCAATTTGGAACAGGCAGTTAGCCTAATGTGCATCTCTTTGGACTGTGGGAGAAAACCCCAGTATGTGGAGGAAACCAATGTAGGCATAGGAGGAACATGCAAACTCCACACAGAAACACTCAAGCCCAAGATTCCAACCAAGGATCTTTTTGCTGTGAGGCCCAGCACCACCGTAACTAGGTTTTGAATATGCATAACTTTCCTTGGTGTAATGCTTTAACACAGAGCAGAACTTATACAAAGGCCAATGTAGTTAAGAGCTTTGTGGCATTTCCACTGGAAACAAATGACCTCTTGTTCACTTCCCGTTATAAACATGTGCACAGCTCGACTACTGATAAACAAAAACATGAGCGCGGTATGGTAATATTTTCCCCCAAGCCCTCTGAAAAACATCTGTGCACAAATTAAATGTTCTGAGATAATGGTGGTGGTGATGATGATGATGATGAGGAGGAGGAGGAGGAGGAGGCTATGTGGAGTTCTGAAGATTAAATGAAGCCAATGGAACAAAGATATGCAGACAGGCAAACAGCAGCTGGCCTGCATTCCCACATTAGAGGGAAAGAATGAGGTCATTTCAAGTGTCCCAGCCGCCATGGCAACTGGAAGTTGATAAAGTCTCTATCGAATTCCTATTTCTCGAACTTTCTGTTCCAAATCCGGACCTCTCTCAGTCCAGCTATTACTCAAACACATTCACACGAACTCACCCACCACTCCTGGTCCTCTTCCCCGTCTACAACGATCACTTCGCCCTCAGTGAACGTCAATTCATCAGGGTTATCAGCCACGCAGTTATAGATGGCCTTCACCCTTTTCGGCCTCTGTTTCTGATACACACAAACACAATGCACATGTGTATATACAGTATATATAAAATCTGTATTTCACTGCACACATGGAATCATCAGGCATTTCCCTCAGATATGATGGAACTAACCGGGTATGTTTTCCAGGGTATGTGGCCAGAAGCCAGAGACAGTCCACTAGTGCTCTGAGGGCATCCAGGAACTTCCTTTGCTGCTCATCAAAACACAGGAAATGACATCGCAGTCAAGACACAGTATATCCAACATGGTAAAACCATGTACAACACAATTCGTTAGACTCCTCCCCCCCCGATCTTTACTTAAGCACAGCCCAATCAGTACAACTGATCTCATAGTCAGTCATCAACTCACAGATTGTTCCGTTTCTTTGACATCTACCTGGTCTCTCTGTGGTGTCCGAGTGTGCTGGTGGCCCTTTGCTGAAGCTTTTATCTGAGCTGCATACAACAACAACAAAAAGAATATTTATACACACACACCAGAATCGTTAACATTCACGCTATCAGGATCGAACAATTCAGACTAGTCGACCGATATGAACGAGGCGATCTTAAACGAGCTAAATCATTAATCATTAGCAATGTTTGTTTGTTTTTTTTTTTAATGAAGCTCCGATAAACAAGACTAGAGAAGACGGTCAAGCTTTAGAATAACTGACTGCAACTGACTGTGGATTCAGATTTATTGACCGATTTAGTGAGCGAGTGATGAATCCTCTTAGGGTTGCAGGCAGGATGGAGCCCATCTCAGCCATCAGTGAGTGGGCAATGGCAGGGTACACCGTGAACAGTTCGCCAGTCCTTCGCATGGCAAACACACCCACAACCATTCACACTCGTAGCTCACACCTAGGGGTAATTTGAAACAGCCGATAAACCTGTATGTCCTTATATTGTAGGAGAAAACAGGAGAATGTGGAGAAAACCCATGCAGGCATGAAGAGAACATGCAAACTCCACACAGCAACACCAAAGCGCAGAAGTTAAATCCAGGAGCTGCTTGCTGTGAGGCGGCTGTGCTCACCACTACCTCACGAGCCACCCATTTAAGAAACTGGTGATTATTTGACTCGAACATGAACAGCATACCAATGGACGACAAAGGCCATTGTTAAGCCAACATAAAGTGATGTAAGTCAGTTGTTACGCCACCAAGTGGCACCACACATTTCGAAAACTAAATTGGATGGATGAACCGTTATATTCCACTCCAACGTATGATGTCGGAGAGCTCTGACTGAGCCGTCACTCCAAAATATCCTCAAGCTGTTCAGGTGGGATAGCGTGTTGAGGGAGGCGGGGTCATCTTGAAAGAACCCACTCCCATCAGGACCAAAATATGTTGCATTAGAGCAGGGGTGTCAAACTCGTGCCACAAAGGGCCATGTGGCTGCAGGTTTTTATTTCAACCAAGCAGCAGCACAGTGGCGGTCTAGTGGTTTAGGGTGCTGGATCGTTGATCCAAAGGTTGGGGGTTTGAGTCCCACTCTTCAAAAGGTTGTTACTGCCCCCCCCCCCAAGTGCAGCTAACTGGGTTATCAAAGGCGGGTCATGTCTCTCACCGTCTATGGTGAGAGGCATGTAAAAGAACCATTGCTGTCTTTCGTAAAGAGTAGCTGCAAAGCCGTCAGCGTGTTTCTGTCCCTTGCTAAAAAAAGGGTTGTGACAGGAAGGGCATCCGACGTAAAAACCTCTGCCAAATCAACCGTGCGAATCAGATGATTCGCTGTGGCGACTCCCGAGTAAAAGGGAAAAAGCCGAAAGGAAGACAGACAGCAGCACACCTGACTCACTCATTCAAACAAACAATTTGAATCTTCAGGCAGTTGATTGGTCAGTCTGTGTGCTCTGTACAGAGACTGACCAATCGGCTGCCTAAAGACTCAGATCAGTTGTTTAAATGAGCAAAGTCGGGTATGCTACTACTTGGTGGAAAAAAAAAAAAAAAAAACCTGCAGGTCACATGGCCCTTTGTGGCACGAGTTTGACACCTGTGCATTAGACAGTGATGCCGATTACTCACACTACCTTAGTGCAGATTTCTCATGGGTATGACACAGTGGTGTAGTGGACAGCAAGATGACGGGTTTGCCTCGGGCATGTCAGTGAGGCGTTTGCATGTTCTCCGCATGCTAGTATGGGCTTCCTCCAGGTACACCAGTTTCCCCCCACAGCCAAAACAAATGCACCTTGGACTAATTGACTGTTCCAGGTTGAAGTAGAATGGATTGAAGTGCTCTACAGGGTATAGAATTGTCCTCACCCATAGTTGGCTGATATAGGCTACAACCTTCCTGCGACCTTAATAGGATTATGTAGTTCTGCAAATAAATGAATCGAATACACTTTCATAGAATATATTTTCACATTCTGCCAGCTGTCCATTCTGTGTGCTTAAAAGTCAGACATAGTACACTGCCTCTGTTAATGATAAACAAAGTGGCTTGAAAAAAAGCCACACAACACTATTCCAACCAATCAACAAGAGAGTCATTTGTGCTCATGCACAATGCAAATACACGTCATTTCCTTGGCAATGTGTCCACGAATTTGGGGAATGCTGAAAGGGAGATGTGAATTTGTAAAGGTGTGAAGTTTTTTCTCCAGAATCAACAACTGCACCTTTAGCCACAAAGGTACCAGTGAATCAGATCCATACCAACAGGAACACAGCCACTGATTTTTATTTTACCTTTGTCAGCCATTCATACAGGTACCATTCCAGTGATCAATTGTCGTTACTTACGGTGCAGCCTTACTTGGTACACTACATGGCTTACTTCTCTGCCGCTCTGGAAGAAGACCTTGAACGGGAATCAATGACCTGAAAAAAGCTGCAGATCCCTGTAGTCCCTTTTCCACCGTTCTTGCATTATATATGTGTAAAGTGACCCTTCTGCTCACTGATGAGGTACATGCCGCAGGCAACAAAGATATTTTCCATAAAAGAGCCTCAATGCTGATCGCAATGTCTAACTCTGTGATTTGGATTTAGCCTCACTCTGTCATTAAGAGTAGACATGTGCTCTAATATCGATGGAATAAATAGAGCTTGCCGTCTATTTCAGGCTTTATTTTAGAAATCCCTGTACACAGTCTAAAGTGCACTGCACAAGTGCATTTAGGGCGTGTCCAGATTCACTTCTGCTGGTTTAACAGGTCTTACAGTGAATTAGCGGTGACTTGGTGATGCTAGCTATTTAAAACGATCATGTAGAACATCGACGGTTCCTCCGGCAACATCAGTCCACGGCCGATTTTCAAAGTGCATGATAATGTTACGACTCTACGCTCAATGACATGTTGCATTGCATCAAGCCTGGTAGTGGTGCAAACTCGTTGGCTTGGCTCAGCTACATCACTGACCTGTGTTGCGGAACACATTATCGAACTTTATCGGACATTGTGCTGACATCGCAGAAAACGTGTACTTTTGTTTCTAAACCGACAAACAGGAAACAGAGTTGGAAAAACATTAGCTGCATGAACCATTTTGGATTTACCGTCACGCACATCTCCACCCGCATTCTCATCCTCAGAGTCACCAGAATGGGACATCTCACTGTCTCCATAAGAGAGATCAACCCTGCCCAACGTGCTGACGTGCAAGACGGTGGCCTCCAAGAAAGGGGAGCCGCCTCACATTTGGATAACAACAGCTTATTTTAAGGTGTTAAAAACTCAACAACTTTTATTTTTTTTAATGATTACAGATTAATGAAGGATGATATCTAGGAAAAACAAGATCGCGGATACAAGCGGCTGAAATGAGCTTCCTTCGCCGAGTGGCAGGGTTCCTCTCCCTTAGAGATAAGGTAAGAAGCTCAACCATCTGGGGAGAGGTCAGAGTAGAACCGCTGCTCCTCCACACTGAGAGGGGCCAGTTGAGGTGGCTCGGGCATCTGGTTAGAATGCCCCCCGAACACCTCCCTGGTGTGGTGTTTCAGGCATGACCAACCGGGAAGAGACCATGGGGTCGACCTAGAACACGCTGGAGGGACTATGTCTCTCAGCTTGTCTGGAAATGTCTAGCTGTCCGCCGCCCCCCCCGGAAGAGCTAGAGGAAGTGGCTGAGGAGATGGACGTCTGGACTTCATTGCTTAGATTGCTGCCCTCACGACCCGACCCGGAATAAGTGAAAGAAGAAGATGATGATGATGATTATATACTTTATTACTCAATACATAAATGAGGATAGATTTCCTTTTGGGCCAGGTTCCTCTTAAGGTTTCTTCCTCATGTCAACTGAGGGAGTTTTCCCCCTCGTCACTGTCGCCACGGGCAACGCTCATTCGGGATGTGCACTTGTTATAGAAAATGTTTAAACTCCTTTTACTTTGCAAATTCCTACTTTTACTGTATAAAGCTGGTTTGTGACATCAACTGTAAAAAAGCCCTCTATAAATAAAAGCTGATTGAATTTTTGCTAATATATTCTGCAGAATGTTATATGCTGTACTTTTAATGCAAATTCATCAGCTGCTTTTGTAATTTTGACCAATTGGGTCTTTAAAATATCTGTCTTGTGATGTGTTGGTGTGTGTGTTACAATTCTGACCTTGTTGCGGTAACCCTGTTAATGCTCTGGCCCTGAAGCACATGTCCGGTTTTGCTCTGCATGGTCATGGCTTCCATCGTACTGGCTGGTTTAGACAGAGGAGGAGGGGGACCAGCCGGCGCTATGACTGCAGAGATCACGGCATTAGTGGTGTCAAGTACCATTAACATGCTACAGTGGTACACTTCAGGGTTAATTTAATTTTTTAATCTAAGTGTAAACAGATGCAATTATTCTGTGCCTGCTGTTTAAACAGCACCATCTTCACAGAGAACTCTAAAACACTTGTCATCATGTGCTTCATTTAATCGAGAGTTCCCGCATACAACAGACTTACAGGAGGATGAAGTGACTCGCATGGGTGGAATAGGTGGATGCATGTTAGGGGGATCCGATGAGGATCTCTGTCGGCTTGAGAGATCTATGGAGCTGGGCTTCCATGCTGGAGAACCTTGGAGACCCCCGCTGTGGCCAGTCGGCTGCCCTGTCAAGACCAGAGAGTATACAAGAGAGACGTTGGATATTCAGAATAAAGTTGAGAGGCTGCCTGATTTTCCCACGACCCAGAAGAGGCTGCTTTTTGTTTCTAGAGAAGAAGACACAACGTTCCAGGCTGATTCTTTTTATTCTGTCTTTTTTTGAGCTGTTTCTCAGTTCCAGGTCTTAATTACATCATTCTGGGGGAACATGGCACAGTGATACAATGTGAAACGAATCATGCCAAGTCAGCGAAGGGACTCAATGCTGCACCCAACACCAAAAAAAAACCAAGACTAAAATGATAAGATTGAAAATGACTAATGATAAGATAAGAAATGACTAATTCGGTAAAATGGTAATCTGATGCAATCATAGTTAGCGGTACCTTGACATATGAATTTAATCCATTTCGAGGACGAGCTCGTAAACCAAAAAGTTTGTTAGATGAAACAATTAGTCCCATAAAAAAAAAAAAAAAAAAAAAAATCATTTAATCCATTCCAACCCCCTTCCAAACTCATAACCTGACAAAAACACGTATATTTGACCCAATATATTAAAGATAAACATGTAAAAACAATAAATATTTCATAATAATAATAATAATACATCACATCAACATTAATAATAAATAAAAAAAGAATAAACAATAAGTCAACTAACCCTTCCGATCATCAACTGCGATGACAATGTGGGCAGGCAGGAGGTGCTGCGTAACAGAGGAGATTTTTTTGTGCGTGTGCATGCTACAAATGCCAGCAAGGAAAGGCTTGTAGTGAGCTCCTACAAGACCAGTGCTTCTCACATAGTGGGGCGTGATGTGATATGGTGCGTGCGTATGACCCCGGGGAACATGCTTTTTTGCCATACTGGAGTAGAATTAAGTGTAATTGCACATCCTCTACAGTAGGTGGCAATGGCGCTCTTATTGTCACGCTATGGTGTCGGAAAAAGCACAGAGAAAACGATATGAAGTGCAGTAAACACTATGTATATATGTAACACTATGTGTCACGTGACACGCTGAGTAGCAACTCTGTTTATGCCACCATATTGGAGTGAAAACAAACGTATACTTTGCAATTGAGGTGCCTGTTTTTAGTATGGTAGATTATATAAATATGAATGTTGACAGCCGTAATACAATCCCAGTGCTTTCCGAGCTCCCTGGTAATTATGATAACGATAATAAACAACAGTACTTGTATATTCAAAAACTACGGTTATCAGGGCTAACAAATGACCCATACGTTTTGCCCGATGGTTTGTTTGTTAACTGCATGGATGAAGCAACGGACAGGATACCTGGTTTAATATATCCAGATATCTATAATTATTTTATTAATCGCACATCTGATTATCGATCAGAAAAATTGAAAAGTTTCAAAGGGCTTAGAGTGTAGCAGTCATCGTTAATGATTACTCCCCCCCGGAACTTGGTATATTCCAGTTCTGTAATGCATTGTGGGATTAAACAAGAGAAGTGGAAACCAAAGAACGGCATGTTTGTTGTGTGTGTTAGAACACGTATTAAAGACTGTTAAAGTTAAATCTGGGAAGCGTATGAGTATTTTTTATCTGGATGGGTTTCGGCACTACGCGAGCATATTATACCCAGGAAAGCCTCTAGTATCGGCCATGGCAAGCTGTGTGAGGACACCAAAGTATTCATCATGGCAAAGGTAATTATGACTCACATTTTTTTTTTATCATTTTGCCTACATTATGTATTAAGCACATACATGTGGATCTTAATCTATGAAGTATTATAATAGTTATATTATATATACTGTACATGTTACAATAAAGACTAAATAGCATTTTAGCTGCCCTCAGCTTATAAATGGACACCAGATATACAGTTAAATGGAATCAAACTGTGGTTAAGACAATAAATAATAATATATCTACTGATAAAAATTACTTGCCTCCAACAAAATGTTCGCTACATACACGACTGGTAGGAGCTGGTCGCCAGTCTTTCCTTTTGTTGTCGGTATCGGCTCTTTTCAAAGCAGAAATCCATTTCTCTCGTCGGGCTTTATTATCAGGTAATCTGATATTTAACCCTGCTTTCTTTACTCTATAATTTGTACAACCGACAGCAACACAGTTAAGTACCATTTTGCACTTGTTTAATAAATAAATGCAGTATTAATCCCTTACCCACACGGGTGCTATTGTGTTGGGGCCAGAGTGAATGGTTTGTTTTCACACCAATATGGCAGTATAAACAAAACACGCATTGGGATAATGTCTGCATGACGTCAACTGCAAAACCTCTATAGTTGCATGCGGGGTGCTGGGGGGTGGTGTCAAAAATGTTTTTCTTTTCTTCCTATAGGAGGCATCACAGAAAATAATTGAGAAGCACTGCACAAGGCGTTCTCGGAGCGCAGAGGAATGCACGCGGAAGAATACAAGGCTAATCGGCCCAGAAAAGCCATTTCCCCAGTAGAGTTTGTAAATCAAAATTTTACTCGTTGGATGGGGCAGATTTTGTGGGATCGAAGCTCATATCATGAAAAATTCGTTATAAAAGACACTCATAAGTCAAGTTATCACTGTTGATTT
Organism: Plotosus lineatus; assembly: GCA_024760905.1. Classification (NCBI taxonomy): domain Eukaryota; kingdom Metazoa; phylum Chordata; class Actinopteri; order Siluriformes; family Plotosidae; genus Plotosus; species Plotosus lineatus. The sequence continues at coordinate 46,490,939 of CM045732.1, read as the reverse complement.
ATGATGCACCAGCAGATCTGCAATATTGTTATGAAACATCTCTAGGATGCTCCTGAACACATCATCAGTGATGTAACCTGAGGTCCTCGGATGTTTCGGGTCTTTCAACATCAGACACCCTCGCCCAGGCGACCCAGCCATGGTTGATCAGACCCGACTTGTGTTCAGGTGACTTTTGCTTTCCCATGGATCTCCTCTCCTAATCCACAGCCATCTCGAGGCTTTCTCTGCTTCCTCAGTGATCCTCTTGATGGCTCTTCTCCTCTCCATCCCCATAATACCCAGCACACTCAAGGTTTTATAGAGTGATTGGCCTGCGAACCCTCTGCAGCCAACCTCGATGGGCATACACTGTGCCTTCCAGCCCTGCTTACGCGACGCGGACCGAAGACTTCAAACGATGACCATAATCATCGTTAGTCTGGCTGTGGAAAGCTTCGGAGTAGTGGAGAAGAGGACAGAAAGAGCACCCTTCACCATAAATAAACTAAATACAAAGATGCGCTGACAAGTTCTTACGCTGACCTGATGTGATGCTAAAATTTGACCAAATGTGGCTTATTTTTCAATATAATGTCCCCTGTGGTCTACACATTTCTTCCATCAGAGTTGCAGTGTTCGGATCCCCTTGGTATACACGCCCTCATCCTGATGGGAAGATGGATTACTATGAACTTTTCAACTCATCCTCACACAAAGTGCTACAGAAAAAGTACATTCAATGAAAATTTTCAGTATTTTTTCAGTCACGCGTGCCAGTGAATTTGGGTATGGCGATGCAGCAGGATTGGATCAAAACCCGGTCTGGGATGAAAAGCCTCACTGACGTGGGAATTATCAGTATATTAGATGCTGGAGATATTGTTCCGAATCATTCATCTTTCCCTGTTGTCTCAGACGCAGCCATGGCTTTTAACCTTTCAGTCATATTTTATTTAACTGTCAATTAAAGAAGATTGAAGACCAACGGTAAAGCTCATGATGATGAAGCGATAAAAAGGTTTCATACTGTCAGCGAAGCTGTCGGAAATGTTCTCGGCTTATTTCTTACATAATGTGGAATCATCAATTAATTCTCATACCACAACAAGATAGAGCCGGTGACATGATTTAGAAATAAACAACCACACAATCTGGCTATAACTATTTGTTTTCTATATGGCGGGTAAACGTAATCATAGAATTTCACTCTACAAATTTGAGATGATTTACAGCGCCAATGAAAGTAAGTGACGCACTAAATCGACTCATTCCCAAAATATCGAGAACTTCATGCAGGGGCATTACAGTAATTCAATCCTTTTCTGTAGAACATTACACCTCCATCAATCATTAACAGCCACTATCCGATTATAATGGTGGAGCGAGCCAGCCACCGAAAGGCTCTCCGAAGTGTGTAGTCTGGAACTTTAATCCTTGAGCCAAATACATATTTGCATTTCTATTATCCTGCTATAAACCAGAATAATCCCCAATCATAACATGCTGCACGAGGATAATGAGAAAACCACCGATGCACAGCATGCTTTAACACTCATTCATCCATTCATTTTCTGAACCGCTTAATCCTGATTAGGGTCGCGGGGAGGCTGGTGCTCATCCCAGCAGACTCTGGGCGAGGGCAGGCTCGCCAGGCCATCGCAGGGCGGAAACACACTTACGGCTATGCAGCTACTCTTTACAAAAGTCAGCAATGGTTCTTTTACATAAACCTCTCACCACAGACAGTGAGAAACATGGCCGGCCTTTGATCACCCAGTTAGCTCACTGGGGGGGGCAGTGATAACCCGGTGAGAGTAGGGCTTGAAGCCCCAACCTCAGGATCAATGATCTAGCACCTTTACCACCAGGCCACCACTGGCCTCCCCAGGCGTTGACAAACTAAACCATTTTCATGAAATACTCAATACAGTAACATAGCTTTATACTTTATGGTGGAACGATCGAAAACTTACATTCTACACAAAAAAAAAAAAAAAAAAGTAATACACTATTTCTTATAAATGATTCAGACACATTTCTTTTAACACTGAGTACATGCGCATTTGCGGTGGTTTAAACACACCCGGACAGAAAGCGCTATCCGCCGCCTCGTATGTCACAGACACACGTGATTGGCTGGCGATTACTGTGAGCAAAAGGGAAGTGAACCGGTCCCTCCTATGACAGCTTGGCGAATTGGATCCCATAGACTCCCGGCTGCAAACGACTGTAGCAATAAACCAGATTTGAACTTGCAATCTCTGGGTTAATAGTCACCCGCCTTGTCAATGTGCCACTCAGGAGCTAAATCTGAGTGATCCGCCCAACGGTTCTTCAGAAATAGCCAAGACAAAATGGGGATAGCATCGTGAATGAGAATGGCACTGCAGACCCAAGCAGTAACAATACCCCAGAATGCCACACAGGTCATGATGTTAACGGTGTGACATCATTCAACACATTGACTCCCGAGTGTTACTGTGCCAGAATTTATTGATTGTACTCTGTATAAGACTAACGCTGAATTGAAATATTAAAAGCTATAAGGCTATTTTATTTTGAAAAGGATACTTAACAAGTGAACAACAACAACAACAAAAAAATCCAGTAGAGAGTACCGATATTTCTAGGAGGCAGTGGAGGAGCTGAGGTGGCGAGAACCCCACTGGAGGGACTGGTATTGACGATGGTCCCATATGTCTCGTTGTTGACCAGGTTTGGGACGTAGCAGCGCTGTTGTTTGTCCTTGGACAAATTGGACGTACTGGGCTGTAGCACTGAGCTGCCAGGCGTGTAGCAACTGACCGGTCTCTCTTCTCGCCGCAGGGGACTAGACTGGACATGGGAAGGTCATAGGACACAATTACATTAATATTATTAGCAGCACGTACATACTTGAGCCGTTTTACAGTTGAGTACAGAAACTGTCAAGACTTACATGCACACACACATGCACACACACACACACACACACAAAATACAAAGTACAAAAACTATAAATTCATTTAGTTTTGTTTTGGCAAGTGAAGGGTGACATGGTGAACACGTCCACCTCACAACAAGAAGGTCCTAGATGCTCACAAGATGCTCGTGCTTGGACAATTCTGTGTAGAATTTGCTTCGTCTCCCTATGCTTCCTTGGGTTTCCTGTGGGTACTCTAGTTTCCTCCCACAGTCTGAACACATGCACATAACTGGCAGTTACAAATTGCCCCAAGAAAGTTTGAGTGAGAGTGGTTTATGTGGATGCATGTGTGTGTGTGTGTGTGTGTGTGTGTGTGTGTGTGTGTGTGTGTATGCAGGACCCTGCGATGATCCAGCAAGCTGTTCAGGGTACACCCTGCCTTTTTCCAGAGTCGTGTGCGTTAAGCTTGCCCCCAAAATGTATTAAAAATAATATATATCATATCATAGATGCCACTTTGGTGCAGTGGTTAGCACATCTGCCTCACAGGAAAAAGGTCCTGGGTTTGATTCCCAGGCCCAGGGGTTTCTGTGTGGTGTGGAGTTTGCATGTTCTCCATGTGTTTTTGTGGGTTTCCTCCGGGTACTCCGGTTTCCTCGCACAGTCCCAAAAACATGTGCAGCGGGCTAATCGGCTGTTCAAAATCACCCCTAGGTGTGACTGAATGTTTGTGGGAGTGTTACTCCTGCAACGGCCTGACAAAGTGTTCAGGGTGAACCCCACCCTCACCTAGAGTTGGCTCTTCCCATGATAACCAGTCTCCCAGCGATCCTAATTATGTTTAAGTGGCTTAGCAAATGAATGAATGAATAACATGATGCTGAGTCAAGGTAACAGCCATGTTAACAAATCTAAGAAAAAGTGTAGCACTGGTTTGAGCCTCGAGGAAGAAATAATTCATGCTGTTAGGCCTCAGGCAATTAATCTTACTGATAAAGATTTCTATCACATGAATGATTGTAGAATTGACTTTAAATACTGAATCTGTGTTTTTAATAATTAAAAAAATAGAAGGAGAAAGCGAGCGAGCGAGAGAGAACGAGAGAGAGAGAGAGAGAGAGAGAGAGGCAGGAAAACATTTTAGAACAGAACAACACTGGGATACCTTGTCATCCAAATCTTCATCACTCTCATCGAGGTCTTCGTGCTGTAGTCGCCACTCGTATTCAACATGTACGTGAGCATTGAACTTGCCGGCGAGCGCCTGGTTGAGCTGTACACAGCACAGAGACGGTGTTAACCTCAACACAGTGCAGCTGGGCAGCTCCTACATTTATCCACACAGTCAGTAGATTGTAAACACTGATCACCACTCACCAGCTCCTCACACTGCAGATGTTTGAGTCTCCTGGCAATGTCGAGTGGGGTTTCACCCGCCTCGTTCGCTGCACACAGAATTCAGAAGTTTTATACTCAGAAATTTTAGAAGTAGGACAAAAGGCTGGCAGGCTTAAATAAAATGGAAGTGGATCTCTACTCTCTTACTGTCTCTGACTCACATATGGTTCAGAGCCATAATAACACCCCCCTCACACACACACACACACACACACACATACACACACACACATACACACACACACATACACCATTCTTACCTCACTATATTTTACCATTAAACTATTTTATTATAGAGCAGCATAGTGCCGTAGTGGTTAGCACTTGTGCCTCACAGCAAGAAGGTACTGTTTGAAGTTTGCATGTTTTCCCTGTGCTTGTGTAGGTTTGCTCCAGGGATTCTGGTTTCCTCCCATAGTTCAAAGACATGTAAATTAGCCTAGTTGTCTGCTTCAAATTACTCCGAGTAAGTTTGATTGTGTGTGTGTGTGTGTGTGTGTGTGTGTGTGTGTGTGTGTGTGTGTGTGTGTGTGTGTGTGTCTTAGTTGTAGCCCTGCAATGGTCTGGCAAGCTATTCAGAGTATGGCTGGACCAGCGATGGTCTGGAGTGCTGTACAGGGTGTACCCTGTCTTCACACATGTTGGCTGAGATAGGCTCCAGCCAACGGTTGGGCAAATTAGTTTTATTGTAACTTAATCATAAGTCAGATATTTGTAATTACTTGACTATAAAGGTTTATTGATGACATCATACTGTACATATGATTAAACTGAGGACACACACACACACACACACACACACACACACACACACACACACACACACACACACACACAAAGTGCCATGCTGCACTGGTTGCGGCTTTGCTCTTTTGTTTGTGACATTCACTAGAAGGGCATTAATTAGCTGAATTCCCACAAACACCATTAGGGATAAAGCCAAACACAAATCCCGTCCCTTATCACCACATCCAGCTTTCAAAAACAGCGCCAGCAGCAGAACGTGAAAGAAAGAAGCTAAATTAAACAAAAACAACTTTATAAATAAAACACTGAAAACATTTGTGCTTCTCACAGAAGAGGGAAAGGGAAAGCAGGCAGCACTGATTACACAGTCGCTTGATGCTTTCTTACCAATATCTATGGAAGCTTTTCCTCTTAGGAGCAGTTTGAGACACTCGCTGTTGTCCGTCAGACAGCAGTAATGCAGCGCCGTGCTTCCCTTCGCCGTCTGCTTATCCAGATTCACACTTGAGAACAAACAGGGTTCAGTAACTTGACTCAGTGCACTGATTAGGATTTCTTAACATTATTAAATCAGTTCAACAGGTAGGGGTTGCATACACACACACCAGTATTTCATGTGTATAAAGCAGTGCTTCTAAATTATTTTCTGTGATGCCCCCTCTAGGAAGAAAGAAAGAAGAAAAAAAAAAAAAAGAAAAAATTTTTTTATATATATATATATATATATATATATATATATATAAAAAATATATTAGATAAATATAGATTCTTCTATAATCACCTGAAGAGAGAGGATGGTTTCACCACCCCTCGAAACAGATCTGTAGTGATAAATGGAGTTTCAATAGAAAGTCTTTGTCCTGTCCTTTTATTTTTGTTATTTGCTCTACCAAAAAGTATTGAGCACTCTCCTATGGAAGGATCTACTCAGAAAATCCTATATATATATAAATACCCCCCCCAGTGCCCCGCACGTGACTACAAATAGTATTATTTGTCTATAAAATTGTTATGTATACATCTCTGCATAATCCTTAACATTAAAAATAAAAGCATTACATAATAATGAAAAAACCCACTTAATTCTACTACAGTATGGCAAAAAAAAAAAAAAAAAAAAAAAAAAAAAAAATAATCCCCAGGGTCATACGCGCTCCCCCTGGCATCACACCACACGCCCCACTATTTGAGAAGCACTGGTATAAAGAAATAAAACAGTGCATGTGTGGGTCTTCAAATCATTACCTGTTTTGAGTGAGGAAGTCTACGATATGTAGCGAGGTTCTGTCTACTAGCCTCACTGCCAGATGCAAAGCAGTCTCTCCTTGTTCCTGCAAGAAATAACAACATACAACCAAAAAAAAAAAAAAAAAAATCACATTAATATTCAGGGCAGCGGTTCTCTTTGGGAGTAACGAGAATGGATAGGATCAGGAATGAGTAAATCAGAGGGACAGCACATGTAAGAGGTTTCGGAGACAAAGTCAGAGAGGCTAGATTGAGATGGTTCGGACATGTACAGAGGAGGGATAGTGAGTATATTGGTAGTAGGATGCTGAGGTTGGAACTACCAGGCAGAAGGCCTAGAGGAAGACCAAAGTGGAGATTTATGGATGTGGTGAAGGAGGACATGAAGGTAGTTGGTGTAAGAGATGATGATGCAGAGGACAGGGTGAGATGGAGGCAGATCATTCGCTGTGGCGACCCCTGAAGGGAACAGCCGAAAGGAAAAGATGATGATGATTCAGGGTAGTGGTGGCCTGGTGGTAAGGTGCTGAATCACTAATCCCAAGGTTGGGGGTTCAAGCGCCACTCTCAATGGGTTGTAACTGCCCCCCCCCTTCCAGTGAAGGTTCAACTCAGCCAAGGCTGTCCTTTGACACCAGTTCTGCTCGTGATTTTTTTAAATGGATAGAATTTTTAGGTGCAGCCGATGAATTGAGGGGTTCTGGTCTGGTGGTATCGCGTCACTCTCTCTATTTTTTTATTTTGGGCAGATGGCCCTTTAATTTCATGAAAGAATGACCTCCAGACCTCCAGCTCCAGCCAACCTCATATGAAAACGGTTTCTGTTCTTGAAGTGGTTTTCTTTTTACTGAAACAAACTCCAAACAACAACCAATTAAAACAGTTTTGGATAATTTATTTATAATAAGACATGTATAGGGAACTCTGTTTTAAGGCAGAACGGAAATCAATATTAGTATTTTTATCATTTAAAAAAGGGGCGGGTCAGTGATGTAGTGCTTCGCACATCTGCCTTATAGTAAGAAGGTCCTGGGTTTGAATCCCAGGCTCAATAAGAACATTCATTTGTGGAGTCTGTGCTTTTGTGGGTTTCCTCTTGGTACTCTGGTTTCCTCCTCCAGTCCAAAGACATGCACGTAAGGCTTATTGGCTGTTCCAAATTGCCCCAGGGGTACGTGTCGATGGTTTTGTGTGTGTGTTCTGTGTAGATGTATCCAGTCTTTGCCCAGTAACAGCCGAGATGGGCAGCAACCTCCTCACAACCGTAATGGGATAGAGAGAGAGAGAGAGAGAGAGAGAGGGAGACAGAGAGAGAGGGAGACAGAGAGTGAAATAAAACCAGTCTGTTTAACTAAGAATATCACGAAAGTCTCACATGTCCATTTGCTAAAGGAATGGGCTCCATTAGGTCCACTCCATCAGCGTAGACCTGGATGAGGGAGAAGATGTTGCAGGCCTTCACAGCTTCACATAAGGTATGCAGCCTGATTGCAGTGTCTGGGCTTTTCTTGCGAGCAAAGCGTTTCTCTGTGTATTTGGCTGTGATGAAGTCTTTTCTAGCCTGCCTGAGAGACAGAGAGAAACGAGAGGTTATTGCAAAGGAAGAGAGAAAAAAAAAAAAAAAAAAACACTCGTGAATACAAATAAATGGGTCGTGCGAGTTGGGGTGTTGCACAGAGAATGTGTGTACAGTATACTGTTTCCCAAACAGAAAGAGAATACCAGCAAAGTCCCCACGGTGAGAGTCATACACTCAATACACTGACATGCAGATACACAGCATTACAGGGACACCAATATTATCCACATAGCAGAAACTCCTTCCATGAGCTTAAATCAATTCATCTTCGCTTTCAAACTGTCAGGTGTTTGGAAACCCTGCTTGGTTGGAATGAAAAACCTGCACCTACTGGTTTGCGCATAATGTTGGATACCTCTGGTTTGTAGTGTACGGCCCCTGGTTCGATTCAATGTGGGATGATTGTTTAGAATAATCCAAGTCCACGTGTTAAGAGTTTATGGGAATATTCCAGTTAGTATAGCAGAGTGAAATTTAAAAAAATGTGACACAGTCATACCAAAATGTATACTATGTGAGACAGAGCGGCATCACTTACATATCACTCGTAGGATTTGGTTTGATCATATCCTCCGCACTCAGACATGCCTCCATGATCTCGTTAAAGCCAGCATTCCCCACATTCTTGGCCAGCTGCAGGACAGAGCGCACACACACACACACACAGACACACACACACAAAGGGGTTTTTCACAGTGGTGCTATTCCATCATTACACCTACCCAGCCATAATAATAATAATAATAATAATAATAACAACAACAACAACAACGTTTTTTTTTTATTAGTCTCAGATCAAACAAAATGTAATTACTCTGAAGAAACACACCCCATAAAGAGTTTATTATCTGATATAATGATTTCACATCAGGTCACATGGTCATCAGCGTGTAAATCATCTGATATACCATTTAATTAAAAATAAGAGGGAGATGATGATGCTGTTGACTACCAACCAAGAGTTCTGATGTGCTGAGGACATCCAGCGTGAGCGACTGAATTCTAGAGTAGTGCACTCCCAACTCTCGGTGGATCCCGGAACATTCTATGCAGATCAGAATTCCCAAATTGGTGGATAGCCATGTGGGCCCTGGAGAAAAGGAATGGATCAGAATGTTTTTTGGAATAAAAGAGGCAAAAGTTAAACAGGAACCTAAGGCCCCATGGTATCGTGACGTACCCTGCTCTGCATATCGCTCTCTTGATCTATGCCTGGTTAGAGAGTTTTGTTGGGTAGATCTCTGGGCACAGCCTTGGTTATATTAGTACCATTTTTAATAAAAGTTATGCCCAGTCCTCAGATACGACACCAACAATGTTGATGATGATGCCGTTTTCAATTTAAATGGGCAAACGCAAATTCAAGGTGGCAGCTTTGAAAGCCATACTTAATATTTGGCTGTGACAGAAATCGATAGGCTGGTGTAGTTACGCAGTCCCAAAATCCATATAAAAAAATGGTGATAATCGGTGGTGGTATTTCTGACACACAGCATACAACTTCAAGCTGAGAGCTGTGGCGGCCATATTGGATATTGGACAATGATTAAAATCAGTAGCTTTGAGAAGTTCGCAAGTCCTAACATTTACAAAAATGATGCTCAGTGATGGTGTGGACAGACGAGTGGACAGCCTGACATCATGCATAACGACAAAAATGACTGAGGGCTAAAAACTTCATTGCACACAATTTACTGATTACCGGTACTTGACGACTGATAGCGGCACACTGCGCAAGAACTGATTTGGGAGTATCACAGTAAAGGACACATCCCAGTTTTATTTAAATTTATGTATTTATGTAAATCTAAATTTATGTATGAATAACTGTGCTAACTATATTGAATTCTGCCACCCACCTCCCTATTATGGGCTATGTGGTACAGATTGCCTCCCTTCCTCTAATAACCCCAGCCCACTTTTTACAAGCTGCTCACCAGGAGCACCGCAGTCACAACAGACGTCGTTGCCGGTCATGCGTTTAACCTCGCCCAAGATGGCTTTGGTCAGCTCCTGAACGATGTTGTTCTCCCCCACGTGCTGGTCTCCTTTAAAGGCGTTGTTAAGTGCTTCCTCCTTACTGTTCTGCAGCACCGAAATCCAGCTGAACAGAGACGAGACAGAGAGGAAGAGACAGGAGGAGAGCGTGAGTGGAGAGGAACAAGTGTGTAATGGATCTGGAAGAAGGTAATTAGGAGATCAGGAAAAGGAACTGCACAATGAAAGGTTTCCTTTTGGTGCAGAAAACACACACACACACACACACACACACACACACACTTACATTTGGCACTCAGCCTCATCCTCTGCCTGAAAGTGATACGTTCGGTCATCTGTGAAGATATGAGGACAGTAAGGAGGTGTAGAAGGAGACAAAACAAATTTGAGAAGAAATGGATCAGAAAAATATTTCACTTGTTTGTTTGCTAGTTTGATAAAAAAAAGTAGCAGGGTTGTGAGATAAGCACGTGTATGTTGGTCCTCGAGCAACACCTTTAACCCAAATTCCTCAGCAATACGCTTTCACTGTAAAAAATCCATCCGGGTGGCACGATGGTGTATTAGATGGCAGGTTTGCCTCACAGTCGGAAGGGTCCTGGGTTCTATTCCCAGGCTCGCCCGTCCCCCGTGCCCCCAGAGTTTGAATGTTCTCTTTGTGCTTACATGGGTTTCATCCAGGCATCCCAGTTTCCTCCCACAGTCCAAAGATATACACATTAGGCTCACTGGCTGTTCTATAATCGCTCTTAGATGTGGATGAGTGAGAATGGTTTGTGTGTGTTGCTCCTTCAATAGTCTAGTAAGCTATCAATGGAGTAGCGCATCTTCACCAGCATCGGATGAGATAGGAGTAGCCTCCCCAAAATCTTAAGAGGATTAATCAGCTCAGAAAATGAGTGAATGATGAGTGTTATAAAATGTTAGTGTTATTTCATTACTTCAAACTTATGGTCCGGAGTTCGGATAAAATGGTTTTGAAATGAAGCTTTGGATGCAGAGTCTAGAATTTAGAGTCAATTAAAGTGTAATTGTGGTGAATTTGTATTACCAGCTCTTTAAAACCATCACATATGAGATCAGTAATTCCATCAAAGAACAACAGTCTTTGCTTCTCGTCATGTATGTGTGAGTGCTGCCTCACTATGACTACTACTACCATCACTACCGCTACTACTATTACTACCATTACTCCCACTACCGCTACTACCACTACTACTACCACTAACACCGCTACTACTACCATCACTAGTACTACTACTACCACCACTACCACCACCACTACTACCACTACCGCTACCACCACCACTACTACCACTACCGCTACTACTCCTGCTACTACTACCACTACCGCTACTACTACTACTACCACCACTACCGCTACTACTACTACTACCACCACTACTACTACCACCACTACCGCTACTACTACCACCACTCCTGCTACTACTACTACTACCACCACTCCTGCTACTACTACTACTACTACCACCACTCCTGCTACTACTACTACCACCACTACCACCACTACTACCACTACTACCACCACCACTATGACTAATGACTACTACCACTAGGCATGTGCAACAACATGTCTTCTTTGACTGTTCCAGCCCTGGTAGTGATGCAAACTTGTTTGTCCAATTGCTTGGCTGCAATGTACTGTTCACTGACCTCAAACAGCAGACACCAGTCTAAGATAACACATTATAGGTCAGTGTTGAGCTGTAAAATAGCACCAGGAAAATGGAAAACCGCAACGAATATGGCTGAACAAATACCAAGTGCAGAAATCTTGTTAAACATTTATTTTATGTTCCTAAACCGGCTCTCAACAGGAACGCCGACTTGGCAAAATGTTGGCTGCATAACATTGGCACAGGCTGTACTCTGGAAACCTTTCCTTTCGGATGCAATTCAGCAGTCTGAGAAGACCACTTTAGGCTGACCTGATATCGGCGTGACCTCCAGGCAGAATGACTTGGCACAAAGCCCAAGCTTTTACGTCTAAAACCGGATGCCTTTCCTATAGAAATCCTTCATAAAAAGTCAAAGGATGGCAACGGACGAGAGCAGCGCCTCACCAAAAGGAAGAAAGGTAAGAGCCTTTATGATTACTTGCACCAGACAACCCAGCCCAGCGAGTTCACTTCATTTCCAGGGGAAAAATGGTCGTTCAGCATTGGCTCAGCCCCCACTTGTGATCCACAGGATAAAATTGCACAATACTGGGCAATTTTATGTTAAATAAAAAAATATATTTTCATTTATGTTAAAATAAACTCTGTATAGCTTAAATATATTATATTACACACAGAATATGGTGTACGGATAAGCAGTACCAGTACTTTTTAAAGGATCTTTGTTTTCTTTTTCCATTGGGAATGAATTAACTATGACCTCATCATTGACAATATGTGACAACATCAGAATATGTGAACGTTCGCCTTCATGTGGGTGTAAACATACTGCTACTCGTATTAACACACAAACAGCTACAATATTCTCCAACATATTGTGCAATGTCCCAATAGCACTATGGGGATTAAAGCAAGCTTGGTATCTCTAAGATAAACAACAATCCTGTCATGATAAATTTTTTGGTGGATGATATACCGCCCCAGAAACGATCGTGATTAATCATATTAGTGTTAACTTATTATCTTCAGTGCCACCACTGTCAGCATCACTACGTAGGGCAGTGGTGGCTTAGTGGATAAAGCAATGACTTGCTAATCCAAAACTCAATTCCCACTATCACTACTGTTGGGCCCTTGAGCAAGGCCCTTAACCCTCAATTGCTCAGTAGTACAAAAATCTTAATTGTAAGTCGCTCCGGATAACAGCGTCTGTAAAATGCTGTAAATGTTTGTCGGTTACATTGGTGAAAAAAATAACTACGCTTCGCTTGCTGCCTCCTCCCTCCCACCCTCCTCCCAGTGTCAGTTAGAGAAACAGGAAGTCATACAGTGAGAAAGTGAGAAAGAGTAACAGAACCAGGAAACCATTCTTAGCACAGGTTTTCTTACGTGAAGGACATGTTAATTGTGGTCAGGAACGTGATTGTGCTTGTTTAAATTAATTGTGCGATGGGCAATATTTTGATTATCACAATAGGCTTGCGAGTGGTGATGTAAAAAATAAGTCATAAATTACGAAACTTGTGCACAACAAAAAATAGGAACGGAAAAAACAAAACAACTAACAATGCATTACAAAATAATACGTTGCTACGCTATTCAATAGGATGCAGATGGTCTGTATGCTTCAGAAACAGTTTAACAAGGAGAAATCAAATTAAATATAAAAAAATTTTGGGGCACATTTCCAAATACAGTTGGCCCTCTGCCTACGAAATTAATCTGTTCCAGAGCCTTTTTCGTTGCCTGGAGTTTTCATAAGTAGTGGCGCATTTTACATGTAAAACATGTGATTCGTTCCAAGGCTCCCAAGACTACCCCATAAACCCTTTAAAAATGATAAAAGTACACCAATTTTGCATGAAATATGTGTTCAAAGTAAAAGAAAATTGTTTATTAAACCATTTAAACATTTTATTAACATATTTATTAATTAAACCATTAAACATTTTTTATTAATGCACATACACGCGCACACACACACACACACACACACACACACAAAACACTGTCTCTCTCTCTCTACCTCTCTCTCGCTCTCTGTCTCTCACGCACGCGCACACACGCACACAACTCTCTCTCCATCTCTCCGGTGTGTTTTGCTGAATGCGGGCTCCACCCACACGCAGCAATTGTATTTAAATGTTTAAATGGACAGGATGTTGTATTTAAAGCAGAATTACAGTACCTGTTTGAAAGATTAGAGGTGCTGATTCAATAACGTGCTTCCTTGCGATATCGGAGGTCTTGTCCCATGGAGCACTCTGTTTTCATGCCTCCTTCTGCTTCAATATCGTTCCGAAATAATCGCCTCTGTCACTGTATTTCCGCTTTTCTGTATTTTCTGGGTCCATGATGGATAACGAAATAACACTGCAATCAATGATCAATCTAAAAAAAAAAAAATCTCACGAGCCAACATTCCTGTTTAACTCTCCTTCACGTGTGTGACAAAGGAGAAGTATGGGTACAGGAAGTATGGATACAGTTCAGCTGCCTCCTGGCCAATGGGAGGCCAGTGGGGCAGGATGTTGAGAGACAGCCAATGAGATATCAACTCGCACATTGTTTGAATTTGTGAAGGGCATGCTTGAATTTTTGAATGGCACGTTTGGCACTTTTCGTAAAAAGAGGACGAAAATTTAGGGAAATGTTTTTTGTAACTTGGATTTTTCGTATTCAGAGGCTTTCGTAAGTAGAGGGCCGACTGTACTAAAAGGTAAAGAGTCTCTTCGATTAACTATGAACATCGATCAGCCATAACATTAACACCACCTGACTGGTATTGAGGTTTTGCATGTGACGTCACAGGGTCATGTGACTTTTGTTTATCTGTCATATTGGACGGCATGATCCAGACAGCGCTTGCTCATTCAACATTGCTAAACATTTTAAAATGAGTAATAGTGGTTCAACATGACCCAACTGGATGTTGTTTTTCGGTTACTAACTTCCCCAGAGTGATACAAAATAACCAGTGCGTATGGTTATATCATGTTGCGCTGTTGGCTGTGCAAATAGACAGAGGAGTAAGTCTGCACAGTCATTTTATCGCTTTCCATCTGAACTGGAGAGAAAAGCCAAGTGGATCGCAGCGGTAAATAGGAAAGACTGGAATCCTACAGAATACAGTAGAATATGCAGCGAACACTTTGTATCAGATAAATATACATTATAATATAGGGCCTAGGGTGGCTATTGTCATTGAGGTAGAATCCGGTGAAAATAAAATTGATGCTATAAATCTTATATATATATATATATATATATATATATATATATATACATATATATATATATATATATATATATATAGAGGATTTTCTGAGTAGATCCTTCCGTAGGAGAGTGCTCAATACTTTTTGGTAGAGCAAATAATCTTCAAATAATAGAGCAAATAATTCTTCTGTAATCACCTGAAGAGAGGGGATGGTTTCACCACCCCTCGAAACAGATCTGTAGTGATAAATGGAGTTTCAATAGAAAGCCTTTGTCCTGTCCTTTTGTTTTATATATATATATATACAGTAAAACCTCCGCTGACGAACGCTTAAGCTCACGAACTTTTCGCCTCAAGAACATTAAATTTGCGAGCATATTGTCTCTGCTGACGAACTAGTTTTCGGCGGATGAATCAAACCACGCGGTCGAGCAGCGCCACGGTGGCGGCCACGAGAAGCTGACGCACGCCACGGCATCACAGTTCGTCACCCCCTTTCTTTGAGTGCGGAAGTGGTTTGTGTTTGCTAGACATTTTGGACCATATTGAGTGTACTTTTGCTATTATGGGACCAAAAAGACCCCACCACAGGCGGAGATCATTGAAAAACACGAACGAGGTGTGCGTTTGTGTGACTTAGCGTCCCAGTACCAGTACGCTAAGTCTACCATTGCTCCCATCCTTAAGAACAAGGAAGCTATTAAGGGTGCGTGTGTGGCTAAGGGTGTTTCCAAACAGTAGGCGTTTCCAAACACTCCTTCCAAACAGTAAGTCCCTCCCTCCCTCCTCCTCCCACTCCATTCCATCAAGCCATCAACTACCATCACAAAGGTAAATAAAACGACTTTATTATACAGTACAGTTTATTTCTTTAATTACAATACAATAGCACATTTATTATACATAAAATAAGGTATATTTTTGTGTAGTTTTAAGGCTTATTTAGTAGAAAATTATGTTTTATGGGGACCTGGGAACGGATTATTCTCATTTTAATGGTTTCTTATGGGAAATAAATGTTCGGAAGACGAACTTTTCGCCTTACGCACACTTTCTGGGAACCAATTATGTTCGTGAGCTGAGGTATCACTATATATATATATATATATATATATATATATATATATATATATATATATATATATACACACACATATATATATATATATATATATATATATATATATATATATATATATATATACACATACATACACACACACACACACACACACACACACATATATACACACTGTATAGGCTTATATATATATAAATAAAATATGTGAATTTATACAACCATTATAAGCAGTGATAATTGTAATGTATTATTGAATAAGCGCTTGTTTTGTGTAGGTCAATTTGGGGATAGAACACGTGCCTTAGCCGTTATGAGGTGGTAGCATCTCGCTTCCCGGTTCCTGGCTCCCAATGTTTCATATAGCTTACAAATCCGGCAACAAAATACTTGTAAGCTTCCATTGATTTGTAAGCTTTTAACTGTTTGCCAGTAAATGGAGATGGGCCGTGGACAAGATATGTACAAAGATCAAAGTAGGCAAAGGCAGGAAGGGAAGAATGGTCGCATTCTAACACATTCCTAAACATTGACTGCGGCATTAGATATGGATCGGCAATCCCCAGCTACTCGCCCTCTGGTCACCTATCAGATGATTGACAACGTCTGACAATATTATAGTGCTTTTGCCTTCGACACTCTCGCATATTTTGCTTTTTTTGTCATTATCGGTTGTTGTTGAAGCCATGCTTAGTGAATCGTGTGTGTGTGCGTTCTGGATCACACTTGCCGTCCAAGATGGTGCCTGAAGGTACTGGGGTCACGTGACTGCAAAACCACAATATGACTAGACTAGCTGCAGTGCACTGTGTGTATTGACTCCAACCATAACCAGCATTAAAATATTCAGCAGTTTGCCCTACAGTACATCTTTTATGGGATCAGACCAGATGTACAAGCCTTCACTCCAAGGATGCACCAATCAACCTTTGGCATTCATGACACTCTTGCCAGTTCACTGGTAATCCTTACCTAGACCATCACTGACAGGTGCTTACTTCTACCTATCAGGAAGACTCCACAAGGCTTGCCACTTGAAGCTGAATATACCCAGTCAAGTGGCTCATTTTAAAGTCACCCAGATGTTTCTACCTTTCCTTCTTCCAATGCATCAACTTTAACAGCTGACTGTTCACTTTCTGCTTAATTCAGCTCACTCCTTGACAGGTGACCCCGTAACAAGATAGTGAATGCTAGTATATACACTTATTAGTATTAATATTTGGCATATATGCGGCTGGTGGTGTAGTGGTAAGGGTGCTGGGCTCATGATCGAGAATGTTCGAATGGTTCATAGTTTCGAATCCCCAAGAAAATCTCACCATACTAAATCCCACTGACTCGACCACAAGTGTATCTCTGTTCATCAAGCAAGCAGTATAAATGCCAGCCTGATGAGCCAGTAAGCTCAGGTGTAAAAGCCCAATAGATTTTCCATGGGAATGTGTGAACTTCCTGCGATCAAAAATATTATTCTGAATGCATAATCTTCTTTTGCAGCCATAGTCCATTTTTGAACCGAAGGCGTCTTCCTTTGCCAAGCCTGGCTTTCATAGGGAGATTATAGGCTTTTACCCTGAGGGGTGCCACTCCGCATCAATCAGAATGCATAATACTGGAAAGTTGTTTACAGTATTTAACCTGTGAGTGGTCATAATATTTTGAATAGTATGACTTTATGTATTAATCTTAGCAGACTGGCGCACGCACACGGGCGCACACAGACACACACACAGACACACACACAGACACACACACAGACACACACACAGACACACACACAGACACACACACAGACACACACACAGACACAGACACACACACAGCCACACACACAGACACACACACACAGACAGTCAGACACACACACAGACAGTCACACACAGACAGACAGACACACACACACACACACACACACACACAGACACACACACACACACACACAGACACACACACACACACACACACACACAGACAGACACACACACACACAGACAGACACACACAGACAGACAGACACACACAGACAGACAGACACACACGGACTCTGGGAGGATACCAGAGTACCCAGAGGAAACCCATGCTAGCACAGCGAATACATGCAAACTTTACACAGAAACACCCTCACTGAACCCGAGACTCAAACCCAAGACCACTTACCTGTGAGGTGGACATGCTAACTGCGACACCATCATGCCACCTCATACAGGGGATTATCAGGACTCTGTATATGCGAGTTAAACATACAATAAAGCCTTCATAGAATGCACAGGTGAGCTTCTTTGCAGGGACAAGGAAGATGATGTGTGTTTATAAATGTATGTGTTTGTTTCTGGATACTGAAAGAAATTGCCATACGTGAGATGAGGTCAAAGCTTTTCTTCTCGTCAGGGTTGTGCTTGACCTGGCAAGTCAGGAGATTCAGCTTGGCTGGTGGTCTGTTTGGCTGAGAGCACAAGTGAGAGACAAGAAAAAGGCAACAGAGAGGGGGAGACAGATTGAGAGAATGAGTGGGATAGAAAGAAGGATAAAGAGGTGAGAGGGGGAGAGAGGAGGGAGAGGGTTGCAGACCATTTGTAAATTTTAATCCAAGTCAGACATGTTACTTTTTTGTGCAGAAAGAAATGAATGTATTTTCGTACACAGCTGTTATTCCTCTATTAAGGATTGACGATAATCTGAAGTTGTCCAAGACACATATTTTCAAAAAGTAGGTGTGGCACAGTTTTCTTTTCCTTTTTCTGGGAAAAGTGGGAATATTCCAGCAGAAAGAAAAGAAACAAGCTTGTAACTTCACACCTCAGACTCGCCGGTCTCCCTGACACAAAGTAAACAGTGAGAGGAAACAATCTGCTTTTGGAAGATTTGAAAGCGAGACGTCAGAAGATAAAGTCGAAGAATACAGAACTGTCAAAGTTTTAAAAATGTTACTGTTTTACTTTCAGTCTTTAAATATATACATATCCAGTTTTCATTCGTTCATATTTAATGCTTTTCGGGTGCCCTGCGACCTTCTTCTTCTTCTTCTTCTTTTACTTTCGGCTGCTCCCTTCAGGGGTCGCCACAGCAAATCATCCGCCTCCATCTCACCCTGTCCTCTGCATCTTCTTTTCTGACTCCAACGACCTTCATGTCTTCCTTCACCACATCCATAAATCTCTTCTTTGGTCTTCCTCGAGGCCTTCTGCCTGGTAGTTCCAACCTCAGCATCCTACTGCCAATATACTCACTATCCCTCCTCTGTACATGTCCAAACCATCTCAATCTAGCCTCACTGACTTTGTCTCCAAAACATCTTACATGGGCTGTCCCTCTGATGTACTCATTTCTGATCCTATCCATCCTCGTTACTCCCAGGGAGAACCTCAACATTTTCATCTCCGCTACCTCCAGCTCTGCCTCCTGCCTTTTCCTCAGCGCCACTGTTTCTAATCCATACAACATCGCTGGCCTCATCACCGTCTTGTACACTTTTCCCTTCATTCTTGCTGACACTCTCCTATCACACATCACACCGGACACTTTTCTCCAACCATTCCAGCCTGCCTGCACACGTTTCTTCACCTCTTTTCCACACTCTCCATTGCTCTGGATTGTTGAGCCTAAGTACTTAAAATCCTCCACCTTCATTATCTCTGCTCCCTGTAACATCACCGTTCCTCCTGGGTCCTTCTCATTCACACACATGTATTCTGATTTTCTGAGGCTAACCTTCATTCCTCTCCTTTCCAGGGCATACCTCCACCTCTCGAGATTTTCCTGCACTTGTTCTCTGCTCTCACTACAGATCACAATGTCATCTGCAAACATCATAGTCCAGGGTGCCCCTGCGACCCAACCCCGGATTAAGCAGAGGAAGATGATGACGATGGTGATGATGGGCGGCACAAGGCTTAGCATGTCTGTCACACAGCAAGAAAGGTTCAATTCCCATGGCGGTTTTTGTGTGGAGTTTGTATGTTCTTCCTGTACTTACACACGTTTTCTCTGGGTACTCCTGTTCCCTCCCACATTCCAAAGACGAGCACTTCAGGCTAACTGGCTATTCTAATTGAACGCGAATGTGAATGATTATGTACTTGTTGCCCTGTGATGGATTGGTGAGATGTTCTGGGTGTACTAAGCCTTCACCCATTGTTGACCAAGATAGGCTCCAGTGACCCTACGACCCTAATAGGAGATCAAGTGGTTCGGAAAATGAGCGCATGAGAGAGTTAATACTTTTTAATTAGTTGTAGTTAGATTTACAAACTTGCAAGTAGTTTAAATTTTATTTTGAGGAATTGTCCTTTTATGCTTATTTTGTTTGTGTTAAATTAATTTTTACTGCTCATTACTGCCACCCACTGGAATTGGTTTGTTCTCTTATCTTCTTTGAAGTGTTATAGCACTACAGGACATATTTGGGAGAAATAACTTTCGAATAAATAAATAAATAAACAAACATGTAACACCTGAGTTTATTTGCAAATTTGTTTTGTTTTAGTTTTCATGTTTTATATAATTCTTTGTTTCATGAATCTGCTGATATTAATATTTGTGACGTCTTAAAAAATGGGAGGGACCTACTTTTATTCTCACTGATCTTAACTTGTCGAGTGAGCGATGAATTTAAAAAAAAAAAAAAAATCAAACTTTTTGGATCTCACGGCAGCCACTGTAAATACACCATGTACTTCCGCACATGCACAAAGTGTCAGCTCAAATCTGGTGATCTACACATTGTGGTGTGTGTGTGTGTGTGTGTGTCCAGAGTCTGAAAGCTATTGCAAATGATACTATCGACCTCAGTGGCAGAACTGATCAAAACAGGTTTCTGTTGTTTTCATTTTTGAAAGTTGAGACTTCAGATTTGATTCTACATGCAAACATTCTCTATTCTGAGCCGAGGGCAGCAGCATCAAAAGCTACCTGGAATCAGGCACGTTTAGTCCCACCCTCCGTGGTGCGGGGAAAGTGGAGGTGTATGAAAGTATTTTTAGTGGAACCTCCTTTTTGAATGTTATGGAAAACGACTGCTGTATTCAAATTAATAAATATTTGATGAAAGCACGAGTTGAGGCTTCTTTAAGAAAACAAGAAACAACAAAATATAAATTTTCCATTCACCCTTACTTGTACTCTTATTTTGTTGTCTTGATAAAAAAAATAAAAAATAAAAAAAGACCTGTTCTTAAAATTAATTTTAATTTATTAATTTTTGTCCTGTCTCGGGTTTACACAATAAAAATCTGCCAAACAAGAAAGGGGGGGAGAGAATAGCCTCACCTACAAAGTAGAGAAATGGTTTAAATCCTAGTTTCTGTTTACTGAATCAACCTTGAGACAGACCGATTGGGGGGCGGACAGAGGGAGAGTGAGAGAGACAGATAGACAGAGAGAGACAGAGGGAGGGAGGGAGGGAAAGAGAAAGTGAGGAAGAGTGAGTGAGAGCGAGCGAGAGAGCGAGCGAGAGAGAGAGGGGGGGAGAGAATGGGGCGGGGGAGAGAGAGAGAGTGAGAGACGGACAGAGGGAGAGAGAGAGAGAGACAAAAACAAACAGAAACACACAGAGAGAGATTGCGAGATAGAGAGAGAGAGAGAGAGAGAGAGAGAGAGAGAGAGCAAGAGATGGCGAGAGAGAGCAAGAGAGAAAACGTGCTGTTTATGAACACTTTAACTCACCGTCCCGTGGGAGATGGTCAGGTAGCCGTTCTTCACCGTACACTTCCTCTTCTGCCACACTTTGCGGAGCCTGAAAAAGGAAACAGGAAGAGTAATCACATTGCCAATGCCCACCAATCCAGGCTTTAAAAGCTTCACGACACGACAGGCGCTGCTGTCCTGTATTTGATCAGGTTCGGCCTCTTACCCGTCACTTTTCTTGTACAGGTTCCCACTGCGCTCTGTGCCGTGCTCCTTGTTCCCCTGTGGCTGATGCAGACTGTAAGTGGTACTCTGTCGCACCTGGGAATCCTATAAGGTTGACAAAAAAAATGCAAGCAAATGCTGGAATACATTTATTTTTAAAAAGACAGGAAGTGGTTCTTCCCAGGGTCAAAGGAAGGGAAAACTTGCACTCTGATGCGATCGCTTCCTTTGAGGAACTGCTGTAGCGGATTTCCCAGAACCCAAAAGAGGCGATCACATTCAGAGACACATTTACAAACTTAAGAAAAGTAATAAGCCCTGAGAGTGCAGTATCAGACCAGGATTTTGAAAAAAAGTGCTTTGATGGGAAATAATCTACCTATTATCCAGCAAAACAGTTTTCAGATCAATTATTTAAAATAAAATAAAATATCATGGAATTTGAAAAAAAAAAAAAAAAAAAAAAAAAAAAGTAACAGCACATGAATCTAAGTCTGATTTCTGCCTCTGAACACGTACCACGGACATAATCTTCCTGAACTGAGAATAAACAGAAAGAGGGACGTCATGCAGAGGTGCCAACATCACTAACAAGACCATTTTTGCAATAAAAAAGAAAACCTTGCATAGTGTAGTCACTCGCACGCCATCACAATCGTCATGCGAGTTCCATTACAGCATCTTTCACCATGCAATCAAAACTCCAAACAAAGTCCTGTTTACCTTACAAAACAAAAGCCATCCACATTGCATAGATTTCTGCAGACTTTTTTCTTAAATTGTGAGATCTCGGATCAGTAACGAGGAAAACTGAGTTTTCTCTGCCATTTTAATTCGGAGTTTACGACGTGGATAGTGTCCATTAGTACAGTAACCCCCCGTTATTCGCGGGGGTTGCGTTCCGCCTCTTCCTACAAATCCTGAAAATCTGTGCATTACTGCCGAAGTTTTAAAACCCTATGTATAATATTACATGCGCTAAAATATACTTGTTAAACACATTCTAAGGACAGTCTTACTGATTAATGCAGTAATAATGCAGTAAAATGTAGTAATGATTAAGTAAAAACTTTTCAATTTTGTACTGTGATAATATTTATTAATGAATAAAGCAATTAGGCTCCTTAGCAGAAGCTAGAGAAAATGCAGGGTGTTTGAGTGACATCATCGGGCTTCAATAATCATGAAAAACACACACACAAAAAAACGTGAACTCAAAATTCAAGTAATCAAATTGATGACGTGCGCAAAGTCGGGGGAGAAAAAAAAAAGAAAAAAAGATGTACACATCTGCAACCAATCAGCAGGAAAGAGAAACAAAAGCTCTCAGTCATTGGCTAAATTTGAATCATGTGCCAGTCACTTCCAGGGCTGCTGCTAATCCGCGAGTATGTGGGTGAGCGACCGGTGAACCACGAATGGGCGGGGGGGCTACTGTATATACTACACAGAAACAGCATGATCTGATTGGTTTGCTATCCCTGGAAATCCAGACATTTATTCAGTAGATATGGGCCATCACTTGTTCTGACGTACTTGTAGGACTCACCAAGTATACTACCCGTAAATACGTATGTAACTACTGAAGAATTCCTTCATGCCATGATGGCTAGTGCTAGGCTAGTATGTGCTAACTGCAACAAAATTCAAAAATTAATTAATATTTAATAAAGTAATTCATTTATCTTTAATAATTAGATTTTTTTTCCCCTCCCACGGTCCTCAGCTGTTCCAGTAGGTACTAAATTCTCACTAAGTAATCTTGCGTTAAGATACCGAGTACAGAATTTTATCATTTTGAAGAATTTGAATGCTCTCAGAGGCAACTCCGAGATTTTGCTTAAAAAAAAAAAAAAAACAAACCACACAGTTCTTGCACTCACTCACATACTACAAGCTACTATTCGCTCATATGAATGAATGACTTAATTATTCTCAGCCTGAAACAAAAACGTTGAACAAGATCTCATGGTTTGTCGGCGTCACTTGGATTAGACGGAATGTATGAAAATAAATAAAAATAAATGAAAATTACATTTTTCAAAAATGAAAATATAATTCTTTTATTTATGATTAGTATATAATCAAACATTGAATAAGGGCATTAGTGTTTAGCACATCCGCCTTACAGCAAGAAGGTCCTGGGTTCGAGTCCCAGCTCAAGCGTTTCTGTGTGGAGTTTGCATGTTCTCCCCGTGCTTATGTGGGTTTCCTCCGGGTACTCAGGTTCCCTCCCACAGCCCAAAAACATGCACAGTGGGTTAATTGGCTGTTCCAACTCATCTGAGGTGTGAATGGTTGTGTGTGTTGGCGCGCCGTGAGGGTCGCGTCAAGGCTGGCACCCATCTCAGCCGACTCTAGGTTTGGGCAGAGGACACCCCGGACAGCTCGGCAGGCCATCGCAGGGCAATTTGTAATTATTTGTAATTAATTTTGTGCTTTTGACAGTTAAGTAAAAATTAACAAAATGAATCAGAAATCTAAAATGTTTGTTGTCAAAGTAATAGACAAATATTCACTCTTTTCATTTCTATAGGTTTTAGGCCCAAGATCTGCAAATTTACAATATAAAGTTAATTCAAATAAAGTTTGTGCAAAGTGAAGATGCGTGCAAAAAACATCCAATTTTTTTGTATTGAGGAAATAAACACTGCAGTTAGTAGATGTTGGTACCTCTATATACGAGTAAAAAAACCTGAAAGATACAGGAGCTTGGAAACTTTGTGGTCTCGCATCCCCTGCACCCTTCTTCATAAATTTTTTTTTTTTTTTAAATAATCAACATTAATCAGGCACTTACTCTCCTAGACTTCGTTGTCAAAGGCGGAGGCATTAAAGAAGAAGAAGAAGAAGAAAGGCTTTCCATCAGACCATTGGAACACAGCATATTTCACAATAATAATTACATCCGCAAAACAAATTGGCTAATCCTTGGCTACTCACTGAAGAATGATGTTTACGTTTAAATTAAGAGCATGTAACGTCTAAAAGAGCTAAAGCTGCTTGTTTCAAGCAAAAAATAAACATATGAAGGCTGTTGAAAGGGATCATGTTCAAGCTTCTATGGGCTGCTATTGCAGATAACACCATCTGTACTGTACTGTATTATTTAAGCTGAAGTCATTAGCCAACAGGGCAGCAGGGTGGCATAGTGCTTGGCACGTCGACCTCACTGCAAGAAGATCCTGGCTTTAAGTCTCGGGCTCGGCTCAAGTATTTCTGTGTCGAGTTTGCATGTTCTCTCCCCCCGTTTCTGTGGGTTTCTTCCGGGTACTCCGGTTTCCTTCCACAGTCAAAAGATATGAACGTTATGCTAATTGGTATGAATTTGGGTATGGAGGTTGTGTGTGTGTGTGTGCACTTCAGGTCTGACGAGCTGCTTTGTGTGTACCAAATCCTCACATAGTGCTGGCTGAGATAGGCTCCAGCCACTCACGTGACTCTATAAGCGATTTGGAAAAATGATTGAGTGAGTGAGTGAGAGAGAATAAATTAAGTCTGACTAAGTCCTGCTGCATCAGTGTGAATGCAGTGCAAGTCAATAAAAATTCACATTCACTTTACATTGGGCCCGATGAAGCTGGCCTTACCTCTTTCTGCTCCACCTGAAGCGCCGTCTTCAGCACATCCCGTAACTGCGTGAGCTGCCGGCGTTCCTCATCCTGAGCCTGCTTGATCTGAAACAAAAGGGCGAATCAGCAACAAGGCCAATAATACTGTTATTGTTAATAATTCAGTTAAATACCTCAGAATAAATAATTATCCATAAGGTCAGGAGTCATTTCAAAAGTATTATGTTAATACTCTGCTTACCGTATGCAGGTCAGTGGCCAGTTTCTCTATAGAGGGTTTCAGGTTGTCCACAGCCTTTAGACCATCCTGAAAAAAACTGAGAGACAAGCCATCCAATCAGGTGTAAAAATACATCACATTAGCATAAAACCTCCACTAAAAGTCATGTCAACCCTCTCTCTCGCTCTCTCTCTCTCTCTCTCTCACACACTCACACACAGTCTAATGGTCTAAAAATCTCTCCTGCCAATTGCATTTTCACCTTCCTTCTAAAATAATTGGGCAAAACCTGTAGGATGAGGACAAGTCTAACCTCTTAATGTGGAAAATATCTGTCTTCTGTCACACTAGTGGAGAAAAAGAGGAATATTTTTGGCATGCATCTTCCCAAATGGACAGGATCGATCCAGGAACCTTTTCAATTTTACTGCATTTACGCCCAGTGGGACAGATGTACATGTGTAAGAGGAAGCTTGACAGAGGGGACTGGATGCAGCCTAAATATGTGGTTGCAATGTGTCGAGATTTTATTTATTTATATATATGCCACAGTCTAGGACCGGGGTTGCCGTTCAAAGAGCAATTTGGACCCGTTTTCCACTGTAAAGAAAACACGAGGAGCTACAAATCCTTTTTTGACATTTAAAATCAAATGACACTGCATATAATGTTTTTTCCCCCTTTCTCCTTCATGTTAATATTAAACAACAATGTGCTGCATTGATTTAAATGACTGCAGAGACAATTATATTCTGCTTGCAACTAAAACATTTAGATTCAAAAAAATTGCCAGCCTCCCTGTGACCCTTATTATAATTAAGCGGTTCAGAAAATGAATGAATGCGTTCGAGTTCTTGTATTTTTATAAAGAAAGAGAATATCTATTCCACGAAGCGAGGGATGGGGTGCAGCCAGATGTATTAAAGGGTTGGGTGGCCGACCTCACCATCACTCCCTTTGTGGGATCTTCTTTTTCTTTATTCATTATATTAAATGTTGTTTTGTCATAGTTTTAATTTACAAAAACGACAGCAACACAGAAAAAGTATATGGAGACTAATTTTAAGAAGGAGCCTGCTCAACATTCTTTTAAATAATATTAATGCTGCACTGACCGACCCAATCTCAGAGTGGCGACTGAACCACGCCCAGTCTTTTATTTTGTCACAGGAGGAGAGCTAGTTAATTCGGAGAGTGCTGTGCATAAACCAAATCTCATCCTTACTTCAGCTGTGATTTCCATTCCTGGATTAAAAACCCCGGCGGAGGAAAAATCTCTCTCAATCGCTGCACTGCTGCAGAACACTGCTTGCCATGAGCACAAAAGTTTGGAAATCACCAATGCAGCAAATCACACATACTGAGACTCTCAATGTAGCTGATTAATATAATGATAGCCATGTCCACAAGAACACAAACACAAAATCACCCATATCAGAAATCAGAAAGTGATGAGTATTTTTCACCCGATTCTCCTGCTCACCAACTTCATGAATTTAAGCACTTCCTGGCCATGTGGTTTTGTTTATGTTTATGTTGATTGGTTCAACGTGCCATGTGCTAAAGTTGACATTTATGTTGATTGGCTTGATTTTACTTCCGGGAAAATGTTTAAAGGAACAGCACCGCGAGAGAAAATTAGAGTCTTTTTTTATTTTTTAATGATGCTGTTTATTTTCAGCTTTCATGTAAGTAGTTTGGTTAATACCACAAAATGAATAACACAAATACCAGTAAAACTCTTATTGTTCTATTATTATTCATGTTTTCCACCTCGATGGTAATAAGCACTTACCCTTCCACTCCGCTGGTAACATTTTAATAAGCGCCCACCCACTCTAATTTTTAAAGCGCCCTGGGTGCTTATCACGTCAAACACAGTAAATAAATAAATAACTAAATAAATAATAATGATACATCCACACAGACAATTTATATGTAGATTAATTCTGTGGGAAAACCACATACCTGGCCACACTGCTCCTAGCGCTTACGAGTAGTAGTGCTGTTAATTTATGCGTATATTTTTAAGAGGGAGGAAATTATGCACAGAACTGACCACTGCTGATTGCCTGAACCTTATTAAATCAAACAGAATATTCAATAAGCCGTATGGAGACGTCCTTGTTCAGTGAAGCTTCCGTTCAAATGGCTTCAGGGCGTAACGCATCTGCATACACACCATGTGGTGTAATTACACACTGAATAAACAATTTAAAAAAAAAAAAAAAAAGCATGGCCGGTTTACTTCACACACACAAAACAGCTGATGTTTGGTCTATAAAGATTTTCACCGTTTAAATATAGTTTATATTTTATTCATTTTTTTTCTTAATTAAACAATTAATTCATTCGTTATCCATAGAACATATGTTTAGGGTCAGGAGCAACCTGGAGGCGATCTCTGCTGACACTGGGTGAAAAGCAGGTCCAAAACGGGCAAACAACCACTCACATTCATACCTAGGGATAATTTAAGACAGCCAAATAGCCTGTGAATGTCTTTGGACTGTGGGAGGAAACTGGAGCACCCAGAAAAAACCAATTCAAGCACAGAAAAAACACCCTCACTGACTATGGGGCTCGAACCTACGTCCATTTTGTTGTGAGGTGAGAGTGTAAACTACCATGTCTCCAAGCCTCTACACCCCTCTGTCAAACTCTTGAGTTGGTACGGTTACTATTCTTAT
The DNA here is from genome assembly GCA_024760905.1 of Plotosus lineatus. NCBI lineage: Eukaryota > Metazoa > Chordata > Actinopteri > Siluriformes > Plotosidae > Plotosus > Plotosus lineatus. Next base: position 46,462,812 of record CM045732.1, on the reverse strand, counting down.
CTATCAGAAGGACTGATGTTGGTTTTTCAGATGATGGTTTTCTGAAATGACATGCTGAACTTTAATGATACTATACCCTTACTTGCATTGTGCATGGAAATACTTGATGAGGTTCTGCAGGAGATCAACGCCCTTCTTGATCTTAATCTCATTCACTTTGAGGAGGTACTGAAATGAGAATCCAGGAGAAATGAGAGACACGGCAGAATAAACTTAAAAAAAAAAAAAAAGATCATTGTTTTTGTAACGCTCACTCACTCACCTGCTCACCCACCCACTCACCCCCACTCAATTGACCCCCTCACCCACCCATTCACTCATTCCCTATTCCCCACCCACTCAACCTCCCCCTCATTCACTCCCTCACCGCATCCATCTAAATATTCACCCACCCACTCATCCCCAATCCCCCTCACTCAACCCATCCTCCAAATATTCACCCCCCCACTCAACCCCCTAACGCACCCACTTACTCACCTGCTCACCCACCTGCTCAGCCACACGACCACTGATTCGCTCACCCACAGGCTCACTCCCCCACCTCCCATCCACCCACTCGCTCACGCACGCACGCAAATCACTCACCCACCCACTTCATTTTTTGTAAATCTCAGCAGAAAAATACACATAACATTCTGCGAAAGTCCATTAATTGGAGGAAGATTACAGGATTCATCTCAGCATGCTCTGCTGGCCGTTGTACCATTAATAAGAACATACTCACTCTCTGCTCAATATCCCAAAATATCCTTGCACCTACTGACCTCACACATCTGAAGCTGGAAGAAGCGCCTCTCCTTTTCCATCTCTTCGGCTATCTCAGCCCCGCTGATCTCTGTCCGGATCATTCCATGTTGCCGTGCATGCTCTTTTTTCTCCTTCTCAATCTTGGTGCTGGGTGAAGAAAAAAAAAATTACTTCTTAAAACTTGGACAAAGCTCACACACACACACACACACACACTCACACACACTCACACACACACACAGTATCATACCATTCATGAAACAGAGCAATCTTTACAGATGCTCCTACAGCACATGTATCTTACTTTATGGTCGCAGCATTTCCTTTCTAAAAAAAGGAAAGCAAAACAATCATATTGATTCCAGAGTTAACACCAATGATGGAATTAGGGCTTTTTACTTGAGGCAAAGGATCACAGATGTTCTTAACTGATTTTTGTTGAATTTTTTTTTACATATATCCTGGAGCCTACTGCAGAAACAGTTGGCATACAGTGAGCATACACACTCCATCACAGGACTCCATGCACACACATTCACACACCAGTGTGCTACCTATTTGGATGCAAAGTATCTTGCTTGATGAATTATTCACACCATCTTTCTTTTCTATTTGGATGGATTCATTCATTCATTCACCAACCTGCATAATCCCACTTGGGTTACAGGGACCACTCTGGGTAAAGGCAAGGTACATCATGAACAGCTCACCAGCCCAGTATAGAGAACTAACTGTTCACACTCAAACCTGGGAGCAATTTTGAACAGCCATTTAACCTACTGTGCACGTCTTTGGACTGTGAAAGGAAACCGGAGTACCCAGATGAAACTCAAGCACAGATAGAACAAGCAAACTCCACACAGAAACAACCTCAACCAGCCTTGGACTTGAACCCAGGACTTTCTTGCTATGAGGTGGGCATGCCAACCAATACAACCACCTTATCGGCCATTAGGATGCAGTTTTCCATAATCCTTAATGTAAGTACAGATGCACTACACTACAGAGCACACCATGTCTACAGACAGTTATGTTCTTCAATTGAGATTTTAATCAAAAGAACACACACACACACACACACACACACACTGGACTCTCGGGGAAAGCAGGGGTCACCAACTCACCAAATCACAGGGAGGGTGGAGCCTATCTCAGCTGATTTGGCGCAAAGAAGGGGTATCACCAGAGTAGCTCAACAGTCCATTGCAGGACCAACAGATGCAAAGAGAGATAATTCGCCCTTACACCTGGGGGGCAATTTGGAACAGCCAGGAAGCCTAATATGCATGTCTTTGGACTGTAGGAGGAAACTTGAAATACCAAAGGAAACTCACAAGCACAGGGAGACCATACAAACTATTCTGAGATGCCCTCACCGAGCCCAGAACTGCTAACCACTATGCCACCCCAGAGTCAAAGTCTTCAGGAAGGTAAATCTCCTGGAAAAGGGTTGGTACAAACCTCAAGCATGAAGATGTGGTTATGTATTAACAGTATAATTGCAGACAAACTATAAATGCATCATCCTTGTATATTGTTCTTATATATATTTAACTGAGCCACACAAAAGCGAAACATTTGTTGACGGACAGAAAAAGCAAGAAGCCATATCTCTGTAACCATGTATTTATATCTATTATAAATCAAACTTAATGTCCATCTCTGGATCCTCTGCCTGTGAGTATAAAGCCCACTGGGTTTTCATCAATTTGTCAACAATGTTGACAAAACCCAAAGCCAAACTAAAAAAAGAAAAAAAAAGATATATAAAGGGAATGGAAACAGCAAATGACAAAAGAGTGGATCAGTTTATAAAGAGTGGTGTGGTAGCATGTGTCGGCAGTGCGGTATTTATAACAAATTCAGCAGACTACAGGCAGACCATTAGTTGGGGAAACAGTCGACCACACACACGATCCCACATCACTGAGGAAAAACAGCTGGAAACGTCAGCCGTTTAGTAACTTCAGTTTTACAAGACAAGATGTCTGGCTGCTACCACAAGCAGGAGTTCCAAATTTACAAATTCTAAGCAGGTATTACACACAAAATTAGTATACACTACACAGAAAGACACGAGCAACATGATTAGTCGGCTATCCAGGGAATAGTAAATATTGTCCTGAGTAAACAATGCGTCAATCGATATGACAAACGCTCACAATTTGTCATGAACACCTGGAACATTTAACATGGAAAATAATTCATAAAAGTTTTGTTTTACTTTTCATTTTCTTGTGTTTCTGTGTAGCATATACCACAATTCACAATGAGTTTAAACAGAAGCCTTCAGCAACACAGTGCTTAATTGTGCTCAGAGTAAGCGATCTTACCCAACATCCCTCGGTCATGGTTCAAATAAAATGTAAAACCAAACTAGAAAAACCTTCATTTAGTTTATTTTTATGTTTCTATGAAGCATATACTACAACGCCTGTTACAGAATAATTTAATTACTCAAGGGGGAAATTTTTTTTTTTTAAATGCAATGATTGAGCTGCAACAACAAACTGACAAAATCAATAAAAGTTGCTAAAAGTAATCGTCATCAAATTGTATTACCGAGTAGTCGGTCTACGATATGAACCCCACTGTCCCAGGGTTATGATGCAAAAGGCAAAGGTAAAGTCCTTTGGGCTTTTTACACCCAAGCCATAGTGGCTCATCGGACTGGTGCTTATCCCCGGTTTCCATAGCGTGAAGCGACTAGGAGTTCAACTCCTCCTGGATGGGACGCTAGTCCATCGCATGTTACCTTACCAGTATATTTTTACTGGTACCCATTTATACTGCTGGGTGAACAGAGGCACACTTGTGATTAAGACTTTGCCCAGGGGTCTTCGCAGAGTGGGGGTCGAACTGAGATTTGAACACACAACCTCCGGATCATGAGTGCAGCACCCTAAACACTACATCACAGGCTCCACAACGTTATAATACAAACATCAAGTACAATTACTTTGCTTTCATGTGTTTCAATTCACAAAGAAGCAGTGATTATATCTGCCTTTATTTTTAATTGAAAATCAGACCAGGAGGAAAATCAAATCTCTCCGTGATTCAAACTATTAGTTCACCATTCACATGGAAAAACTACTGTTGCTTCTATACTACTATAAAAAGAACTGAATACAGAACACTGGGTTGCTTTGAATAAAGGGGTTGATAGCAGCACTTGATACAGTCGTACCAATATAAATATCATCAGTCATATCTGCTCTAGTTTGTTTGTCATTATGAAATCATACCTACTTAAAAGCTTTGCTTTGTATTAATTAACTTAAATGTTGAAAAATTAATTACCCGATATTACTATATTCGTATGAGCATGTCCACCGTATAGCAAGGTCTCCCTGTGCTTTGCATGGGTTTCATCCAAGTACTCTGGTTTTCTCCCACAGTTCAAAGAAATGCACATTAGGTTAATTGGCTGTTCCAAAGTGACCTTAGGTATGAGTGTGAAAGTGTGTTGCCCTAAAATGGCCTAACAAGGAAGTCAGGGAGTACCCCACTTTGCTACGTGCCGGCTGGGATAGGCTCCTGCTTCCCTGTGAGCCTAGTAGTATTAAGCAGTTCAGTAAATGAGGGAATGAGTTAACTGGTTAATTGGGGAGGGGGAATATAATCAAAATAATTGTTGTTTGCTGCCCTAGCATATTGAATATTTACTGTATATACAGGAAGCACACCTTTTGCTTCTTTGAAAAAATGAACAGATTTATCAGAAAGAATAAATTGTTTAATTTAGTCATCGTGTTATTTGGGTTCCCCCCCAAGGCGCCCTCCTCATCTGTGCTGCAGTGCTCATATGGGCTTAATAAAGACCGTTCACAGTATTCTACCCTCACAAACTTGCTTGCAGGTCTCCTCCAGCTCATCGATTAGAACCGAGTCGAACTTTCACACTGATGGTGATGCACATGTGCTTTCAGATCAGCAGCACACCGAGGAGCATTTAAACACTGTTATTTGATCCGTCGTAATCTAGAAAGTCAATAGCGATCAAATTAAGAATTTTTAGAGAAGCCACAAGGACAATGAGAGCTGATGGGACTAGGAGGGGGATCTCATAATGCACTCCAAGAACCCAGCAAAATGAAGCAACTGATGACGGGAAATGATAAGGAACTAAAACTGAATGGCACATAAACAGCAACCCTGACTTTGCTTAAACTGCATGGGATAGGGAAAAGTATTACCCTTTCAGTAAAGAATGTCCTTTGCTGCTTGAAAAATATATAAAAGCTACCATAAATCTCATATATTAAAGGAAGAAAAAAAAATTATCACAGAGTGATGGTTAGTGAGAGAAAACAAGATGAGGTGAGAAGAACAGTTAATTATCGAAAGTGCTGGAGTATGGCTTTGTGGAAGTGGAGGAAGAGGAAAGTAGACACTGGAACTGTCAAATTGTGCTTCTTTTCATTTGATAAATCTTGCTGTAAGATGCAAATCTAATTATTTTAAGAACACGAGGTTCATTGTAGTAATTAATCTCTACATGAGAACATGTACTGATTTTTAAAAAAGAACTAATGGTGTGTGTGTGTGTGTGTGTGTGTGTGTGTGTGTGTGTGTGTGTTCCACCCCTTAATTTTAGTCATTTCCAGTTCTCATCTGAAAAGTATTGCCTGTATCACATACAACCCACTAACAAACAGCCATAAGTGTACGAATGTTCATGCCCCCTCTGTGTCATGCGATACTGCTACCTGCATCTTTACATACTGCTGCACATGTGTATGCAGAAGCAGCCTATCCCAACAAACATCCATGATTGGTTGGTGATTGCTGTAAGTGGCACTGAGACAAGCGACCATCTCTCCCATGACAGCCCAGCCAATTAGCTCCCATGGACTCCCATTCACAGATTGCTGCAGCATCAACTTGCGTTTGAACCTTCGACCTCCAGCTTGATAGTCATGAGCCTTGTTAATGCGCCACATGTACTGATTTTTTTTTTTTTTTTACATCGTGCTTATACATTTCCAGATCTAACTCAGTCCATGAAAATTAACAAAATAACTTACACTTTAGTCTCATAGTCCTTCCAAGCTTTATCAAATGGCTTTTTCAGATCCTGCAAGGCACAAAATAAAAGCATGTGATTACATTAAACAGTTTTAGCTGAATATAAAGTGTACAATAAAAATACAGCATTGCATAGAAGTAAAAAACAGGGAACACTGCACTAGAAAATGTATGCGCTGTTAGTGTTTGACATACTGGACAATATAATGGGCCTATAACATTGCTTCATGGTTATAAAGGAAGCACTTGGACCCTTAATAATGTCACTCCAGGTGAAAATATTGGAATTGATTACAACGAAATACACTTTTATAGCTCTATAAAACTCCACACATGCTGCCTAGTTTTACTTAAGGTGTTTAGGGATTAAACCCAGTACCCAGGAGGGTGTGGTAATGGCTGAACATCGTTAAGTACACACTGTGTACCCTGATTCAGCATTATGCACATCTAAGCATGACTATTCAAAGGTATTCAATACAGTTGAGAACGTACACACATGTAATACAAATCAATAAATCATACATGGCACAATTAAGAGAAAAATAGCCATAGCCGAAGCAGAACAAGAACTGCTAAAGAGGCGTAAAATATTCCATACATTCAAAATACTTTATATAAAGAACGGCCATAATATTAACACCATTTGACTGCAGCTAGAAAATGACATGCACAGATAGACAGCAAGCTGCAATTCACTGTGTTCTGACTCCTTTCTATTATAACCGGCATTAACGGTTTCAGCAGTTAGTGCTACAATGTGGTCCTTTTCAAAGATAATCAGACAAGAGCTGACTGTTCACATTCTTCCTAATTCAGTGGCACACGTCACTGTAATGAGATGATCACTGTTAATCACGTCACCTGTCAGTGGTCATAATGGGTTTAGTGTTACAGTTAATCGGTGTACAGTATATATGCAAGATATAATTGACTGTCCTTGTTCAGCGTTAATTGTGAGATAAAGTGGTGTAGGGATTAGGGTGCTGGGCTCATGATCGAGAGGTTGTAAGTTCGAATCCCTGTCAGACCTCACTGTAATACCTGGAACTGGTAATATCTGGAAAGTACAGGGAGAAGTTGAATTCCAAGTGACTTCATGCTATGAACACCAGGATGTGTGATGAGGCTTAGTGGCCAAAAGCTCAAGAGATTACCGTATACTCTTCTTTTCCTTTCAGCTGTTCCCTTCAGGGGTCGCCACAGCGAATCATCTGCCTCCATTTCACCCTATCCTCTGCATCTTCTCTTACTCCAACTACCTTCATGTCCTCCTTCACCATATCCATAAATCTTCTCTTTGGTCTTCCTCTAGTCCTTCTGCTTGGTAGTTCCAACCTCAGCATCCTACTACCAATATACTCGTTATCCCTCCTCTGTACATGTCCAAACCATCTCAATCTAGCCTCTGACTTTGTCTCCAAAATATCTTACATGGGCTGTCCCTCTGATGGACTCATTAAGTTTTGCCATATACTGTACTACTAAAAAAAAAAAAAAAAAAAAAAAGTACTAATGTGCCTTTATATACACTTTAATCATCTGGACTGGATGTTGTCCTCAGTTTCCCTCAGATCCAGATATTAACTAGGTGTTCTGCTGAAAAAAGTCCAGTCTATTAAAGATTATACTTAAAATCCTCAAATATCTCAGAATATTTCCCATGCTCTGAATTTCTGCTTATTCTCATGAATGGTGTGAATGATTTTAAGATCGACTAAACGCTGAGTTACTTTGGACGAGCCTGTAATGATACTCACTGTCTCACTCACATATTTGCTGAAAGACTATCCTTTATTAGGGTCGAGCTAGGGCCCATCTCAGGTCAAAGGCAAAGTTTGACTCTGGGTGAAGACATGGTGCACCCCAAACAGCTTGCCAGACCATCAAAGGACCAACACACACAACCATTCATACCCAATTTGAAACAGCCAATTATCCCAGTGTGCATGTCTTTGGACTGTAGGAGGAAACCAGACTACCACAGTAAGCCCATATCAGCACAAGGAGAGCATGCAAACTATACACAGAAACACCTGAGCCCAGAATCTTCCTGCTGTGAGATGGACATGCTAACTACTACACTGTTCCCATAGCATGTAAAGCCAATTCTGAAAATGATACAGCATGTAAATGTTAAATTTATATTTAAAAAAAAAAATCAAGTTGTATGGTTAATATGCTTTAGATCATCCATGCAAACGATGCTGACACCGATAAGATTCTCATGATGTGAGTCACCAAGTTATCACAACAGCTCTGTGGGAAGTCCATAACCGCAGAGATGAGACAGGCTTGCTCAATCCTGCATGAGTGAGCTTCACGAGTCAGTGGATCTCAACAGAAAGGCTTCCTGTAGCAGTGGATGTCCATCTGAGAGCATCCAAAAATGGAACAGCTCAAATAGTTTTCTTGTAATGTCTGCATGACTGAAGTCCAAGCACAGGATTAACTCACACACACACACACACACACACACACACACACACACACAAGAAATCTCTGGAGGACAGACAGTGGAATGATGGGATATGGAGCTCTGAGTAAAGCACCAGCTTTGCAAGGAACATACTGCTGTTCTGGCATTTCCCAGAAGTCCCCTTCCTTGGACATGTTTCTGAAACAGTGTTCTACTAATAAACACTGTGCTGTCTCTATGCAAAAATATATAGACAACGTACTTTAAGCAAGAAGGATTTCAACCGGCTCACAGAGTGCCGAGTTTGAATTGCATTTTAAGTGGCAGCAACAGTTAAATTGCATATTAATTTAGCTTCAGGTTTACCCTTTGGTTGCAGCCACTGAAGCATGAAAAGCACAGACTTGGGTTAATGGCTCATGCAATAGCTCACATCTAGGCCTATAATCTCAACCCATTAGTGCACGTATCCATCTGAGCTAGGATAAAATCCGACCGCCTTCAGGGAATTTTAACATGGAGAGTCTGGTTGTATTCCAAACACTCTATAAACTCCTTTAAAAACGAACAGTCTATAAAACTCCAACAACAAACACTTGTAAGGTCTGGTTAATATATACAGGGTAATGTATAATTATTCACTCATTCATTCTTGAACTGCTTAATCCCAATTAGGGTCACGGGGAGGCTGATGCCCATCTCAGCTGACTGAGCGAGGATGGAGTACACCCTGGACAGCTCGCCAGCCATCGCAGGGCTAACAGTCACCCAACCACCATCATTTTCTGTAACCGCTTAATCCTAATTAGAGTCATGGGGAGGCTGGCGCCCATCCCATCCGACTCCGGGCGAGGGCAGAGTACACCCTGGACAGCTCGACAGGCCATCACAGGGCAGAAGCACGCTGACAGTTTTGCAGCTACTCTGGATGAAAGTCAGCAATGGTTCTTTAACATGAACCTCACACCATAGACAGTGAGAGACATGGCTGGCCTTTGATAACAGAGTTAGCTGCACTGGGTGGGGACAGTGACAACCCATGGTGAGTGGGGCTTGAACCCCCTACCTTAGGATCAGTGATTCAGCACCTATACCACTCGGCCACCACTGTCCGGGGTCACCCAACCATTCATACTCTATGTATAATTTTAAAACTTCAATTATGTAAAGCTCGGTTTAAAACAAAAAACATGTTATAAAGCTTGGATTTATATTAAAAAAAAAAAAAAAAAAAAGTACAAACTTGTCTTTTCACATGATGTTAGTGAAAATAGAATTATTGTGTTGTTGTGATTAAAATTCGACTTTTAAACCATGTAAAAATGTAATTGTAGCAAAATCGACTTAATTAATAAACTTTATTAAATGTTAGACTTTAACCCCAGAACCCCACTACCGGACCAAACCCATGACATTTTCACTTTGAGGCAGACCCGCTACCCCCCCAATATTTATTTAATTTTCATCAAGTGTGCTGGAGCTCAGGACATTAAAAAAAGTGTGTACTGCTTTCTAGATGGCAGATTGTCGTGCTCTTGAAGTTGAGAAGTACTTTAAGGCAGAGAGTAGAATGGTTCCGTAGCGTGTTACGTCTGGACTTTATCCCAATTAGAGCTAGGGAGACAACTTTAGTTATACATTCAAGAAAGAGCATTTTCATGACAGTGTTTCAGCCTCCTCGGCTCTGGGCCCCTTCACCACAGGAAACATGGAGAGAAAGAATAAGGAGAAGGACGAAAACAAGGAGTCTCCTGGGAGACGAGACAGAAGCGGCGAGAAGCGGTCTCATTAGGAGCAAATCACATCATGCTTCACGTAGGAGCTAACGAGTCCCAGTCACATGGTGCTGGGGAGGGTCAGGAGGTTAGGAGAGATTTTAATATACCATAATCGCATCCATCTGTCCATGTGCTCTCTCTCTCTCTCTCTCGCACATGCTCAGCGTGTCACTCATAACTGACGTACTTGACTTCTGGGACCCGCTGCTTGCAGTATGTGTGTGATTTACTATGACTGAATCTTTGAGTTTCACGTGTAATAAGTTGAAGAGCACCAAGTTGAGACGTCGCAGCCTGGCATGAAAAGAGAATAAAGTGAAAGCTGCCCTGTTGTAGACGT
>CM045732.1:46339997-46439997 GCA_024760905.1 Plotosus lineatus | reverse complement strand
TATGCAACAGCCTGCGCAAGTTGTTTTTGGGTAAAGAGGTAAATTCCCCTCGTTTTGATCAGCTCATGTGCAAGAAGCCAAGCAAAGCTGGCAAGCAAAACACAAATGGACAGACATGAAAAAACTTCAACCCGCAGACCAGCTGATTGCCAAAACTTGGGATGCACTTCCTGTCACAAACACGGCAGCGTGCGAGTCCTGTCGTATTGACCATGTTTGGCTCCACATGCACACGCGAGCAGTCCTTCTCACACCTGAAAAGCATCAAGACCAACTGCGGTCACATGTAATAGACGGAAGCCTAAACGTCTGCATGAAGCTGAACCTCAGCACGTATTAACCAGACTACAAAGCCATCAGCAACACCATGCAGCACCAGAAGTGGCATTAATAGTAAGAAGTACTTTTCTTATTAATAAATAACTTCATTATAACAATGTTGTTTAAAATAAATTCAGAGTCTTATTATACTCTCAAATTGTTGGTATCAGTATTAAAAAATATATTTCGCTCTCAGAGAATTAGATTTTAAATTGGGTTTTTTTTTTTGGCTCTCTTAGTCAAAAAGGTTCCCGACCCCTGCCTTATGTTCAGGTTAAATTTTAGGGCAAAGAAAGCTCAGTGGTTATTGTTCTTTAAGACTTTGGATCATTAATGCGGAGGGCCGGTCATCTGTGCTGACAAGTTGGGACCTTGAGCAAGGCCCCTAACCTCACATACATACATACATATACATACATATACATAGGGCAGTGGTGGTCTAGGGGTATAGGGCGCTGGATCGCTCATCCTACGGTTGTTGGGGGTGTTCTCCCTGTGCTTGCATAGGTTTTCTTTGGGTCCACCAGTTTCTGCCAACATTCTAACATGGTCAATAGACTAATTGGCTGTTCCATATCACCCATAGGTGTGAGTGGGCATGTGAAGGGTTGTGTGTGATGGACTGACGAGCCATTCAGAGTGTAACCCCCCCCCCACACACACACACCCAGTGTCGATTAACATAGGATTCAGTCTTCTCGTGACCCTAATAGTATTAAGCAGTTCTTCAAATGAATAAATGACACAGACGAGCTACTGGCTCAGGCAGGTATAAAGCCTAAGAGCTGCATAACAGCATCTCTTTACATGGTTTTCAAGGTTAATCCATTTTAAGCAAGATTCTAGTAGTTTGGATTTACATATTTTACTCGAAAATTGACACGGAAACGTCCTCGTTGAGCCTCAGACCCAAAACCAAGGCCTTCCTACTGTAAGACAGACATACTATCTACTAAAACCTTTCTCAGTCTTGATTTTAAAATGGTTTCTGTTAATTAAATTTTATACATGTATATTAATTAAATTATTCATAAAAATAATTTTCGTGTGATTTTTCAAAGTATCTACTAAAACCATTAAGCTCCTCAGGGTCAGTGGATATCGCAAAAATTAGTCCTGACACAATGTCTTAGAAAATAATCAGGTACATCCCCCTCACATTCATTACATAATTGTTTAATTTCCAGGTCTACATTTTCGGCCTACAGTACATTCCAAGAAAAGTTTTACATTTCGAAAAAGTTTTCCTGAATTATATATTAATATGTTAAAAAGAACACATTCAGGACTCCCGTGAAAGCAACGTTACAAATGAGCTTGATCACATCTTGCACGCCACAGGATATCCTTACGTTATCTCAGCTGGGATCTTGAACCTTATCCATATTTAATTATCTGATAATATGTACGGATAGATGTACTTCCTTGGTCGAGTCTACTGGCTGACTCACACTATCATAGGTCTACACGTATGGGATCATTCACACAACTCAGCTCTGCTTAAAGATGGATGATCACCTTCAGGGTATTTTTCCCATATACCGTATTCGACGTGATAAGTTCCCAGGGCGCTTTAAAAATTGGAGTGGGTGTGCCATATTAAAATGTTACCAGCGGAGTGAAAGGATAAGTGCTTATTACCATCAAGGTGAAAAACATGAATACAATATGCCCTTGACTATTCACGGTTTTGCACCCACGGTTTGGAGTATTCGCTGACTGCCGAGCAACCGGCACGTGATTCAAATTCAGCCAATGGCTGCCCTCCTTTCTCCTGATTGGTTGAGCTGATGTCCCGCCCCTTTTTCCTCATTCTCGCACAAGTTGTCAATGAGCCTCTTTTTTTGTGTGTGTTTTAATTACCAGCTAAGCTCTATGATGCTATGCGTTTTCTCTGGCTAAGCAATAGAAAACGCTGGATGTCTCTTCTGAAGAAATAAGACTTTCTCCTGAGAAACGACGGTTTTCTCTGAACTGTTGTATTAAAATCTTTTTCAATTATTATTCCAGTACAGTACCTAAGTTCATGTTTATGCGTGAGATTTTATGTTCTGTAGCATGTTTAACAAACGATACCAAAAGGATAAACTTTATTAAAGTACTCTTCATGTCCTTTTACATTTAACTTGGAGTGATGTCTCCAAGATGGTGCTGCCTAGATGGCAACGTCGCGGAGTTCTCGGAGTCAAATTGTTTCTTTTATTTGTTGTTTTGTTTGTTCATGTTTTGCACTATGCTCGTCTACAACCAGTCGACTCTACTACAGCTATAAGATCAGAGTATCTTCGAGCATGTATAACATATTGTGCTGGGTGCGGCTAACAGAGACAATATGCTATGGTAGGCAGCTCAATGCAGCCCAGGCGGGAAGGGGCCGAACGACGACTCCAGCGCTTGGGATTGCAGGGGATGAACGCCGTGTAACCGGCTGGTGCAATCGCTTCATCGGATGTACTCTCCTCGAGCCATGTTTCACAGAAACACAGTCCTGTAGATCCATCTGCGCTGCAATCTGAGCATGAAGCTCGTCCGTCTTGTTTCGCAGGGACTATACATTTTCAAGCAGTACGGCCCAAAAGTGCTAACCATGTCTCAGAACTCCGCCTGGGCGGTTAGCATTGAGCTCCCATAGCATATTAGCTCACAATAGAAATTGTTGCGTGCTTAGTTGCCCAAAGCTGAAGCTGCTCATAGCTGTAGTGGGGTCGACCGATCATAGACGAGCATAGTGCAAAACATGAACAAAACAAAACAAATTAAAACGAACAAAGAAACAATTTAACTCCGAGAACTCCGCGACGTTGCCCTCTAGGCAGCGCCATCTTGGAGATATCACTTCAAGTTCAATGTAAAAGGACATGAAGCTTAATAAAGTTCATCCTTTTGGTATCATTTGTTAAACATGCTACAGAACATAAAATCTCATGCACAAACATTCTCAGAATTAACTTAGGTGCTGTACTAATTGAAAAAGACTTTAAAACGAGTGCTTTACAACAATATATGCTGTATAATGTTTATATTTTAACATCAATAAAAATAAGAGTAATAATTTTAAAGTTTCTCTTAATCATTACTATACTTTACTACATTAATACTGTACGAATGAGTAAGACTGTCTATAGAATGTGTTTAAGAAGCATATTTTAGTGCATGTAATAGATACATAGTATTTTACTTCCGGCTGCTTATTCGTACATGTGACGTGACACATGAGGTTTCACTTCCGGGTACAGAACTTGCGGATTATCACGATTCTCGGGAGGGCTCGGAACCGAACCCATGCAAATGTCGAGGGCCTACTAATAACAGAACCAAAAAAGGAGTTTTACTGGTATTAGTATTATTCATTTTGTGGTATCAACCAAACTACTTACATGAAAGCTGAAAATAAACAGAAAACAGCATTTTTTTAATAAAAAGACACCCCCCCCCCCGTGCTGTTCCTTTAAACATTTTCCAGGAAGTAAAATCAAGCCAAATCAACAGGAATGTCAACATTAGCACATGGCCAAGAATGTCCTGAAATTTATGAAATTAGTGAGCAGGAGAATCGGGTGAAAATACTTATCACTTTCTGATAGGTCCATATCTGGCTCATCGCACCATTCATGCAGAGCATCTCAGTTTTGCTGTAGCAGTTTCGAATGGTTCATCGGTTGTTGGACATTTACCAAGAGAACACAGTAAAATATTTTTCCTGTTTTTTAAAGCACCTCGGAACAATCAAATGTGTTGTTATTGATGAACATTATAGACTTTCCCCAGTGGCAGGGGGTCTTGAAATACTGTGTAAACTCACTTTTACCGTTACAGAGACTGATCGAATAAAATTTAAGTTTGATCAACCATTTTGCTCCCAGTACACATGGGCAGTTATTATACGCAAGATCAAAAACATTGGGGGGGGGGGCCTTATTGGAGCAGGGCGCTTATTACATCGAATACAGTAGGTCTTTTTAAATTAACCAAATGTATGATTGATGAAGAGGCCCAAATGGAATTTTTCTGTACATTTCCTCACTGGCGGTTTTTTTAATTAGTCTTCATAATACAGGTGGAAAAAAGGGGGACTTCGATAGATCTCAGACAACTTACTAACACCACTCCTGGTTTACCATCACTTAGGGACTACAGGTCTATCTCAGCCAAATTTATTTGTATAATATATGACCAATTATTTTCCTTTCCTATCATATGACCGCTATCAACCACGAAGGGCGAAGGTTATTGGGTGCGTCCTTCAAGGAAGATCCTTTTAAACTATTGCTTGTGCAACATGACCTGACAGATGCCCATGACTGGTGACTCTCATTCTGATCAATAGGAGAGAGCATGTCACCTTGAATCCCCTAGAGCATGGCAATTTAACTCTTTTTGGCTTCCAGCCAAGGATGATTATGACATCAGGAGTCTTCAAGCCCATGATCTCCAGAAAATCAGGCACCGTTTCACCACATCGGAGCCCATTTGAGGTCTATTAGTGAATCGCAATTCTTGTACAGCAAGACTTTTTGTGTAAGGCAGAATGCAAAACTGCCTATAACAAAATTTTCACAATGCACAAACAAACTGGACCACAACTTATACGATATGATATTCAGACAACAGGAAATGATTGCCTGGGAATGCACTAGTGTAGTATGGTGGTTAGCATGTCTGCTTTACACCAAGAAGGTACTTACTGGGTTTGAGTCTTGGGCTCAGGCATTTCAGAGTGAAGTTTGCATGTTCTCCCTGTGCTTGCATGGGTTTCCTCTTGGCACTCCAATTTCCTCATATAGTCCAAAGACATGCACATGAGACCAGTTGGTTGTTCGTAAGCATTCCTAGGTGTGGACATGAGTGAGTGTGAAAGGTTATGCATCTTGAACCCGTTACGGTCTAGTGAGCTGTTGAAGGTGAACCCGTTTCAGCCGGTGTCAGTTGTGATGGGCTTCAGCCTGCCCATGACCCTAATAGGATTCACCAGTTTGACAAATGAGTAAGTAAGTGATCTTCACGAACTAAATGTCTATCACTCAAACACTATTAGTGTAACTGATTAAAATTTCCCCTCAGCCAGTGTGGGAGGGGTGGAACTGTAACTAACGTCCACATTGCACCTGTCCACACTGACACCTGGAGACTCGTTTTTAAAACAAACAGCCAGTGCATTCAGTCATTATCCATAAATCTCTCAGTATTGCTAAAAATAGAAACAAGCCTCAAGGCAATCCATTCAAGATAGAAGAACGTAAATTATTCAGTAAGCAGCACAAAAGAAGAGTGTAATCATGCAGCACTGCAGAATCATACTGTCAAGAATTCCCCTCTGAGGCTACGTTTCCCCTGTACCATGTATAAGCACTTGTAAGCTTACACTTCTGGGATAGACCCCAAAAGTGTGATTATAAGGTTTTACCCAAGATTCTGTTCTGTACCGTGTTCACCTTCCACTACGACACACAGTCACCCACAGTTAGGAAAAATCCGATCCACTGCTATACAATGTCAGCTCACCCAGCAGTCTTCAGCAAACCACAAGTTAACTACAAGCAAGGACAATGCATGCTCCCATCTTTTATTTTCTCAAAATACCACTGCAGGGCCAACTCACACACACACAAGCTTTCTCATTAAAACCTTGGGGCAATTTGGGACACCAAACTGGGCAAGTCTGTGGGAGGACTGTGAAACAGTGAAAACTGGGGACTGTGTGAGGAAACCAGCATTAGACAGAGGAAACCTTTGCAGGCACAGTGAGAACATGCAAACTCCACACAGAACTGTCCTCTACAAGCCAGGGACACGAACCTTAGACCTCCTTTGTGCATTTAATGTGAACATAACACCCTTGAAAATATTGAATATATCTGTATATTGTGAATATTGAATGAATGAATAAATAAATAAATAAATAAATGTACATAAAACAACCACATAGACACAGAAAGCAATGCGTCCTCTGTATTTTTCAGAGTTAAAAAAAAGGAAAATTGTGTGTTATTCACATTACCTTCTGTGAATAATTGTCATATACACTATATAGACAAGGGCAGTGGTGGCCTAGTGGTAATGGTGCTGGATCACTGATCCCAAGTTTGGGGGTTCAAACCCCACTCTCAACAGGTTGTCACT
This sequence comes from Plotosus lineatus, assembly GCA_024760905.1. Taxonomy (NCBI): domain Eukaryota; kingdom Metazoa; phylum Chordata; class Actinopteri; order Siluriformes; family Plotosidae; genus Plotosus; species Plotosus lineatus. The sequence continues at coordinate 46,433,556 of CM045732.1, read as the reverse complement.
GTCCCCCCCCAGTGCAGCTAACTGGGTTATCAAAGTCCGGCCATGTCTTTCATTGTCTATGGTGTGAGGTTCATGTAAAAGAACCATTGCTGACTTTTGACAAGAGTCGCTGCAGAACCGTCAGCGTGTTTCTGCCCTGGTGAGCTATCCAGGGTGTACACTGCCCTCGTCCAGAGTCAGCTGGGATGGGTGCCAGCCTCCCCGCAACCCTAATTAGGATTAAGCAGTTATAGAAAATAAATGAATGACTATATAGACAAAGGTTTATGGACACTTGACCATCAAGACCCGCGGACTTTTTCCCCAAAAGTTGGAGCCTCAAAGTTGAAAGTACACAGTTATGTGGAATGTCTTCATCAGCTGTGAGGTTACAATTTCCTTTCATTAGAACTCAGAGACCCAAACCTGTTCTCGCATGATTGTTCCCACCCTGTACACACAGTGAGCTTGCCAAGGTTGGAGAATGTGAGTCGCTTGCACAGAACACTGACTTCATTCCCACAGAACACGTTTAGGATGAACTGGAATGAAAACTGCCCCAGGTGTCCCTGCCTGACATCAGTGCCTGACCTTAATAAATGCTCTGGTGGATGAACAGTCAGAAATCCCAACAGTGACAGCCCAAAATCTAGTAGAGAGCCTGCCTAGAGGAGAGACATTTATTGTAACAGCTATGAGGAACAAAACCTGGAGTCCAACCATCAAGAAACACGCGAGTAGTATGGTCAAGTATCTAAAAACTTTTGTCCATATGACGGATGTGTTATTTGGCCAGACCTAAAAGTGAAGTTGTTCCAAACCTTACTCTGACCCCGCCCAGGAGAAAGGGATAATACGAGTTTGTGGATGAATGAATATCTAACAGTAAACCCCACCATTACTGCCATTTTCACCTTCGTTCTTTCCAGAAACAAACCAACACCAGCTCTGCACTTTATAGTTGATGAACACATTATTCCGTTCTTACACTCAGCGCTGTTGAGCTCCTTTATAGTTGAAAACGGAACAGCATACTGTCTCCATTCCGGTGTGCCTGATGAAGCGTGTTGCATTCCCTGCAGTGAGACATGCTTCTGCAGACTCAAAGCCATTGTGAGCGATAAAAACTCGTTTCTGACACTGACTCCATCCCAGTCTGACACAAAACGCACCAAACAGGGACATTTTTCGACTACATATGCACTGATTTTTTCCCCCCCCAACTCTCCTAATAAAAAAAACAGTCCCAGCCTTGACCTTTATCACTTCCTTTTCTTTTTTTTTTTTTACTGTTTGCTCACAGTACACATGTCAAAACATTTTAACCAGCCAACAGGCTCATTGTGAGTTTACAACAGGTGTATCAGGCAAGGGAGCCACACTAAAATCAGCAAGTGCATGGTTCTGCACTACCTCCAGGAACAGGGAAACCCTGACCAAAAGGATTGAGACCTTTCAGACTTTTTTTTATTTTGCTATATTTGATTAATCCTGCAAGGGAAATTATTGCCTCTGCATTTAATCGATTCATTGTGAGCACACACACTCGTAGCAGGGTAATGCAGCATCCAGAGAGCAGATGGGGGTTAGGTGCCTTGCTCAAAGGCATTTTAGTCATAAATGTGAAGGAAGAGAAGGTGCAGCTCACTCCTCCAACTCCACACATTTTTCCTGCTGGTTCCAACAGAAACCAGTACCACAAACCAGCAGAAAACGTTACGGTCACAAAGTCATTTCTCTACACATTAAGTTAGGGCCGCCGCCCTTTAGATCTGCTGCATGAAAAAACAGAAAAACAAACAAACAAAAAAAATTCAACATAGCGTAAAGACTGCCTGAACCTGAACGATGATAAAATCTGGCTTAACCAACATATAGCTGTCCTAGCGTCCATTTTGGTACAAAGCTGGTCTCCTACAGAGCTTGAATGCACAGACGCTACCCTACTTACAAACAATCGTTTTACGAACATCTGAACAAGGCTGTCCGAGGTCGAAAGTGGAAGTGAAGAACAAGTAGAAATAGAAATTGAATAAAATCTATAGAACGATATATCAAATATGATTATAATTATATAAGTATGAAATATGATTAAACATTATCCTGAAATACACTTAATATTCGATGCAAATTACAAATAATGCAGAGGTAGACAATTGACATACATAACACTTTTTATCTGTTTTTTTTTTTGTGTCTTTGCATCGATGTATCGACCTTTTTCACAAACAACACTATACACACAGAGAGAGAATATACAAGTTTGTTAGTGTTATGATCGGTGTTGTTGGGGCTTTGACGGCTCTAACTCTCTCTCTGCGAGTGCTGCAAACAGAGAGGCGTTGCTGACACACGCAGGCGGATTGCAATGTGCACACCTGATCCTACTCACTAATCTACCGTGTGAAAGACAAGCAGCGTGTTCATCCCGGTGCTAGAAGATTGTCCCTCTTCATGTCCCTGTTTTCCTATGATCTCTCTGGCGACCAGTTCTCGCTCCGTAGTTCCTCATATCTAAAGTTTTTGTGTTTCTCCTCGTCACTAGCAGTGACTATGTTTCAGAGACACTACTTGCTCAAGTGCCTCCCCTGTAGCAATAAAGTCTCTCCGTGTTCATCCTACTAAGTCTCCTGCATTTTTGGGTCCAATAAATTCTAAATCAACAGAATGAAATAAGATGATTATGCAGAAAAAGAGAGAGAGAGAGATTGTATACAGTACAAACTCGTATAGGTTACTTATACAAGATTTTAAAGAACGATCTGTAACGACTTACGAACGAGTTACATTCCAGATGGCCGTTCGTTTGATGAATTTGTTCATAAGTTGGTGAGCGTCTGTACATTCTCACTCCGATGAGTCACCATGTTATGTTACAGGTTTTTGATCTGAGACGAGCTTTTCATCTTTTCAGACAAGCTTTTAGTCAGTTTGGAGATTTGGACAAATTTGCCTTGTACACTTAATTCATTTAAAAGTAATGAAGTGCAGCACATCCGACTCACAGCAGGAATGACCAGGGTTCATGTCACGACCTTGAAAGTTTGTGTGGAGTTTATAAGTTTTCTTCATGCTTTTGCTGGGACAATGGTGGCCTGGCGGTTAACGCATTGGCTAACTGATCCGAAGTTTGGGGGTTCCAGTCGTACTATCACCAAGTTATTACTGCTGTCCTCCCAGTGCAGCTAACTCGGTTATCAAAGGCTATGGTCTATGGTATCAGGCATGTAAAAGAACCAACGGTGATTTTTGGCAAGAGTAGGTTGCATAGCCGTTAGTATGTTTTTTGCCCTGTGATGCCCTGGTGAGCTGCCCAGGGTGTATGCTGCCCTCTGTCAGAGTTGGCCAATTGGAATCAGTAATCCAGTACCCTACCACCGGGCCATTATTGGGCGTTCTATACAATAATAATAATAATAATAATAATAATAATACTCCAGTCACAACAGCTTCATTCACTATACCATCAAAGACCATTTGGTTTCTGTTTTTTCTCCCCACTTTAATTAGAGTAATGACAGCTCACTCTGTATGCAATGTATAGTGAGGATTTCAGCCACCTGTTTTTATGCAAATTTTGATCTTTTGCATATGAAAACATAAACGGCAATGTTAGCCATCTATATATTCATCTAAATGCTGCGAATGGTAGAAAAGTTTCACACTCACATACCAACTCACTCATTCGCTGAACCACTCAAACCTACTCGGGTCACAAGGACGCTAGTGCCCATCTCAGCTGGCAAAGGCAGGGTATGCCACACTAGATCAGACTATCGCAGAGGAACACACACACACACACACACACACCCATTTACACTTGTACACACACCTATGAGAAACAGCCAACAGCCAGTTAGCCTGACGTGCTTGGCTTTGTCTGGTGGAGGAAACCAAAGTACTTGAAAGAAATCAATGCAAACAGGACATACTAGGGAAGAAACAGAATTTTGGGTAAATTTTTTCTTAATGAAGTCATTAGTACTGTATGTCATACATTTGCTACATGACAGCATATTTAAAGTAGAGTATAATATTCATCATGCTCATTCAATAGCAGTTAGCAGAAAACTAAACTTTAACGTTTTTGTTCACCACCATTTTAATACATTCAATTGAAAAATAACTTTTTCACAATAAAATATGGAAGATAACTGCATCAAGGTTTGTTCACAAACATGCAGCAAGAATATTCATAAACAAAAGAAAGAATTCTTCCAACTTCAGTAAATTACTCTTTTGTTCTAGAAAGTTCTTGCTCAGTCTGTAAAAATGAGGAAGGTTTTCATAAATATAATTACTTTGCTAACATTGTATTATGTTTGAAATGATGTCTGAACCCTTTTGACAGGACCACAAAAAGACAATACGATGACCGCAACTCTGACAAATGGACCTAACGTGTCCAGAAATTAGTAATGACCACTCAGTGAATGGGAAAACCGGTTAATTTGCAATTTTATTGTCCTGACCACAAAATCAAATTTTGGAGGTCAAGTCCACTCCTTTCTTTTTTTATTTGTTGGGGGGGGGGGATTATGGTTTTAATCCATAAACAACAAAAAAAATGAAAATTTATCAACCTGGATATTGCGAGTTCGAATGCATGTTGTTGCCACAGCCATACGTGACTGGGAGTCTGTGGGATCTAATTAGCAGAGCCTTCAGAGAAGAAAGGGATGGCATACACTCCCTGTTACTCAATCTGTTCACCAGACAATCATGAGTGTCTCAAAGGGGCGGATAGTGATTTTTCTCTTAGAGCGAGTTGGACCGCCTTGAAATATGCATGCACAGCAGTTCATAAAGAGGCAGGAGGCTGGTATTGCATGTCACGAAGAGGATGTTCACGCCCATCCCTGGTTGGTGATGAAGGTATTGTGATAAGGAATTCAACAAGTGGAAATATTTAACACGACTAAAATTAAGGGAGGAAATAAAAGATTTTTTTTTTAAAGGAAATAAAAACAACAAAAGGATGGAATCTCATTATGTGAGAAAGACAGAAGAAAGAGCGAAGTTTTATATGCAGAACTGAAATATTTCATGAAAAAAACACTTATAAATATTAATACAACTGAATTGGCCCTCTATGATTGCTAGATAATACTGAATATTACTTCCAATGCTAATATGACTTCAAAACACAGTTGAAGAAATGAGTGTGAGAAATGTATTTTATGGATGGGGACGAGGCTAGTTTTAAATGAGAACGTCTTTGACGTCTTCATGAAGTACAGCGTTACTAAGAGTCCTGAAATAATTTCAGTTCCCAATCTCTTGGCGTGTTACTCTGCATCATGTTACAACTGAAAGGCAAATTAGAAATACTTTACAAGGAAATAAATCATCGGTATCACCTGCTCCTTTCCGAAACTACAATCTTCTGTGTATTATAAGCTGTCTGTACAATTATCTAAAGGTGTTCTAAAATGCCATGTCAGTTCTGTCCATCTTTGATGTATTTGTGATCAAAACTCATCTATTCCTGTTTCAATCCCATACACCAGAGAAAATGTCAATCATTCATTCATTTTCTGGAAATGCTTCATCCTAATTAGGGTCAAAGAGAGACTGGCACCCATCTCAGCTGACTCTGGGCAAGGGCAGAGTACACCCTGGACGGCTCGTCAAGTCATCACACGGCAGAAATACGCTGACGGTTCTGCAGCTCCTCTTGATGAAAATCAGCAATGGTTCTTTTACAGTCTCACACCATAGACAGTGAGAGACATGGCCGGCCTTCGATAACCCAGTCAGCTGCACTGGGAGAACAGTGACAGCCCGTTGAGAACAGGGCTTGAACCCGCAACCTTAGGATCAGTGATCCAGCACCTTTTACCACCAGGCACCACTGAACTTGTCAAAATCATGAATCTTTATATATTTTGGCGATCTAATAATAAGACTATGCTGGGAGGAGGCTGAATCATAAATAATTATGTAGGACTAAGGCTAATAGTAAACTACAGTGTTTGGACACCAAGAGGCTCATAAATCAACATAAAACAAAGAAGCTAATAACTCATAAAAGCCTCTGTGCTATCTAATGGAGTGCACACGCTCAGAAATGTAAGCGTAGACTCCAACAATTCATTATCTGTCAAAGCTAGTTCACAGGTCACCACTGTGTTTTCATCACTTGATGCAACAGTGGTTTTACATTACCTGTGGCCTTGATGGAATGTACAGCTGTTTTTATGCAAACTTTTATTTAAATTTGGTCCTCTCCAGCATGCCGAGTACATATACTTTAGCATGCGCTCTCGCACCTGCAGAATCCAACCAAAGACCAGTTTTAAGTGGTCGTTAAAATAGCTTTGTTGAGACTCACCCTCACATTATTAAAAAAAGTCAACCGAGATAAGATCACCCCAACCAGAGCTACACAGCCAGCACAGATAACCAAATGGCTTTGTATAGATAGGAATAGTAATGCATAAAACAATACAGCACGATCAACTTTAGACTTTTAGCAGTGATGTATATTTAAATTGGTCTTGTTTTCTTTTTCATCAATATCTATTGAAAGTTATTTCTTACTAGAACTATCGTTTGGGAGTTATATGCCTCTGTGCAGTATACGAAGTAGGCAGGGAAAGTACAGTTTCAGGACAAAGCAGTGCTGGGGTCCCTTTTTTAATGTTAAACCTTGGATTACACAGTCAGGTGAATGTATGGGTGTACAATTGTTGCATAAAATAAGTATATGTGTACAAGATATCAAATTTACATTCAAGTCCTAGGCTCGACTTTGGACTGTGGAAGGAAATCGGAATACCCGGATTAAACTGCACATAGAAACTCAAAGACATGCACATGAGGCTAACTGGCTGTTCCAGACTGACCCTAGGTGCGAGTATAAATATGAATCATACACATGTGCGCTGGCCCTCTGATAGTTTGGCAAGTTATTCAGGATGTACCCCGCATTTTCGCAGAGATGTCTGTGATAACCTTCTCCCACGACCCTAACAGGATAAAATGGTTCAGCAAATGAGTAAGCATGACGGAGTGATGACTGGCACATATAAGGCTTGATCTTTGACTTGTACCCTTCAAATTGCAATCAAGTATTTCTTGACACAAGGTACACATAGGTGCAAAATTTGAAGAGAATCCATTCAAGAGTTATTGATATATTGTGTTCACAAAAATTCGCCCAGACAGACATACAGGGATCCCTCGCTACTTCGTGCTTCAATTCATGTGGCTTCAGTGCATCACGTTTTTTTTTTTAGATATTCATCAAATTAAAAAAATAAGGAAGAATAGGGGGGGGGGAGTTAAGGAAAATGCCACACAACAAGGCTAATTATGCAAAAAAACAACAACAAACCCATAAACAAACAAAAAACAACCCAAAATCTTTCATCAAAACTACTTACATTGTTGTGAGGTGCGCATCTGAGTGCATGCACATGCATCTGCATGTGTGTGTATTTATATTTTATTTACATCTTATGTATTATTTTTGAATGTTTAATTTTTATTATAAGCATTTATAGCATTGAATATGTATTCATTGATATTATATACACATACATGTACGTATACATCAGTCGGGGGGGGGGGGGGGGTTTAGGGGTGATCCTACTTTGCGGATATCAATGGTCGCGTGGGGATCTCGGTCCCAATTAACCACGGAAACTGAGGTATCCCTATACGTACATATGCAATTATGAAGGGACAATCAAAAAGCATAATGAATTTGAACCTGGCTCTGGGCGGTGTGGAGGCATAAAAACTGGTCATCTTGTACAATCCACACAGCTGGACTCAAGCTCAGAAACTTTTAAAGTCAGTAACTAGAGGATTAATATAAAATTTTAAAATGTCGATTGTTTTATTTGTGCCTGAATATTTCACACATGGTTCTACAGATATATTAAATCACGCCAAAGTTATGGTTGCAAAAGGCTGTGATGCTTAAATAGTTCAGTAAAATTCAAATGCAGGTGTGGGTTCAGTGCCTTGGTCCCAAATCATTTTTTACGTCACCCATACCGTGTACATTTGCTTAATCAAATGAGCTTTTTGGACTCCTCTAGAGACTGCACACAGGACTCGGAAAGTAATGACGTGACAGCAGCACTGGAAAGTCCATTTCGTCCTCAATAAGGGTTTCTCTCTCACTCACACACACAAACACACACACACACGAGTGTGAGTCTTGGCACAGCTGTCCTTCTCTGTGGAGCACAACTGCAGTGCCTGAACAGTGCATGCAGTGTTCCTGAAAAAGCCCAGTTCAGCAGCATGAGGCTCACGCTTTGCATATGTGTTTTGTAAACCGTTCCTCCAAAAATCAATTCCACTAAAAGGAAACCACTTGAGCTTGCAGCAAAAATGTCAGCAAGGATAGAATACACACCACATAGATTCACAATTCAAGATTCAGAAGCCACACCACAGGTCAGAGCTCACATAGTGAGCATGACAAAGATAAATTCAGGCTTTTGTACTTAAATATAATTGAAATCTACATCAACTCTATAAGGTTGCATGGTTTGTTAGGAGACATCAAGCAGACAGTCGGTCAGGTGCCAATGTCAGGGAGCATCTGTCACCATAGTTTTTTGGTGTGATAAAGATGAGATATGAGAATATGAGCTTTAAATGTCTCCTTTACAAGGAAATTGTTTTAGATATTTGAGAAAGTGAAAGCAACAAAACAATGAAGTCGGCTAATTTATTTGGTTTTATATTTTCCACCTCTGCTTCCTCATGTTTTCTTCCATAATCAACAGACCAAGAGCTGACATCACCAGCACCAACTTCTTACTATACATATCTTTCAAGAGAAGCAAAGACCCACTATCAGTGACAAATGAATGTGATGGTGAGAGAGTGAACAGCGCCTGAAAATGGCTGAAGTGCCCTTGAGCAAGGCACCAAAACCCAAACTGCTCTCAGGGCACCACCAATATGTGTGGCAGCCCACTGCTTCGAGTGTGTGTGTGTGTGTGTGTGTGTGTGTGTGTTCACTTTGGATGGGTTAAATGCAGAGAAAAGTACACACGGTACTACTACTACTTCTTTTCCTTTCGGCTGCTCCCTTCAGGGGTCGCCACAGCAAATCATCCGCCTCCATTTCACCCTGTCCTCTGCATCTTCTTCACTTACTTCAATGACCTTCATGTCTTCCTTCACCACATCCATAAATCTCAGTACGTACAGTATGTACTTACACAAATACAGTTTCTCAAAATAATAATAATAATAAAAAAAAAGAATAATAAAAAAAAAACTAACACGTCACTACTCCAGCTCCACTCTCAAGAAAAAGACCTCCAGAATTTTTAACCTGGGTTATTTTCCCATTTTTGATTCATGAAGAACAATAACCAGCAACCACAAAAATGGCAATACACTGTAAACCATACAATCAAACATTCACATTATTTGGCAAGCACTCTTATCCAGAATGAACGCTTAGGATACTGGGGTTTGAACCCCTGACCTTCAGATCAGTAATCCAGAACCTTAACCACTGAGCCACCACTGCAAACAACCATACTGACACCAACAAACTGTTTATTTACAAAATCTGGAAAGAAACTTTAAAACAGGCTGTTTCTACACTCATACGGTCACCCTTCTCATCGTCTTGTCTGTAACCTAGTACCTCATGTAGCGCATGTAGTCGATTGTCACGCTGCACAAATTCTACAGATTTTTCGCCCCATTCATTTACACCATTGGTTTCTTGATATAGAATTCAAACTCTGTATTGGACCAGGTTATATAATTGCCCCTAATGCAAATATGAGTGCAATAAGTTGTGAGAATAGCTTTTAAAATGTAAAATCTGATCTAGACCCGGGCAGTGGTGGTCTAGTGGTATAGGGTGCGGGATCGCTGATCCTAAGGTTGGGGGTTCGAGTCCCACTCTCCACAAGGTCGTCGTCCCCCCCCCCCCCCCCCCAATGTGCAGCTAACTAACCTTGGCCATGTGTTTCACTGTCTATGGTGTGCGGAATGTAAAAGAACCATTGCTGACTTTCGACAAGAGTAGGCTGTAAAGCCGTCAGTGTGTTTCCGCCCTGTGATGGCCGGGCAAGCTTTTCAGGGTGTACTCTGCCCTCATCCGAAGTTGGCTGGGATGGGTGCCAGCCTCCCCACGACTCTAATTAGGATTAAGCGGTTACAGAAAATGAAATGAAATGATCTAGAGCTGTTCAAAGGAGGGCAGCACGGTGGCATCATGGTTAACACAGCCCGCTCACAGCAAGGTGGTCTTGGATTCGAGTCCTGGATTTCAGCATTTCTATATAGAGTTCTGTGTGCATGTTCTCCCAGTGCTTGCATGGGTTTCTTCTGGATGCTCCAGTTTCCTCCCACCATTCAAAGACATGCCTCCTTTGGACTTTTTACACCTGAGCCGAGTGGCTCATCAGGCCAGTGCTTATCCCCGGTTTCTATAGCGTGAAGTGACTAGGAGTACAACTCCTCCTGGATGGGACGCTAGTCCATCGCAGGTTACCCTCCCAGTATATTTTTACTGGTACCCATTTGTACTGCTGGGTGAACAGAGGCACACTTGTGGTTAAGACCTTGCCCAGGGGTTTTCGCACAGTGGGGGTCTAAATGGAATTTGAACACACAAGCTCCCGATCATGAGCACAGCACCCTAACCACTACGCCACCGGCCCCACGGTAAAGACATGCACATCAGGCTAATTTCAATAAGCCACAGGAATGAACGTGAATGGCTTTGTGTGTGTGGCTGTTGCCCTGCAATGGTCAAGTAAGCTGTTCAGGGCAAACCCCACCTTTGCCCAGTGTCAGGTAAGATGGGCTCCTGCGTACCCATGACCCTGAAAGCATTGATTTAATCTGAATCAGAATCACTTTAACGTTCCCCCAAATTGCACTACATGTTTTCTGGGGATCATGCTGTACACAACTCCCTACAATCGAGTGTACAAAAGACTTAGAGAATGCTGCTGCAGTCTAATGTTTACTTTTATATGGCCAGAATGACAATAAAAGTCCCATTAGACACTGCCTATACAAACTAATCCCCCCCCCCCACCCTCCACCCCCAGATACGGTTTTGCAAGTCTCTAAAGTGGAAGTTGAAGTAAAGAGAGAGAGAGAGCGTGAGAGAGAGAGAGAGCGCGAGAGGTGTTAATGGAAAAGAAAAGTAATCGCTCACCTATTCCTGAGGTGTAAATAGCCTTCACTGACTTCTTCATTTTGTACAGCACACTGCGATCCACATCCAAAGCCTATAGAGAGAGAGACAGACACAGAGAAAAAACATGTTTAAACATTTTATTTTAGCAAGAACTACTTAATGTTGAATCACGACAGGCCTGCATTACATATCCTCTCGGCAGTAAAGGAACTGTGCAGGAGGGTCAAATGAATATGTAAAGCAACTTGAATTGTATTGCTGTGACTGCATAATACCTACAGTAGATAAATACAGGTAACACTGATCAGCCTACATTAAGATCTCAATCCATCTGATCTTTTAGTTTCATTTGAAATTTAAAAATGTGTTATGCAAGAAAAACTTAACTACAGCTGTTTCTCATATTAAAGACTCCGATAACCTTCATCTTCTACTTTGAATACCTCTCTTGCTGTCTCTCTCTAAATTTATATTAAGCTCAGCAGCACAGTGGCGTAGTTGTTGGCATGTCCGCCTAACAGCAAGAGGGTCCTGGTTCTGTGTGGCATTTGCCTGCTCACCACATGCTGGCATGGATTCCCTTTTGGTAGTTTAGACTGTGGGAGGAAACCAAAGACATGCACAATAGGCTAATTGTTTGGTCCAAATTTCCCCAGGTGCTTATGACCGTGCATATGGCTATGCGCGTCTTGCTCTGTGATGGCCCAGGCCTCCTTAAGACTCTAATAGGACTAAGTGGTTCATCAAATGAATGAGTGAATTTGTATTAAGGAACCATGCACTCTCAGCTCAGAAGAGCCAATGTACATTTTGCATTGCTAATAAACCATGATGATAACGATGATGACAATGACGATGATGATTATTATTGCCTGAAATCCCCAAAGATATAAGCATGGTACAGTAATAGATACTCATTGAAATGAAAACATGACCAAAATAGATCATGATTTAAAAATTCATAATTTTAATAAAATAAATACTTTTTCCCATTGTCAGCTGGGAATCCTGAGCCAGCACGATTGCTCGATTATCAGTTCTCCACAGCAAAGAGACAAAGAAGCTCAAACTTCATATCTGGATAAGCTTTTAAAAAAAAAAAAAAAAAAAAAAAAAAAAAATCAAAAAAAAAGAGGAGTGTCTTTTTCTTTCTTTACATGACCATAGACCTATACATGTCCGAGACCATGTTTTTCGGAAAGCTATCATTGGAAAAGAAGAGGATCTTGGCTTCACATTCAGACCAAGACGCTCTCACCGAAGAACAAGATAGAAGTGACTGAAATGAGCTTCCTTCGCAGGGTGGCGGGGTTCTCCCGTAGAGATAAGGTGAGAAGCTCAGCCATCTGGGGGGAGTTTGTAGTAGAACCTCTGCTCCTGCGCATTGAGGGGAGCTACTGGGGTGAATTAGGCATCAAATTAGAATGCCTGCCGAACGCTTGTGGCGTTTCGGGCATGTCTAACTCGAAAAAGACCCTGGGGTCGACAGAGAACACGCTGGAGGAATTATGTCGCTCAGCTGATCTGGGAACACCTTGGTGCCCACCCCCACCCCACCAGAAGAGCTGGAGGAAGTGGCTGGGGAGAGGAACCTCTGGAACTCACTATTTAGACTGTTGCCTACACAACCCAACCCCAGATTAAGTAGAAGATGATGACGAAAATCAGACGGATTATGCCAGTGCATGCCTATAGTCTCCAGAGTCTACATATTTCACACACACACACACACACACCCTAAATACTTCAGTATAAGATATAAAAGACATTCTGGCCAATTGTGTGCTTCTGACATTCAGAGGACCATTTCAGGAAGAACCATTTTGCTGTATACTACAATCGTAACCCTACTGAAACTCTTCTGGAGGTCCTGGAGAAGACTTTTTGAAGTGGCTCCTTGCTGTTAGCCTTGCTTACAGGACATAATCACAATGTAATTATTTCAAACTTAATAAACGTGGGGTGTCATTGTACGTGTGAAAGTGATTCTTCACGATCCCCAATGCATTCTTTCACATTAATGTTGCTGAGCCTCAACCTGACCAACTGGAACAACAATGCCATGGGGATTAATAAGAGCATTTAGCCTTGATCACTGCATGTAGAGTGAGGTTTTTTGGCCAGGCAGTGTATTACCATATTTGACGTAATAGGCGTCCTGCTCCAATAAGCACCCCCCCACCCCATGTTTTTTTTCTTATCCTATGTCTAATAACCGCCCATATGTACTGGGAGCAAAATGGTAGATCAAACTTACCAATTTTCAGTCTCTGTAAAGGTAAAATGAGAAGTTCACTGCCTGTAAAAGTGAGTTTACCTGGTATTTCAAGACCCCCTGCCACTGGGGAATGTTTATAATGTTCATCAGTAACAACACATTTGATTGTTCCGCCGTGGCTTAAAAAAACAGGAAAATATTTTGCTGTGTTCTCTTGGTAAATTTTCAACAACCGATGAACCATTAGAAACTGTTACAATGGAGCAATGAACCAGATATGGACTTAACAGAAAGTGATGAGTATTTTTCACCTGATTCTCCTGCTCACTAACTTCATAAATTTAAGCATGTTCCTGGCCATGTGCTTTTTAACGAGCCATGTGCTAAAGTTCACCTTTGTGTTGATTGGTTCAACGTGCCATGTGCTAAAGTTGATATTCATGTTGATTGGCTTGATTTTACATCGAGGGGGAGGGAAAATTTAAGGGTCTTTTTTATGCTGTTTTCTGTTTATTTTCAGCTTTCATGTAAGTAATTTGGTTGATACCACAAAATGACTAACAAATACCTGTAAAACTATTTTATTGTTCTGTTATTATTCATGTTTTCCACCTCTATGGTAATAAGCACTTACCGTTCCAATCAGCTGGTAACATTTTAATAAGTGCCCACCCACGCCAATTTTTTCAGCGCCCTGGGCACTTATGTCGAATGCGGTATTATAATAATATAAACTCAAATACACTCAAAATAATATAATTATATCAGAGCCCTCACAAATCTTTGCTTGATGTTGCTGAAAGTTCTACTCAAATATTAAACAGAATCATACAACGGAGTAACCGGGCCAACAAGAACCGATGGCACCTTAGACGTGAAGTGATTCGCTTTCCTGGCAGGGTGACTTCGTGTGTAGTTCAACAACAAAGATATTCGTGTATGAACATGACATTAATCTCACCATAACAGAAAAATTGTCACAAGAGATTATTTAGCCAGCTGTTAAATTAACACACTGTGCTCTTGGCAGCTTATTATTAGTAAAGTTTGATGACAAGTAGTTGTTATTTCTGCTCAGAATGTTGAATACTGCAGCACAAATGCACCAGAAAATCCTTATTTTGAAATGCTGACGTCATTCACAAACATCCACTAGGAAAATGAATACTCTGTCTGTCTGTCTGCCTGCCTGCCTGCATTCACACTGTATTCACCCAACTCATTATTCAGCAACCTAAAAATATGATGAAACAATCTCTGCTTTGCAGGGAAAAAAGAAGCAGACAGGCAGATGAAGCGTCTCTACAAAAAAAAAAAAAATGCCAAGGGCACTCCAGTGTATGCCTGCATTCACACACTGACGCCATCATTCATTCAAAGAATTTTACCATTATAGATCATGGCATCAAAGTAATTCCAGTAGCTACTACAAAACTGGCTGCACCCTCGCTGTGTCAAACACAGCAAGCCAAAAAAAAAAAAAAAAAAAAACCACATTAAGTGTAGTGTCAAAATTCCCATCTGGTCTTTAACCTCATGCTACTGTTGTCCAGCTGCTGGTATTTTGACTGACAGGTTCTAAAACACCACTCAATCCCAGACTAAGCCCTGCCCTAAATCCCTCAGAGACCCAAATCCTGCCACACACTCTCCAGAAACTACTCTTCATAATGTACCTTCCCTTCTGCATCATCCTGTAGCTTCGAGTGTGAGGCATGTTCTGCACTTTATTTGGAAAAGTGTATTTTAGGACAGTCTACAAGCACCGACAGTTCCCTGCTTCATATTCATGAGCTTGGTAAGAGCTGAGCGCAGCACAAAGAGCATTTTCTGACCAAACAACAGGGCTAAAAATAACAGTCATGAGATGAGAGAAAAGCTATCATGCATATACATTCCACACAAGAGAACAGGATGGAATCTATATCTTCTAGAAGAGTGTGGCCACGGAGAGGAAACTGTGGGGTTAAGATATGCAGGATTGCAATTCAAGAAGCCAGGCTTTCAAAGCCACTGAGACGTCTGGCATCAAATAAACAATAATCATAACAAGTGCAGCCAAGCCGGGAGGGAAAGGGTAGGGCATGACCAGAACTTGAACCCACATACAAGAGAGACTTCTAACCATGGGTAGATCTACTGAATGCCCTACCAGAGCTTTACAGAGCACAGATAAAGCAACATTATGTATAATTACACCCACTCTGGATGTCCTATTCGTGACCATCCACCTCATCAGTCGTCCATTACTGTTTCACCCTCCGTCTCCAGCTCCTCCACCCTGTCTCCATCACCAAATAAAACAACTTGTTTTCTCAAACTTCATATAGATGCTTCATTCTCAGAGGTGCATCAGTACTTCAAATATTTTTTACATTTAAGCCATTTTGCAGATGCCCATATCCACACAACTAAGCAACTGAGGGTTAAGGGCTATGTTAAAAATTGGCAGCTTGGTGGTAGTTGGGCTACCACATTGAATATTTACATGTCACACAAATGTTTCAGATCATTTATTACTGAAATCGGTATGAGATTACAAATTTATGCACAAATTACAGAAGTATATCAAATATTCATAGTCAATCCACCCATGATGCGACTTACCTGTCAGGTTCGCTGTGGAAGCTAGAGCCAATCACAGCTAACATCTGGCAGCTACACCCTGATTGACCCTCACCATCAGATTCACATCTATAGGCAATTTAGAATGGCCAGTTGGCATATTGTACATGTCTTTGGACTGTGAGAAGAAACCAGAGTCTGCAGAGGACATCAATAAAAAGCAAGAACATGCAAATTCTTTGATCAAGATGCGAACCTAGAACCTTCTTGCCGTGAGGAGGAGCTGTGCCACCTGATATTTACAATCAATATGTGGCCCACTCCATAAAAGTATGGATTAGGTCGCAAGGTAGTGCTTGGTGCAGGAGCCAAAATAAGTTGAAAATGGAGTTCCTGGATGAAAATGTGATATTAGCAAAAATACAGTCTTCAAAGCATGAAGTTCTACATGACCAAGTTCAGATATCGATAAACACACTCCTCCTCCTTTCAGCTTTTCCCTTTTCAGGGGTCACCACAATGATACACACACTCCATCAATGCTAAACTAGTTGTTTTAGAAAGGGTTCAATGTCCACGGTGTTCACACCCCGCTGGCCTCCCATTGGCTAGGAGGGATGACGCAGCACATGAGTTTTTTGAGTCATTGCAACTTTATTTTTTGACTCAGGCATTTAACCTTCCATAAACATTTGTAAGATTATAACTCCGCTAAGATGACATGCTCAACACACGTGCGCACACACACACACACACACACACACACACACACACGTGTCTGATTTCTGGTGCGAGTGAAAAGAAGAAGTGGGCTCATGGCATGTGGTTGAGTGATACCACTAAGGAATATGGCCAAACCCATCTACCATTGGTACAATATTGAAGCAGAACGAGGTCTTAAAAGGTATGCTTTTATAATTTTTAAAGGGTTTAGGGGGTAGTGTTGAGGGCCTTGGAACAAGTCATACGTTTTACATGTAAAATGCGGTTCAATTTACGAAAAATCCAGGTTAAGAAAAAGGGCTCTGGAACGGATTAATTTCGTAAGGTGAGGTACCACTGTACTGGGAAGGTAACCTGCGATGGACTAGTGTCCCTTCCAGGAGGAGTTGAACGTCTGGTAGCTTCACACTATGAAAACCAGGGAGAAGCACCGGCCTGATGAGCCACTATGCTCAGGTGTAAAAAGCCCCTCCATCGATATGGGAAAATGTCAACACAGTGGTGTAGTGGTTGGCATGTGCATCACACAATGGTTCTGTGTTCAAGTTCAGGGCATTTCTGTGTGGAAATTGCATGTTTCCCCCCTGACCCTAGAAATTATTTATTCGCAAAAATGGTTTGTTGTGTGCGTGTTGCCATGCGATGAATTGGTAGGCTGTCCAGGATGTACCCGGTCTTCGTCCAGTGTTGGCTGAGATAGGCTCGAGTCTCTCTGTGACCCTAATAGGATAAAGCAGTGCAGCAATTAGATGGATGAATATGAGAATGCCTCAAACGGTTTTCCTTATTTTTGCTGTCAGTACAAAAATATATATTTTTACTGTTCCTGATATGCTATACCTGTTTCTCTGTAACTCTCTCTTCAGTGTACCAAGCTCCAGACCACACAAACACGGTTTCCAAAGCAGGGGTCACTTACTGGCATAATAGAGGCTCAGCAGTGCAGTACATTACAGCAAACTGAACTCAGTGCATGAAAAATACTGAATAACGTGTATCAATGCATAAAGCAGGAAAAAAAATAATAATTTTGTGACTTTAAACCTGAAACGGCACAGGCTGTGGCATAATCATTTATTATTTAACTAAATGCAGCTCACTGGACCAGAAACTAGCGACAGACTAACTGGAGATAATCGCTGAGAAGAAGAGAGATTTATCAGACATGTGTAGGTTTTTCATTTCATTTATCCGTGCCGGTCTGATTAGAAAGCTTGTCAAGACCCCAAAAAAAAAAAAAAAAATGAACTGACACGGCTGTCTTTATTCTCCCGTCATCAAATTAAAAATGGATGTGTCATCTGTTCCAAGTCTATGCCTCTAAAATGTGGCAACATGAAAGTACCATTTGGAAACAATACATAACCACTTTGAATTATCTTAATTATAGTCTTAAACTAGTTGTTAATGGTTAAGCATTTAAACATAAATGTCACCGTTTAGTCATGACTATTGTTTACGCGGATCTTTGCATACAAGGAGGCGACACAGTGGTGTAGTATTTAGCATGACCGCCTCACAGCAAGCTGGCCTCAAGTTTAAGTCCTGGGCTCAGGAAGTTTGCATGTTCTCCTCGTGCTTACATGGGTTTTTCTCTGGGTACTCCAGTTTTCTTTTTCCGCAGTCAACAGACATGAGCATTAGGCTAACTGGCTCATTCAAATTAACCCTAGATATGAATGGTCATATGTCTGCTGGCCATGTGGTGGCCTGGTGAGGTGGTTGGTGTGAACCCCACACCTTTGCCCAGTGTCGGTCTGAGATAGGCTCTAGCCTCCTCGCTACCTGAGTGGCATTAAGTGGTTCAGAAAATGAGTGAGAGCATGAATACAAGGAAATCTACATAATTGGATCTTTACAAATTTGATTAACCCAATGGAAAAAAACAAAAAATCTCATATCCAAAGCAAGGCATCAAATGAAAGCTCCAGCATATTGAAGCAATAAACGGTCCTTTAATATAAGCAAGAAAGGGAAAAAAGTATCTGTTTCTGTTGACAGGACCATCTATTATCCACATCTCCCGCTTCCACGCTCCAGGGTTTCACTGCTCATAGATCTTACGGCATCTTTATAATCATATCTAACGTAAGTGCTCAAGTAGTGCTGGTGCAGACCGATTATCAGAGCCATCTCTGCATAAACTGAAACTGTATCCAGCAGTAACTTCGTAGCATCACCTCAAACCCAGAGGCATAAATGCTCTGTGCATTTAGACACTTCCAAGTGCTATATGATCCCCTTTTTACTCGCCGCTCATTTAAGCACTCAGCACTGGACATACTTGAAAGCTCTGGCAACACATCTCCGAGACGATGGATGATCCATTTTATCAGCTGAAACGTACCATGTCTGAAAGTAGTTTCTTCTCATTGGAATGCAGATCTTTAGCAGAATTCCATACAAATGAGCTTCAAAGCTTACCGAGTCAATGTCAAAACTAATAATCAGGCTGAAGAAAACTAATTTGCAATCTTAAATAATCTGGTAACATACAGTATATAAAGCAGCTCTGTGGACTTTGCATGCAAAACAATAAACATACAAGACTGCTTAGCCTTGGTGGAATTATTAGTTTTAGAATTTACATTTAAAGTACTTGACAGCCACCTTGAACCAAAACAACATATATTTACTTCACTTATACAGCTAGGCAGTTGATGGTTAAGGGCCATGCACAGGTTAAGGCCCAATTCTGGCAGCTTTGCAGCACTGTGATCTGAACTTGTATCCCAAATAACAGCCCAATGTCACTGATACAGTATGTGGGTCTGTTCGTGAAACAGACATTTCCAACTACCCAACTTCAAACTTGAATAAATATTTCCATATGCAAGTTTATTTGTGAATAAATGCATCAAAATCTTTAGTGCATGCCTGGGATATAATATAAAATATGTAAATATGGCCTACAGTTTTTGAAAGCAGGTATTTCCATTGAGTTTGCACCTTTTTCACGCTCAATTTTTGACAGCACCTCATTATTTTCTCTGCTAAGGTCGCCACAGGTGCAATCACCATGAACCACGGAATTTGCATGTGTGTGGTAAAATTGGTAAATAAGCACCAGACGCAAACCTGGATACATAATAATACATAACTTTTCCTGTCCGTGTTACACTATGCTCCACACTATGCTCCTAATGATCACTGATGAATTGTCATTTATCAACTATAGGTGGTAAAGAAAAGTCAAACACCATCATTTGGCACAGTGTAACTAATTAGACAATTATTATGAAAGCTGTTGTTGGTGAATAGAAGGCCATTCATTCTGTCCATGTTACATCATGACTTTTTAAATTTTCAAATTTGATGATGCTGCTTCTCCAAGGAATATTATCCTGCACCTACCATTGTTTAATGCATATTGGGCCTAATACATTTAAGGGGGGCACTTTTTCTCCAGAAAATGTAACAGGTCAGTGTCACACATTTCAGTAGCAGTTTCATCATCAGACCCATATAGAATATGTGACTACAGACCACCAAACTAGTCGCACAGGCAAAATATATTTTTTTTAATTATATTTTTGTTTATCCGCTTGGATTGCGAATAGGCTGGAGCCTGAGCAAAAGTGAGATGGACCCTGAACAGGAGTAAACTAATGATTTTGTGAGATTTTTAGGAAAACTGCTCATGCAGTCCATCATTAAAAAGCAGGTATTGTTGCATGTATGCAGCATAAAATATGATTACACATATGATGCAAAAACACAAAACAAACCGTAAAATCTAGACATTTTCCTATTTATGATGTCAAAATCTGAAAATCAATCATTTTGCCTCACTAATGTATTACTCCTCTGAACGTCTTTGTATAGATTTTTTTTTTTTGATTCAGTGGAACCTTAGTGGTCGAACAAATCAGAGTTTGAAAAAAAAATGAGGAAACTATGCTGTGGTGTTCGAACAAATGATCAGAGTTCGAATGGAGCAGAGCCAAGTGTGTTGAACACTGCTCAGTGTACAGTATTTTGAACAGCCAATGAGAGAGTCTCATATTGCGTATCGAGTTTATTCATTACATCACAGCAACTTTAACCCTTAACCCTGAGTCCTAAGAAAATCAGCAGTAATTCTACTTGAAAGGAAAAGAGAAAAGTTGTGAGAACGTGAAAGAAACAACTACAATCAAGAGACAGAAGGGAAAGACCACCATGCCGCTCAAAGCAATAACCCGTCCCCCATCCACATACGCTGACACATCGCAACCAGAAAGGTATGTAAAATACAGTACAGTAGGTTAATTATTACGTTTTACTCTTTTGTACATTAATGTATGTATTGTATATTAATGTTTCATAAATACAATCGTTTTCAAATTATATACAACTGTATTGACGGAAGAAAACATTCATCTGAGCGCATTAAACAAGTTTTAACTATTTCTTATGGGAGATGTTTTTCACTCTTTGAACAAATTGACCACATTTTTGGAACAAATTGTGTTCAACCACCGAGATGCCACTGTATAACTCAGCCCGAGAAGGAAAAATTATTACTCTGATAGTCAAGGTGCACTCAAACCATACTGGTCCTGACCTGATCATATTCCAGTGTTACATCAGCAGAAATCACAGAACATCGGAAAATAGTGGTATACATTGGAGGACATCGGAGTACACCACAGAATGTTGGGGAAACTTTGTGTAAGATTTTAAAAGTGTTTAAAAAAATAATAAATAAAAAGGGGGGGGGTGTTGTTCTTGTGTTCAGGGTACATTAGGGAAATAGGAAGAAATTGGAGTATTATCAATATACATCAGTGAACGTCAGCAGTGATTAGTGTAACAGTAGTATAAAAATTGGAAAGAATGGGCGCAACACTGGGAGAACATGTCTTACAACATTACAAACTGTAATAACATTGAATGAGACAACCAAATGACAGCGGTACACATTGTAGAGCATTGGTACATATTGAAATAAAATCTGCAGGAGCATCAGAAGAAGATTGGGGCAAATCAGGATCATGTGAGCGCACTTTAAGCCACAGGGAAGGAAATACCTACAGAAATGATTCCCAACTGAATGTGCTGCTTGGTTATAAACCTATATAAAAGAAGATATTCTAAATGCATATACACAGGCTGAGGAGTTAAAATATGCATGACCAGCTAGCATATCAAGTTTGCGTCCTCAACACTAAGAGAAAACAAAGACACATGGGAGATTTAAGTAAAGTGTTTCACAAGAAGGTGGCTCTGGGCAGTCGGCATTAGATTTCTATATCAGTATCATCAGTGTTCTCATATACATCATGTTTCTTATCTTGAGAAGATCTTACATTTTCAAGATATTACCTTCTCAACGACATTCTCATCAACTGCCTTGAAAAACAGTTCAACAATCAGTGCGATGGTCCATGTGTGCAGTGCAGCAGGTGGAGGGATTTATACTAAGTAATTAATGCATGTTATAATTTCAGGTGGTACAAGTTTAACCATGGCTACATGGTACTACCCTACCTCTGCATATTGGAGGTCCGGTTGTCAAGGCAACAGGTCAAGAGGGAAATCCAGCCATCTCTCTCTCTCTCCAGCGACATCCTCCCCTCCTCCTGATGAATCCCAAAGCATTGTTAGATCAGAAGGGATGTTTCGAATCCCTCCAGTGAGTTTTGGGTCGGCTCTGTTGCCCCTATCCATTTGGACCTGCATGGAACACCACTAAAGGCAAGCTAGTAGGAGGCATTCCAAACAGATGGCCAAACCACCTCAACTGACTGCTCAGAGGAGCAGCAGCCGTATCCCAAGTTCCCCCCGGATGTCTGACCGTTTGTCTCTCCGGGTGAGCCCGGACACCCTCCGAAGAACACTCATTTTAATTATATACAGACCTATGTAGATGTTTGAGAGGGGGCATGGTCCTATAGTGGTTAGCAGGTCCTGGGAATGGTCATTTCTGTGTGGTGCTTGCATTGATTTTCTCCTGGTACTCTGGTTTCCTCTCACAATCCAAAAGGCATGCTATTCCAAATCGCCCCTACGTATGAATTATTGTGAGTGTCCGTTGGCCCTGTGATTGTCTAGCAGGCTGTTCAGGGTGTAGCACACTGTTCCTCAGCGTTGGCTAAGATAGGCTCTAGGATTAAGCTGTTCAATAAGTAAGTGGGCAACTAAGTAAATGTTTGATCAGGTGAGCTTCACAGTAATGAGAGAGATCTTTCAAAGAAAAACTCATTGATGCTCCCCTACCACACCCTCCGCCTACATAACAATGAATGGTGCACCACCATTGGATGAAAAGCACCAAACCTTTGTCTCAGTGTCCTGCAACCTAATTACAATGAATACATTGTGCACCGAAGACAAAAGCATGTACAAAAAATTTTGCTGAATCACTGTAGGCACAGCAGGATTCTCAACATCACCACCTTTACTTTAACTCTTCTCAAGATTTCACCATGGAGAACGGAGGCACATTCTTGAATCCAGTTAGATGCTTTTATGACAAAACATGCTATTTATACATAGAGTGAAGCATTCTTTCTTCATTCTCATCGTCATGTGTCCCTTTAGGTCTTTAAAAAGTGTAATTGAGGTCAACACTTAAAAGGTCAGACTGGGTGTTCACTGAAACATAAATATGGATATAAGTTACACTGGTCACTTTATGGTGCGTTCTACTGAGTCTCCAGTACTTGGCGCATAAAGCGCTACTCAAAAGAAAGTGGAGACAGTTTTACTGCATGTATTTGATGTCGTGAACACAGTGAGCCTGACATGTGGGCTGGAGGATAACAACAAACCTGGCTTTGCATTCCTGTGGCATGTTCTCCACATGATAGAATATACAAGAAGCCAACATACAAGTTGGTTGGTGTTTCATTTCTTTCAAGTGATCCATTTTACATTGGAATTTACTTTTTTTTTTTTTTTTCCCCCGCCAGTCATCATTTTCTATACAGATCAGAAAAACTTTACCGATGTCAAATGAAATTGCTTAGTTAGTTGTTCTGGGGTCAGTTTTGCCGTCTTCTGATGATGGGATTGAACCAACATCCTTCAAGATTTCTACCAATAGTGTTAGGCCTAATCTTGACTAAACTGGTTTTTCTATTTCAGGATTATACTACCAAACATTCATAAATCATTCATTGTCTCATTAACTGAACCGCTTAATCGGTCTCAAGGGTCTCTGGGCAAAGGTCATTCAATATAAAATAGCATAACTAGAAATTTAATTTACATTCATTTGACATTTTGTACTGGTTCTTTTAACAATCAAATCGAAGGCAAGACAGATACCTACGACTGAATTGAATATTGATCCTGAGTTGAATAGTTTTAGTGTATAGTGTACAAAAAGATAAGCAAACTAAATTGAGTTTTTCATCTGTAAATTTTTACATATGTGAGGCGCTTCACCCCGAAAATAGGCGCTTGTCGCAAGTGACACACGGCGCTTGTGAGACGAAGCGCGGCTTATCCAGACTTCCGATCTTTCAAATGAGCAAGTGATGGTTGAGTACTAAACAAGTATTCAACGTGCACTTGCTCACTTGAAAGATCGGAAGTCCGGATAAGGCGCACTTCGTCTCACAAGCGCCGTGTGTCACCTGTGACAAGCGTTTATTTTCAGTGGAGCGCTCCTCAAATGTGGGCGCTTGTCGCAAGTGACGCATGGCGCTTGTGAGCAAAGTGCGGCTTATTTGGACTGCCGATCTTTCAAGTGAGCAAGTGCGCGTTGAATACTTGTTTAGTACTCAACCATCACTTGCTCATTTGAAAGATCGGAAGTCCGGATAAGCCGCGTTTCGTCTCACAAGCTCAGTGTGTCACCTGTGACAAACGTTTATTTTCAGTGGAGCGCTCCTCAAATGTGGGCGCTTGTCGCAAGTGACGCATGGCGCTTGTGAGCAAAGTGCGGCTTATTTGGACTGCCGATCTTTCAAGTGAGCAAGTGCGCGTTGAATACTTGTTTAGTACTCAACCATCACTTGCTCATTTGAAAGATCGGAAGTCCGGATAAGCCGCGCTTCGTCTCACAAGCTCAGTGTGTCACCTGTGACAAGCGCCTATTTTCGGTGGAGCGTGCTCCACCAAATGTGGGCGCTTGTCGCAAGTGACACAGGGCGTTTGTGAGCAAAGTGCGGCTTATCCGGACTTCCGATCTTTCAAGTGAGCTTTCAAGTGATCTTTGTCTCACAAGCGCCATGTGTCACTTGCTTTGTCTCACAAGCGCCATGCGTCACTTGCTTTGTCTCACAAGCGCCATGCGTCACTTGCTTTGTCTCACAAGCGCCATGCGTCACTTACTTTGTCTCACAAGCGCCATGCGTCACTTGCTTTGTCTCACAAGCGCCCACTTTCGGTGGAGGGCGTCACATATTATTGATTACATGTGGAAACTCAGCGGAGCTCCGTATGTTGTGATCAGAGCTTAGCGCTGTGCAGGCTTCTTTTCAAATTCATTTTAGTTTATATTACACTGAGACTGTAACTGGATGTTTTTATTCTCAATGTTGTAGTATATACTATGAGGAAACACCAAAAAGCAAACTAAAACTATAATTATGGCTTATTTTAAATCAAGCCACTGCTGGTGTCACTTGCACCAAGTACATGTCCATCATCAAGATTTATTATCCACTTGGAATATTGTTATTTTAATCCTCAAACTGCAGACTAAATACTGTGCCAATGCTGTGCAATATATACAGGGATCCCTTACTTTCCACGGTCAATGGGGAACAAGACCCCCCTGACCGACGTATATGTACATGTATTTACTGATATTGTATATACACATACATGTTCTTTTCCTTTCGGCTTTTTCCCGCTCGAGAATCGCCACAGCGAATCATCTGATTCGCACATTTGATTTGGCATAGGTTTTTACGTCGGATACCCTTCCTGTCACAACCGCTTGTATGCTATGGCAGCTCAATGCTAGCGGTTACCGGCTAAGCCCAGGCGGAGTTTTCAGAGGCTTGGTTAGCACTTCCGGCCATACTACTTGAAAATGTTCAGTCCCTGCGAAACAAGATGGACGAGCTTCATGCTCAGATTGCAGCGCAGACGGATCTACAGGACGATGTTTCTGTGAAACATGGCTCGAGGAGAGTACATCCGATGAGGCGATTGCTCCAGTCAGCTACACGGCCTTCATCCCCTGAAATCCCAACCGCCAAAGTCGTCGTTCGGCCCCTTCCCACCTGGGCTTCTTGTCCGCTGGGGCGCGACTCGCATTGAGCTGCCTACCATAGCATATTAGCTCTGCTAGCCGCACCCCGGTTAACAAGCCCAGTTGAGCGTGCTTTGTTATACACACCCGAAGATACTCCGATCTTATAGCCGTAGTAGAGTTGACTGGTTGTAGATGAGCATAGTGCAAAACATGAGCAAACAAAGCAACAAATAAAACAAATTAAAACGAACAAAGAAATAATTTGACTCCAAGAACTCCACAACGTTGTCCTCTAGGCAGCGCCATCTTGGAGACGTCACTCCAAGTTCAATGTAAAAGGACATGAAGAGTACTGTAATAAAGTTTATCCTTTTGGTATTCTTTGTTAAACATGCTACAGAACATAAAATCTCACGCATAAACATGAACTTAGGTACTGTACTGAAATAATAATTAAAAAAGATTTTAATACAACAGTTCAGAGAAAACCGTCATTTCTCAGGAGAAAGTCTTATTTCTTCAGAAGAGACATCCAGCGTTTTCTATCACTTAGCCAGAGAAGACGCATAGCGTTTGAGTGGCATCATAGAGCTTAGCTGGTAATTAAAACACACAAAAAAGAGGCTCATTGACAACTTGTGCACGAATGAGGGAAAAGGGGCGGGACATCAGCTCAACCAATCAGGAGGGCGCCATTGGCTGAATTTGAATCACGTGCCAGTTGCTCCGCAGTCAGTGAATACTCAAACCGTGGGTGCAAAACCGCGAATAGTCAAGGGCCTACTGTAGTTTTGTTGGGGGGAGAGGTTGGGTTTTTGTTCTGTTGTTTTTATTTGTTTGGGGGGGGTTTTGCATAATTGACCTTGTTTTGCAGCTATTTCCTTACTTTTCGATTAATATTTTTGAAAAACCCGCAATGCACTGAAGCTGCAGAAATTGAAGCACGAAGTGGCAAGGGATCACTGTACACTGCCCTCCATAAATATTGGCACCCGGGTTAGGATGTGTTTTGCTTCTAGCAAATTCAATAGGTTTTGTTCTAAATAACTTATAATTCTAAATAACTGGACTAGGATGGGGGGGGGGGGGTGAGAAAAATCCTGCCTTTAATTCAGGTGTGTTTATTCAGTGGAAAAAGATATCCCACGTTAGGATTTGGCAGCGGCCACTAGATTTTGATTTTAAATGTCCTGGTATTTCAAAGTGTTCCTGATACCATGCACCCTAATCAGGTTCCCAGGGTCTCTGGAAGAAAAACCAGTTCACAGCATCACAGATCCTCCCCCATATTCACAGTGAGCATGAGATGCTTTTCTGCATTCTCATCTTTTGTGTTCTGCCAGAGCCCCACTGAGTGTTTGTTGCTAAAAAGCTCTATCTTGGTCTCATCTGACCAAAGCACACCATCCCAGTTGAAGTACCAGTTCCGCTTAGTGAACTCCAGTTTGTGTTTATGATTGAGAGAAAAAAGTTTTTTTTTCCCTGCATGCCTCACAATGTGTTGGCATGGAGATAGCACCTGATAGTTGTTTTAGAGACTGTGACACCAAGATTCCAACATTTGTTGCGATTCTTTAACAGGTAGCTTCACAGAACTTTTCATTTGTCTGACCATCCTCCTCACTGTGTGTGGTGGCAAAAGAACCTCGCATCCTCGTCCAGGCTTGTTTACCACTGTTCCGCGTGTTTTAAATGTCTTAATGATTCCTCTGCCAGTAGATATGGATAGGTGCAGGCGATGGGAGATTTTCTTGAAACCATTGCCTGACTTGTGAAGGTTGACACACATCTGCCTGACTTGAATGTTGTATTCCTTCGTCTTTCCATGTTGAAGAGAGGATAAGACAGATGGCCTCTGTCTCGCATCATATTTATACCCCAGGGAAACAGAAGTGATGAATTACTAATTTTATGTTCCTAGATACTCTGATCAACTTTGTAAACAATTGTAGTAGTGGCAGAGATACTTCAATTACAGTGGTACCTCACCTTATGATAAGTCCCAGCAAACGAAAAATCCAGGTTACGAAAAACATTTTCCAAAAGTTTTTGTCTCAGTATACGAAACAAGTTCTCCTTACGAAATGTGCCATTCAAACAATGCACGAGCTGCTCTCACATATCTTCCAACATCCCGCCCCGCTGGCTTCCCATTGGCTAGGAGGGATGATTCAGCTTCCTCCCATTGGCTATCTACAAACGTCCCGCCCCGCTGGCCTCCCATTGGCTAAGAGGGATGATGCCTCTCCATTGAGCAGCAGCTTGTTTCATGAGTTTTTCGAGTATGCTCATTGCAACTTTATTTTTTGGCTCAGGCTTTTATCCTTGAATGAACATTTGTAAGATTATAACTGCAAAGAAGACATGGTCAATTAAAAAAAAAAAAAAAATTCAAACAATGCACGAGTTGCTCTCTCATTGACTAGCTCCCAACATCCCGCCCCGCTGGCCTCCCATTGGCTAGGAGGGATGACGCAGCTCCCTCCCATTGGCTATCTCCAAACATCCCGCCCCGCTGGCCTCCCATTGGCAAGGAGGGATGACACAGCTCCCTTGAGCAACAGCTTGTTCATGAGTTTTTCCGAGTGCTCATTGAAACTATTTTTTGGCTCAGGCTTTTAACCTTGCATAAACATTTGTAAGATTATAACTCCGCTAAGAAGACATGGTCAACATGAAGTAAGTACCTTAAAAGGTATGCTTTTATAATTTGTAAAGGGTAGTATTTGGGAACCTTGGAACGAATCACACATTTTACATGCAAAATTCGGTTCTACTTATGAAATTAATCCGTTCCAGAACCTTTTTCGTAACCTGGATTTTTCATAAGGTTTCATACCACTGTACATTTATTTCCTAGGAATTGTTTGGAGTGCCAATAACTGTGGAACAGGTGATTTTATGAAAAATAATTTCTTAGGGATACCCCCCCCCCCTTAAAATTCACAAGAGTTGGTGTCATTTTTCAACAATTTACAGTGTGACAGTACCTTCTGTAATAAAAATCAAATTTATTTTTGTGTTTTTAACACATCTTAACAAGGGGTGCCAATAATTATGGCGGGGGGGTGTAGTATTGATTATCAAACCTCCTTTAAAAAAAAAAAAAAAAAAATTCCCGTAGCTACATACATTTGCTTTTCCATTTCTTCGGGTCATAATTACAGACAGTACACTATAAAACATTTGCTCCTTCACCTGCGAACAGTGCCATGAGTTCAAGATTATCATACTGAGCTCCACAAACTCCAATACTGTACGCTTAAACTGAATTCTGTAAGCACAATCTTATCTTGATATGCACTAGGGTCCTTTCCTTTATCACTTGTCCACCATGGGGTAGCGAGCCTTTAGCTGCCCCCCCCATCTCCAGAACTTCCTGACAGAGGACATTAAACAGTCAAATTCATCCGCCATCTTCAAATCTTTGTCTGAAAATGTGTGTTTTAAGACACAACATATCTCCTTTAATTATAGGTCTCAGATGACCTCTGTTGCACTTTATAATTGTTTTTCTGTTTTTATTGTTTCCATTGTAATGTTTTATACGATTTATTGTTTTGTACAGCAACTTTGAGTGCCCTGAAAAGGTGCCTTATAAATAAAATACCTTATTAGACTGAATAAATATCAGTATTCCAGGCAGTGGTGGTCTAGTGGATAGGGCGCAGGATTGCTGATCCTAAGGTTGGGGGTTCAAGTCCCCACAAGGTTGTCACTGTCCCCCCCCAGTGCAGCTAACTGCGTTATCAAAGGCGGGCCATGTCTCTCACCGTCTATGGTGAGAGGCATGTAAAAGAACCATTGCTGACTTTCGTAAAAGAGTAGCTGCAAAGCCATCAGCGTGTTTCTGTCCCTTGCTAAAGGGTTGTGACAGGAAGGGCATCCGACATAAAAACCTATGACAAATCAAATGTGCGAATCAGATGATTCGCTGTGGTGACTCCCGAGAAAGGGAAAAGGCTGAAAGGAAAAGAAGAAGAAATATCAATATTCCCTAAAGAATATGCTTTGCAAACATCAAATGCGCATGGAATTAAAATGTTAACAGTAATGATGTCATTTAAAAACATTTCGGGAACATGATGTCAGTTTCCACAGGGTGATGACGGTTGTCCTGTCATGCCAGGGACTATCAGCAAGTTCACCATACCAGTCAGTCTAAAAGCATCATGAAAAATTTACATTTTTCCACTTCGTAAAAATATGGAAATGCAGTTAAGAATGAATGGCTTGAAAATGACGGCTCTTGAGCAACGCATCTTTAGCTAAACTGGTGCTGATCAAATGAGCTGAGATTTATTCAAACATCAGAAACTCCTGCTTAGAATCAGGGATGAGACTCACCAGGAACCACCAAAGATATCGTGATAGAGTACCTAGATGCCAGGTTTTTTGTCACACCCACAGCTCTACTTTGAGTACTTTCTGTACATATCAAGTCAAGTTTACTGGTAATTAAAAAGTGAGGCTCTGGAAAAAGTAAGCAAACAAAAGGTTGAATGACATCAGTCACCATCTGCACCAGGAGAGGAAAGCATCACAAAGACTGCCAAACCTTCACCAAGGGGGCAATTTCACTGGAAAGACCTACACAGCTCCAAAATTCAGACATTACCAATTAAAATTTGCAAACAGATGCTGCTTTATTACACAACTAAAAGTCCATTGTCTAAAAAGAAGTTTTAGTTGTGTAATAAAACAGCATCTGTTTTTCGTTATTGTAATATACTATAGGAACACTGTAAGAATTCCTTCGTTTCCGACAATAAGGCAAGGTCGTTACACGTGTCTCCTCCCACACACACCAACACATATCCTGCCTGTACATCTGCCAGCATCCTGCTTCCACCTTTGATTACCAACCCCAGTGAAATGACCTAACCACAACTAGCCAAGAACTTCAAAAAGGCTGACCAAACGCAAACCCTGCCTCTGCAGTCTGACTCAGGGAATAACAGAATAAGAAACAAAAACAGTCCACTACAGGATCGTCCTAAAATCCCCTGGCAAACCCACCCTCACCACACTACTAATGGTTCCTCAAGACATACAGATTCCAGGAGCTTTCACACACAGTGGGGCCAGCGATGTCCCGGCCTCCATTGTTCCCAGTTCCACAACTATTTGATGACGATAAGTCTAGTGTAGGCCAACCCCATGCCGCCCCTCCACCCTTTTACATTAGGCCAAGAAAACAAAAGCACTTGTGCTAGCCTGGAATATTTCAGATAATTTTCCTCCCCCCTCAAGCTGCAGTGGATTCCACTTTGAGCGCCAAATCCAAAGACCATAATTGCTTGCTTTGAATTGTAAGAAGTATCACATAGAAGGCTCTTGGTTCCAATTTTGGTAGAGTGCGGTTGCCTGGTTTAGGTTTAGTAAAATCTGCTGTTCAGATGCATCAGAAATTGACTCCTAGAGGCCTGGAACTGGAACATGGGACTCTAGGTAGGGACAGAAAGTACTGACAGATCAAACAATCTTGAGTTGTGAGCTTATCAAATAGGGCTGATATGAAAATCCTGTGGGCGGCACCTTGCACCAAGCTACAGAAGTGTGGGCTATGAATTTTAGTTGTACTAAATATGTGCAATTATAAAATCAAAACAACAAGTAAACAAGTTCAGATTCCAATAAACAAAAAAATGCTGAATATCAGCACTGATTAGTAATCATCTACCTGACCTGTTCTGATCCTTAATAAAACAATTTTCTCTTTTTCTTTGCCATGCTGGCGAAATAACAGTGGTGGAGGTGGTGGGGTTGCTGTCAATTTCATTTTATAGTGACGAGGTGAAAAATACTGAAATTGGAACTAATTTACTCACTCATTTGAAAACCACTTAATCCTTTTAGGGTCGTGTGGAGGCCGGAATCCATTTCAATAGACACTGGGTAAAGGTTGCCAGACCATATCAGGGTGAACACATACACAACCATTCACACTCAAATCCACACCTATGGGCAATCAGGAACAGCCAATTAGCCTACTGTGTATATCTTTGTACTGTGGAAGGAAACTGAAGTACCCAAAGAAAACCCACACAAGCACAGGGAGAGCATGTAGCTCCACGAACAGAAACACAGAGGTCCAGGACCTCAAATCCAGGATCTCCTTGCTATGAGGTGAATGTAAGTACTACTACACTGCCACCCACACCTAATGTTACAGGCTGGATATGTTAATATGGATTAATTTACAAATGCGTCCAAACAGAATCTACACAAGAAATCTGGTATTCAGTGTTGTATTCAACTCACGTCATCTGGGCCCCGAGAATGGTTCAGGTCAGTGTAAGTTGGCTCTGTTAGCTCTAATATCTTCCTTTTATGCTGTAACAGTGAAACACATCAGGATCAGCTACCGATAAGCCTCCAGTGCAAAAAACATGAAGCCAGTAGTAATCAACTGCATTTGTTCAATGTAATGTACTTTGTAGTATCTACGACTGCATGCGAAAAGCATATGCTTCGTTCAAAACCTGATCTCGGAAATGCACAGATATATAACTGGTCCTCAGTGAGACAGCACCATGCCCATGTGTTCTGACTCCTTACATTCATATCCAGCATTAACAGTATCGACAATTTGTGGTACAACAGCTCTTCTGTGGGATTAGACCAGACGCATGAGCCTCCAATCTCCACATGAATCAATGAGAATGGGCACCAATGAAAATCTTACCAGTTCCTTTCATTCACCAGTTGATTTGGTAATGAATAGGCCCAGTCATTTAACTATCACAGTGTGACCCTTGTGAAAGTCAATGAGATCCATACAGTATGCTTCCAACACACCAACTCCAAGAGCTGACTAGACTTTCGGCCTGAAAGATCCCACTCCTGGCAGGTGTTTAATGTTAATTACTTAATCACTCAGTAGTCAATTCATTTCGTTCGTCATAATGTTTTGGCTGATCTACGCATCCCAGAAAGGCCGAGGCTACTTGATTTAACTGTTACCTGGGAATGATGCTATTAAAATAAAACTGTTAATATATTTTAATATGTGAATATACATCTGTTTGATCCCCCCCACCCCCCAAAAAAAGTGCATTGGTACCTCCAATTTGCTTAGTGAAGGAAGCTTGTCCTGTAACTGGCCTTTATGTCCAGGCACTTACACCCTGACCTCACCTACCCACCGCCTTTTTTCCCTTATTGGGTGTGCAAACCAAAAACAGAAGTCTTTGACCGCATCCAACGAAGTCGATCTATAACACAATTACCTACCTCACGAGCTCAAGCTGATTAACATCTAAGCTTCAGTAAGGAACCAGATGTTTCAGTTAAGCTAATAAAAGCCTCAACAGAGTATAATTGAACTGGTTTATACTTTATGTGATATCTGATACTAATGTGGCCTCAAGGAGTTCGGACCTGAAAGACTTGTATGATCTGGAATACATAACTTAAAACCAAAGGTGAACAGTGGAATGTCACGCAAGACCAGTAGCACCAGCAGATTACACCAAACAAGATTAAGTTGGACAGAGATGACGTCAGAGTCAGGTTTCCATGAGGAGTTTACTGTGGGTGGTCTAGGCAACACGAAAGCGTATAGAACATCTGATAAGATGTATACAAGGATCCTTTCGTTCATTAATTTCCTGTAACCACTTAATCTTAATTAGGGACGCGGGGAGGTTGGCACCCATCCCAGCCGACTCCGGGTGAGGGCAGAGTACACCCCAGACAGCTCATCAGGCCTTCGCAGGGACAGCAGGCATCACAGGCAGTGACAACCTGTTGAGAGTGGGGCTTGAAACCCCAACCTTAGGATGAAGTGATCCAGCACCTTTAGCACCAGGCCACCACTGCCCGTATACAAGGATCTTTTGGGTCTAGTTAGTTTTTACACAAACCAGAATGACCTGGGAATACAAAGATAAATGGATCACTAATTAACTGCATAAAGAAAGGACATTGCTTAGTATTTTATTATCTCTTTTGATGGGGAATGTACATAACACTGTAGACTGCCATCCTTCTGAAATGCTATGCTTTTATTTTAACCGGTCATTTTTTTAATACAAGCTGTATGTCTATGCACACAATAAAATGACAGTTCTGGCTAGTGATGGGGGATTCACGAACAAATCATTCAAAACAATCGATTCATTAAAGTGAATCGCCCCCCCAGTGAAGCTAACTGGGTTATCAAAGGCCGGCCATATCTCTCACTGTCTATAGCAGTGTTTCCCAACCCCTGTTCCGCGGCACATTAGTGTGCCGTGAGAAATCATCAGGTGTGCCGCGGAAGATTAACCAATTTCACTTTGCGTGTAGTAACAGTGCTGTTCTGGTAGAGGGCAGTATCATTTTTGTTCCGTGGTGTGCCTCGTGATTTTTCGAATGTAAAAGGTGTGCCTTGGCTCAAAAAGGTTGGGAAACACTTGTCTATAGTGTGAGGTTCATGTGAAAGAGCCATTGCCGACTTTTGTCAAGAGTAGCTGCATAGCAATCAGCATGTTTCCGCCCTGCGATGGCCTGGTGAGCTGTCAACGGTGTACTCTGCCCCCCCCCGCCGAGTCGGCTGAGATGGGCACCAGCCTCCCTGTGACCCTAATTAGTATTAAGCGGTTCAGAACATGAACAATGAATGAAAGCGAATCGCTTTGCTAATATAACTGTCCGTTATCAAATCAAGTAAACAGAATCACTCACTAGCTCTCAAAGCTAGCAGAGGCGGAAGTGGTGTGTGATGCAGCACGCAGTCTCTACGATAAGATTCCTGGTCATATTGTGTAGTGAACTACTGAATCATTGAGCGATCGAGTAAGGCCAAGTAGCTGAATCACACATCGAACCGCTAACTCACTTAGTAAATGTTTATATACCAGTAGAACATCTTTATTCCAGTTTGTTACTTGCAAACTCGATCATTCGTAGATATAAAAAAAGTAAAAGAGAAATTTAGATTTAAATTCAGACGAAAATTTGTTATTGATGTGAAAACCCATGTATCTCATTAGCTAAACTAAATACAGTAGCTCATAAGAACATGACTATTCCACTTCATCCAAACTAGAGTAAAAAATAACTGGAGCAAATTTTCAATTGCAATAACGTTGTCTCACAACAAGAAGGTGTTGGGTTCAACTGTCATGCTCAAGTGTTAAAGTTTGTATGTTCTCCTAGTTGCTTGTGTGGGTTTACTCCAGGTTCTCCATTTTCCTCCCACAGTCCAAAGATATACACATGTTATAGGCTAGCTGGCTGTTTGAAATTGCCAGTGGGTGTGGATGTGAGTGTGAATGGTTGTGCGTGTTGCCCTGAAATGGTCTGGTGAGCTGTTGAAGGTGTACCCCGCCTTCGCCCAATGTTGGCCGAGATAGACTCCAGCCTCCTGTGACCCTTATAATAGAATTTAATTGTTCATTTAGAGCGAGTTTAGTAATAATGTGCCTATTGCAACTATTGCTATAATAATTACTTTTAAGTTTATGAGTTCAAGCCTCAGGTAAAACACAGAGAGGAGCCTGAACAGAAGCTAAGTGAGGAAGCAGGGGGTGGCATACACTCGATTCCCTGTCACTTACAAGCAACACTAGCCAATCATGGGCATCTTCGAGTTCATGCATAAGAAAGGACAGAGAGTGTTTTCCTCCAAGTGTGTTACCCTGTTCCTGACTAAGAATGTTCTGGGAAATAAAAGAAAAGAAAAGAAACCCTACAGCCAGATGGAATAACGGGCCCAGGAGTAAGCACGTTGTGAATTTTGTCTTCTCTGGCTGGTAGCTGTCGAGTGAGAAGGTGGAACTGTCTGATGGACGGAGACCGGATACGACAAAAAGAGAATCAGAAAAGAAAAAAAAAAAAAAGCACTGAAATAAATGAATTCTTGACAGATGGCACATTTTTGAGGCAAAAAATTCTTCATTCATTCATTTTCTGAACTACTTAATCCTAAATAGGGTCATGGGGATGCTGGCGCCCATCTCAGCCGACTCTGGGCGAGGGTGGGGTACACCCTGGACATCTTGCAAGGCCATCACAGAGCCAACACTAACATAACCATCCATACTCACACTTGGGGGCGATTTGGAACAGCCAATCAACCTACTGTGCATGTTTTTGGACTGTGGGAGGAAACCGAAGTACCCAAAGGAAACCCACGCAAGCATGGGGAGAACATGCAAACTCCATACAGAAACGACCGAGCTGAGAATCAAACCCAGGACCTTCTTGCTGTGAGGTGGAAGTGCTAACCACTACGCCACTGTGCTGCCGGTAAATAATTAATAGAATGTAATTACAGCGATTGAAATCACACCAAATAGATCTGTTCATCATTTTACTCTTCAATATAACGTGTTTCACCAACACACATCACGTCCATCTAACTAACAAACATCTGGAATAAAATTCCTTATTGTCTCAGAATGATTCTGAATATACTGAAACCTTTATCATCCGTGTTATTTGAGAGACGACTAGCATGATGTCATAACATTAATTCCAAAGTGCTAAATGCAGATGTGTCATTGCGAAAAAGGAAGGCACGTCCCCGGATGTTGAACGTGTGTACTCCATTAGTGTGATTGGAAAGAGCACAGTCCTCCATTCTAATTCACTGACTAAACACTGTGGACTGCACTGCACCAATTCAGAATACAGATGGGTTGGGGCGATCTTCAGTCTCACTCATCATACACACATACAGGGAAGTACCTTCGTGGCCCAGGTTTGAACGTTTCTGTGTTGTGTTTGCATGTTATCACCATGCATGTGTTGGTTTCCTCCAGACACGCACATAATTAAGTAAATGGCTGTATGCATGTGAGCACAATTGGTTGCATAATGGCTTGGCAAGCAGTTCAGGGTGTACCCGGACTTTATCTTGGTGTCAGCTGAGACCTCATGACCCTAGGAGGATTCAGCTGCTCTGGTAAACGGGCGAATGAGTGAGTGAGTGCAACAAAGCCGCATTCTCCAGATCACTGTCCTGTGATTATCCCACTCTCAAAAACACAGAACCGTGTCAGCACATTCCAAATAAACGGCAAATATTCCCATGCATACTGCTTGTGGAGATCAAATTGAAAGGTCTAAGAGTACAGAGGGTATACAAAGTGGTACAAGAGATGGCAGCAAGTCACAGGCTTGGACGTTTCTGTGTTGTGTACCACCTCATAAAACAAGAGAAGAGAAGCTGAAATAGGAAAAGCTGCAACTCCTTTGGAAACAAACAAATACAGCGATCTCATTAGCCTGCACCGGATATCTCTTTAGTCTTCTGAAAGCCACACTATGTTCCTATGTGCATTAGAGAAATAAATGGGTGCCCTTGTACAAGGATGGCAGGTTGACGGTACAAATTCCCAGGTTCTCACAAAGAGATATTTGGTGTCATGGGGATTCACGAGGGTGGTCACCGACTCTCAGTAAGAGGAGGTTTTTATTGTCCTGCAAGCTCTTTTGGCTCCTTGCAAAAACATGACATCAGTTGTAGGTGGTTCCAGCATGACAGAAATTGTGTTTTTAGCCACCTTATATAATTCAGTCTGAGAATTCATGGCCCTCCCTACTCTTTTTTTTTTTTTTTTTTTTTTTTAAGAGATGGTAATAAAACCCTGGTTAGTTTGGCCAACCCAATGCTACTGATTACATCACTAGGTGACTGAATTTGTCAATTGTAATGATATAAATGATAACTCAGAATGTTGACGTGATGAGCCTACGCAAAGCACAGCACAAGTCCTGCTGGGTTTCCCCGTTTGGTGTTATTTTTTGGTGCAAGTAAGATGCCTCACTGTCAATACATTCCTATGTACAGAAAAGTCAAGATACAGTTATAGTTTAACTCGGATATTTAAAAGGAGTACTGTTTTTGTATCAATAAGCAAACACAAGATAGGAATCAATTTATTGGCCAAAGTGTGTTTGAACCTGCTAACAGGGATGTCGATATGCACCTTATTGTATATATTATAAAACACAAATTGTAAGTTATGGGCAGTAGTAGCCTGGTGGTAAAGATGCTGGATCACTGATCCTAAGGTTGGGGTTTCAAGTCCCACCCTCCACAACGTTGTCACTGTGCTCCAGGGCAGCTACCTGGGTTATCAAAGGCCGGCCATGTCTCTCACTGTCTATGGTGAGAGGTTCATTTAAAAGAACCATTGCTGACTTTCGTCAAGAGGAGCTGCAAAGCCGTCAGTGTGTTTCTGCCTCTTGCTAAGGGTTGTGTCAGGAAGGGCATCCGATGTAAAATGCCAATTCAATGCCAAATCAAACACGTGAATCATTAATATGACTTCCATGAAGATGGAAGCAGATGATTTGCTGTGGCGACCCCTGAAGGGAACAGCCGAAAGGAAAAGAAGGAAGTAAATATTATAAAATGTATTCTAGTAAACTTGTACAGACGCTCCCCGACTTACGTTTTTGTTTGGTTCCGGACGGCTGAACGCAAGTCGAAAATGAACGCAAGTTGTTACTGTATGTTCCATTGGCGTATGATGTTCATACTGTACTATACATCCATAAATACCATTACCGTATCTCATAAAACACCCCTAAATCAATTATTATAAACATAACATTGTAAAATAATATCAAATATATCAAATAATATCAACATCAATTTCAAATAAATTAAATTCAAGCAAAATAATTTTAAATAGATAAATTTTAATCAAATTCACTCATCAAATATAACCTTTAACATTCTCTATGATGCGATCTTTCTGCTTGTAAATGGTTCCAATGGTTGACGGATTGTCACTTTACATGAAGCTGAGCCGAGTCACATTACATGAAGCTTAAAACAGCCAATCAACGCTTCCAATATGTGAGGCGCTCAACACCGAAAGTAGTTTACTTGCTGTGCTTGATACAAAGCGCGGATTATACGGAGTTCCGGTCTTTCAAGTGAGCAAGGGTGCCATTGAACTCGCTTAGTACTCAGCTTGCACTGATGTGAATCACCAGCAAAGTGAAGAGTTCTTTCTTTTCTGGATTCAGGTTTTCATTCATTTTACAACTCTCTTTGCTTAACTGAGTATGCATGGTAGATTGCGCCGATCCGAGCAGGTATTTAATTCATCGCTGTGTATGAGACTTGCACCCATGCTAGGAGGCTGACGCTTCTGACCAACCATATTTGCTTAAGTTATAAAACTCCGCAAAACAGTGTCAACACAAAGATCACAGAGACGAAGTCTTAACATGAGGATAACACGCTATATAACCGATATACCTACATATACACACACACACACATATATACACACACACACGTACATACTAATATATATATATATATATATATATATATGCACATATTATATAACAATATATATAACTGAACTGGGAAAGAGGGGCACGTTCAGTCTGTCGTTTGTAAACAATAGACACAGCGTCATTACATCAGCGTACGTCTAAACTCAAATTTTGAATTTTTTGGGGGGGAAAAAAGTTAAATAGAAAAAAACGTAAAACGGAGGAACATAAGTCGGGGAGCGTCTGTAAATATTAGTTTTTTTTCTATTTGGTGCTAACTTGGTGCTGTGACAAACTGTGAATTGGCCTCTTGTACAGCTCTGGGGGGTTGTGTGTGTGGGGGTTTTGGCTTTAATTTTTCTCATGTACAGTATTATTCTCTCTTTTGTGCGCGTCATTTTTTATGAAATTATACTTTTTGATGCACCCCGCTTTTCTTTCTAGATATACATGACATTTCTTAAAAATTTTAATGCAAGTTATTTATTAATCTTTTTAAATGGATTACATTTTTTTGACAGGCACCGAGATATTACTCAGGGATTCCAATGTGTTATGACTACAACCCCTTACATAGACAAGACTTTAGATAACATGAATAAAAATGCTACAACTGCAGTCCTCACGTTCCAATTATTCCATCTTTATCATGTAATTTTCATAAATATACACAATAAATTTGTAATATTTCTAGGCTGTTTTATTCACATTTATTGCAAAAAAAAAATTTTAATCTCAATGTGAAAGGAATAGCTTTTAAATAATTTTTAAAATGCTACCTTTAAGACAAATAAAATTGCAAATTTAAAAAGTTTGAGAAGTATTAAAAAAACTCGCAGTAAAGTATATGCAGCACAAAAAAATTGTTTGGATTTGCCCTCACATCCTTGTACATGAAGCCTTTCATCTGTTCTGCAATAAAAAAAAAATAAATAAATAAAAAAATCACTACTCCATGCTTTCCTGCAGTCCGTGTCTTTCTAAATAATTAACTCTTTCAGCTGGCACAGCAGGAAGTCTGTCTGTTCATCAGTCCAAAAACTAACAGCTCCAGACATAACTCCTTGCTTTGTTTACATCTGTTTATGTTGCTTCTTCTGTTATTTCAGCTTCAAAGCCGGCACCAGAACTGCAGAACATGCACAGTGACGAGTCCAATTTCATTCCAATTAAACATGCAGTATTTTATATGCATATGGGGAAAAAGCCGAAAGGAAATCTCTCATGCTATTGACTAAAAAGATAGCTCGAACGTAGTCTGTCCATCATTCATAATCTGACTTTGAGCAAATCGAGTTTTTTGTTTTTTTAATTCAGGCTAACACAATAACATGATTTTCTCTAAACAACCCTATCAGAGATCCTGCTGGGCTCCACTTCAACTCTAGAGCAGTTTGATTGTTATTAAAAAATTATTTAACTGTCAATCAACAAAACTGCACAATGTGAATCAAACATACAAGCTTTGTGTTTGCTAACTTTTAGTTTTCGAGGAGCGTGAGTTGCTGTACTAAATCGTGAATGGGAATACAAGTTGTGGTACTATAGAAATCTTTTTGGGGGTTTTACACCCAAGCTTAGTGGCTCATCAGGCTGGTGCTTATTCCCGGTTTCCATAGCCTGATGCTATCAGGAGTTCAACTCCTCTTGGGGTTGATGCTTGTCATGTTACCTTCCCAGTATATTTTTACTGGTACCATTTATACTGCTGGGTGGACAGAGGCACACTTGTGGTTAAGACCTTGCCCAGGGGTCTTAGCACAGTGGGGTACAACTGGGATTCAAACACACAACCTCCTGATCATGAGCCCAGCACCCTAACCACTACGCCACCGGCCTCACGGTCCTATAGAAATCACTGCTCTGGAAATTTGGATAGAAAAGAAAGTCAACAAAATGGGTATAACTAGATAGTTATTCTATTATCCTGGTAAACTGTGTCGGTGGCTTAGTGTTGTCACCATGCAAGAGCCGTTTTCTTTTTTTCCCCCATGCTTCCATTTCTGTCACTGCTCAAAAGAGTATTACAAGTACATTCTCAGCCCAACACGTCCATCAACCAACTTTTTTTGGTTTACGTAATTAAGTAAACCATGCCAAACAGAAATGGAAAAAAAAAATTCAAATTTGACAAATGGAGCCAAAAAACTAATTAATCTAGATCAAATTTCTTTCAATTTACTAAGAGTCTCGTTACTGAAGAAGTCAATGTGTTTTTAGATGAATACTTTTTTTATTTTTATTTTTTTTTGGGTGAACATTATGGACGAGTAAATGAACGCACCATTGGAAAGATTGTGTTGCTTCTGGGTTTTCCCATGTTGGCTCCAATTGTTTGTGTTGAACATGTTTTGTTTCAGACAGCATACACCATGTGGGAGTGCAGAGTATCCCACGATGTCATGGAGTTGAACTGAGCACTGACTGACGTGATGCAAAACTCCCAAAACAGCTGCTAATTACACCACGATAACATATGCGCCGAGTTAGTGAGATGAACACACAACCTTCTCTCCTGTTTCTCTTACACTTGTGGAGGCATAATAGCTGCCTGGTTACAGTCTCGGTGACTTTATGAGAGAGAAAACACCATAGACCAAGCTTCACTGGGATTAAACAGTTCTCCAGAGCATGCTAGTTTTAAGTTTACCTCAACAAAGACACCATTGTTTAATACGGAAAGCAAAAAAAAAAAAAAAAAAAAAAAAAAAAGGTCACGCAACTATCATTCAACCTGGCTGGAGTTTCTTGTAAAAACTGTTCAAGTAAAACTGAACTCTGGTCACTCGCCAACATCATCTAACGCCAATAATCACACCTAGGAGAGGATTTGATTGGAGTAATTAAACTGAAGAGGCAGTAAGTGAAAATGACTCCCCTGGGTGTTTTCTAGTGCATGCGGTCTGGTTTTACATGAATGACTAGCACCATTTGGGTTGAACAGAAAAATACTTCTCAGGAAGACCTCTTGCCCTTCAACACGTACTTCAGAAGGAAGCCATTGTTTCACCTACACACAGCCTCCTTATGCCACAAACACAAACATACAACAGTCAGCCAACACTGCTCACAGCCAACATAGGAAAATGTCTCCTTGCTTGACGCATTGGGTGGCACGGTGGCATAGTGGTTAGCTAAGGTTAGCACATCAGCCTCACTGCACAAAAAAGGTCTTGGGCTCCATTCCCAGCCTCTGTCGTTTTTGTGTGGAGTGTGTAGGTTCTCTCCCCGGTTGTATGGATTTCCTTCAGGTACACCAGTTTCCTCCCGGGAGATACAGACCTAGTCAGTGATCTTAAGATTACATGTGTAATGTGCTCACAGGATTATGTGTGCAGATATGTGCTTATGATCAGCTTCAAAATCATCCTAAAGGGCACTTTTATTATTTTTTTCATGGTCAGAGATTGGAAATACAAGTTACATTCACTTGTTTCATGTACAGTAGTATTATTGTATAGTTCTTTATATGTTGGATTATGTGACGCTATGGCTTGGCGAGCTGTCCCGGGTGTACGTTGCCATCGCCCAGGTAAGGCCGAGATGACCCAAGATTGGGATGAAGTGCTTCAGAAAATGAATGATGAATAGATGTGACGCTACTTGCTTAAGCAGTGGAGGCTGAAGCCTAGCTCAGTCGACATAAGGCAAAGGATAGTTCGCCATATCATCTCAGGGCCAACACACACACAACCGTTCATATTCATGTTTACACCTGGGGTGATTTGAAACAACCAATTAGCATAATGAGGATGTTTTTGAATTGTGGGTAGAAACCGGCAGACCCGGGGAAAACCAACACAAACCCCCAGAAAACATGCAAATGCCACAGAAAAACACCCTCGCCACCCCCATACTGCAGATCTGTTTGACAGGATCGTACAATTATAATATGACATATGAAGGGCTGTTGTAGGATTTGGCCAAGAATTTATTCGAACTTTGTGTGGCAAGTAATTTTTAAAGGCTGCCAAAACCATAGTTTCAAACCACCATAACCCTCATGGTCTTTCCTTCAGTGCTTAAAAATAAAAATAAATAAATAAAAATCCACCCGACTTGAAACAATCAGCTACTTAGGCCACCTGTAGAAACAAGAAACCAACCTGACTGGTGAAGCAAGTTAAATATGATATGGTTACAAAATCAAGAAAATTTGGAGCTCATGCTGATTCATGTAAACATGACCTCACTTCCGAGACCTACACATAGTTCTGAGACAGAGAGCAACTTCCACAATGTCAGTAGCTGCCAGGTGAGGTCTGCAAACCGTAGGAGGCCAAAGGGGTTTGCTGAAGAAAAATTTGGAATCCAAACTTGGACATTGCACAAAACTTCACTGAGTAAATTC
Organism: Plotosus lineatus; assembly: GCA_024760905.1. Classification (NCBI taxonomy): domain Eukaryota; kingdom Metazoa; phylum Chordata; class Actinopteri; order Siluriformes; family Plotosidae; genus Plotosus; species Plotosus lineatus. The sequence continues at coordinate 46,390,211 of CM045732.1, read as the reverse complement.
ATGAAATTACAGCAGATGTAACACATGAAGTGGCAAGACATCCACTACGTTAGCCATCTCCTCAAAACAGGGGGACAAATGGCTCTTTGTCCTTCATTCCAAAAAAAGTGCGTGTGTGTGGGGAGGGGGGCGTCTTGTCCCCTCAAAGAAACAAGGCCCATGGGGGCATAGGAAAGCATAATCAATGAAGAAATGAATTCCAAATGCGTCTGGCTGAGGAAACCCAGACAAGTGCACTACAATGATCAGCTTTATTCAGTCAGTGCTACTTAGAAAACACTTCCCTCCACTTTAGGTTCTGCATTCATGGCTCAAGGTTCTTTAAATGTTGGAAGACTGTAATATTTACTCGTCACATGTGAGAACTGCCAGAGTGCAACTGCTGAACATCAAAGCATGGATTTTCAACCCGAGTTGCTAATTAGACATTAAAATACTACTGGAATATAGGTGGTGTCTGACTTATAACCTGTGCGAATTACAATTGTTTGACTTTACCCATGACTAAAAAAAAAAAAAAAAAAAAAAAAAAAAAGAATAAATGATACTTGGGTATCATGTATGTATGTGAATATCATCAGCCAAGCCGAGCTGATTCTCGTCTATTTGTGACGATCAAATGGGTGAAACCATGTACATATACATTATACTGTATGCACACACACACACACGGATCCCTCGCTACTTCACACTTCGATTCATGCGGCTTCAGCGCATCGCTTTTTTTTTTTTTAATATTCATCGAATTAAAAAAATACTGAAATTAAATGATGAATTGGGGGAAAAGTTAAGGAAAATGCTGCAAAATAATGCCAATTATGCAAAAAAAACCCCACCCAAACAAAGAAAAGCAACCCAAACCACCCCATCAAAACTACTTACATTTTCATGTGAGGTGACATCTGAGTGCGCACGCGTCTCTATGTATATTTTATTTACATCTTATGCATTATTTTTGAATGCTTAATTGTTATAAGCATTTATAACATTAAATATGCATTTATTGATATTATATACAGACACTCCCTGACTTACGTTCATCTGTTTTGCGTTTTTTCGATTTTACGGTTTTTTCCCCAAAAAAAAGTCAAATTTTGAGTTTAGACGTACCTACGTAGTATGCTGAAGTAATGAAGCAATGATGCTGCATTCATTGTTTACAAACTACAGACTGAGTGTTTTATTTATTTATTTAATTTTATTATATATATATATATATATATATATATATATATATATATATATATATATAAAGTTATATAGTGTGTTACCCTTGTGTTAAGACATCATCTCTGTGATCTTTGTGTTTACACTATTTTGCCGACTTTTGTAACCCTAAGCAAATATGGTTGGTCAGAAGTGTAAGCCTACTAGCATGGATGCAAGTCTCATGGACAGATGAATTAACCATTTGTACAATGAAAACCTGAATCCACAAATTACAGAACAATTACACATATTTATCATCTTTAAGCAGAATCCTAAGAGTGGAAACTTATTTTTATATTAATATGTATTAGGATTTGTACTTGTTCTTTGTATGCATCTCTTGAATAAAGTTTACTTACTTATACAAAAAAAAGAACACACTGCTTTTCTGGGATTTACATTAGTGCAGGCTGTGTTCTAAAAGAGTCCAACGGCACCCTTGTGCACTTGAAAGACCGGAAGTCTGTATAACCCACTGCAAGTACACTACTTTCGGTATTGAGCGCTTCACATATTGTAAGCGTTGATTGACTGTTTTAAGCTTCATGTAAAGTAACTCGGTATAAATAAAGTGACTTATTTGAAATTAATGTTGATATTATTTTACAATGTTATGTTTATAATAATTGATTTAGGGGTGTTTGAGATACGGTAATGGTATTTATGAAGAAGGCCTGGGTTCGATTCCCAGCTCAGGTGTTTGTGTGCAGTTTGTATGTCCTCCCCCATGCCTGCGTGGGTTTCCTCCAACTACTCCGGTCCCTCTCCTCCCACAGCCAAAAAACATGCACAGTAGGCTAATTGGCTGTTCCAAATCACCCTAGGGTGTCAGTGCGAGAGTGAATAGTTGTATGAGTGTTGGCATGAGATGACCTAGAAAGATGACCTGGCGAGCTGTCCAGGGTGTACCCTGCCCATGCCCAAACTTGGCCGAGATGGGCACCAGCCTTCCCATGACCCTAATTATGATTAAGTGGCTTAGAAAATGAATGAATGAATGGGTCATTGTTTACACTAGGCTTACACTGTGGCCACGGTATCAGCAATTTCCTTCATTGAAGAGAATTGTGATAAGCGTGGGGGGTTGTGAGATCAAATCATGATGATCTTGAAGGAGCTTAGTGGATTTGTAATAGTCCTCGATTATTATGATGTGTTGCAATTTGATACCAATCGTGATAGAATGTGGGAAACACGGTAGAGCACAGTACTGTAGCACTTACCAGACATTGACAGGCCTTAACGGAATGTAATAGACCTTGATGCACCATTATAGGGGATATTGATGACCTTGGCAAAACAATTCCTTCATTTCATCTTGTGGATGTGAGCTGTCTCTTTATACTCAAATCGTACTTCAAGCATGCTTATAAATTGTAGAGCTTCACACTATTGTGAATCGCAGCAATGGCCGACATCATGCCCCAGTGTTAACGAGATCTCTGTGATAACCAAAACCCCAATCTGAAAACCAAAACACATTAACCCATCTTTTTACATCCTTCCACAGAAATCTTAGGGGTTTGGTTTTATCTGTCCTCAGATTCTCGGTCACATTCTCAATCGAGGCCTTTATAGAAGGTTGTCTGGCATTGCACCCTGGGTGACAGGTGTTGAATGGTGACTTGCCCAATGAGCAAGTTTGTTGGGGACTACTCTTGTGGAACTGCCAAACAATTCAATCTTCAATCTATCCAAATATTAATACATCACAAGCATCTCTTCATTAATCACAATTAAAGCAGAGCTGATGTAGACTTCAGTTTCACAGAATGAGCTCTTTACCTTCACTGGCGCCAGTCCCCTAAGATTAGAAGACTCCTCTGGGGAAAATATGGTCAAACCCTACAAATCAACAAGAGTTCATTAATGAAGAGCCACAGCACAAAAGGCACACAATCGGTGTGAATATGGAGGATTTTGGAAATCCGTGACAAACCTCCTTAACAGAGGAGTCTCCCTGCCCCCATTAATACTCCCTAAACAAAGGCCAGTTGCACCCCAACCCCTTTCGGGTCAACGCTTACCCCTCCGTCCAATTAATGGAATTTTCTCATTCACACAACAATGTCATCAGAGAAACTATACCCTACAGTCAAGAGACGACAAATCTATAGGACAGGACTGTGACCTTTCCCCTTCCCGCTCTTAAATATAGAAAGAGAAGACTACATCTGTTTAGGAAGGTGGTACCCAAGGGTCAAAAGTCAAGACATGTATTCAAACAGGCATAAAGCCAATGAGAGATTCAATGAGTCTCACTATTTCACCAAGATGTGCCTCAGGAGAGAGTTAGCTGGTTTCAACTGCAGTTTAGTTAAAAAAAAAAAAAAAAAAAAAAAAAAACCCAGTGAATGAATTAATTTCCTCTCAAGTGAAAAAACCGTTGTAATAAAGCATGAATCATGGATCACGAGGACCTGAGAAGTTTTGACAAAATAACGTTTTATGTGACTTGTCAAAACTTGTTTAAAATGTCAATTTTACCTTCATGGAGTCATCTGGAGAAAACAAAAATTCATAGCAAAATTTGAGGTGTTTTAAAATTCAACATTTCTACGATGGTGCTGCGGTACATGACCATATCGCAGCAAGACAGTCCTGGGTTTGAGTCCTGGGGTCTTCTGTGTAGAGTTCGCATCTTCTTCTGATTGTTTAGGCTTCTTTTAATTTTGATCACTACAGTGAATCATCTGATTCGCATGTTTGATATGGCATAGGTTTTTTTTGTTTGTTTTTTTTAAGTCGATGCCCTTCCTGACACAACCCTTTAGCAAGGGGCAGAAACACACTGACGGCTATGCAGCTACTCTTTACGAAAGTCAGCAATGGTTCTTTTACATGAACCTCTCACCATAGACAGTGAGAGACATGGCCGGCCTTTGATAACCCAGTTAGCTGCACTGGGGGGTGTGTGTGTGTGTGTGTGTGACAAACTTGTGGAGAGTGGGACTCAAACCCTCAACTTCAGGATCAGCGATCCAGCACCTTTTACCACCAGGTCACCACTGCCCCTCTTCTTTTGATATACTATATTAATCCTGCAAAGGAAACTATTTCCTCTGCATGTAACACACACACACACACACACACACACACACACACATACACACACACACACAGAGAGAGAGAGAGAGAGGTCTGATCAGTGGGCTGCTACACACATAGAGGACACCTGGAGAGCAGTAGGGAGTTAGGTGCCTTGCTCAAGACCCTTCAGCCACTAGTGTGGAGGAAGGATAGGTGCAGCTCACTCTCCCACCGCCACAGGTTCGGGAATCGTACCGACGACCTTTCGGTTCCAAACCAAGGTCACATCGCTGACCATTAGGTTACAGCTGCCCCCAGGGCATCCGAGATTCCTCCCACAATCCAAAGACATATCTAATAAATTGTTCCAAATTGCCATAGGTGTACAAAAAAAATGATTGAGTGAGAGAGAATTGAACTTTAAGCTGGTTAACAGAGACCTGCTTAGTGTTACAGTAAGTTCAGGACATCTCCCATTACATCCAATTATTCCCAGTGCACCCACAATACACACTCTGAATGACTACAGTGAGAGCGTTAATCTTAAAATGAAAGAAAGGCAATCCTAGGACATCATCTAATATCCTTCTGCCACCCACCTGTCTGTGTGACAGTAGTTCTAAAGCTCTTAGATTCAGGCAAACGTCTGCAGGCCTAATCCCTCTTCCTGGGTGCTCATTAAAACTTTCCTCCTTCCCACCTGTTCCACAAAGCAGCTGTTTGGCTCAGCTGGTCTGTTCCTGAAAACACAGCCTACAAAGAAATCAGAAAAGCAAAGGGGACACCAGACTATGGTCTCCAACCAACCAGGAAAATGACCTCTTTGACCTTTGTCTAAACATTGTCGAAAGACATGTCAAGTCTAAAAGCCTAGGCACCAAAAAACATCCAGTGCACTTATTTCGAGTTTCCTGACCTTTTAAGGGCTTAACACTGATTCACAAGGCAACAGAATCCATTAAAAACATGAAAACGAAACAAAAAAACTGCAATCGTCCTGCCTTGGGTTGGTGTCAACAATTGGAACAGCCTCATGATGCCATGTTTATTTCCAGTTAGACTCACAAGCTAGATTACTTGCATTTGCATGAAGTGACTTTCGCATGGAAAGCCAACTTGACCAATGTGGCAGAGAACCAACCACACACCTTTTTCTGTTAAAATTAATGGGTACCTGTGGTGAATAGTGCTATTGAAAATGATCACAAATGACATCATTGGTTCATTCTAGCAACATCAGACCAGGCCTATTTTCAAAGTGTGCATGAGTGTTACGACTCTCAGCATGCTCGGAGCCATGTTGTCTTTCTAATTGGATGTTCCAGCCTTGGTAGTGACGAGAACTCATTGGATTGGCTGGGCTGTTTCACAGACCCATATAGCACGACACATTATCGGCAGAAACTACAAGTGCAGAAATCACGGAAAACATTTCTTTTTGTTCCAAATTCAACTAATGACTAGGAACATCTTCATCCACTTAATTCGGGGTCGGGGTCGCAACGGCAGCAGCCTAATCAATGGAGTCCACACGTCCCTCTCCCCAGCCACTTCCTCCAGCTCTTCGGGGGGGGTCAAGGTGTTCCCAGACCAACCGAGAGACATACAGTGATCCCTCGCTACTTCGTGCTTCAGTTCCCGTGGCTTCAGTGTATCGCGTTTTTTCAAAAATATTAATCAAAAATTTAAAAAATAAGGAAATTAAGGAAAAATGCTGCAAAACAAGGCCATGAGGCCGAACATTATGTGAAGTGTGCATCTGAGTGTGTGCACGCGCATCTGTGTGTGTGTATATTTATATTGTGTTTACATCTTATGCATTACTTTCGAATGTTTAATTGTTATCATAAGCATGTATAGTGTTGAATATGCATTTATTGATATTATATACACATATACATGTACGTACACGTTGGTGGGGGGGTTCGATCCTACTTTGCTGAAATCGGCGGTCGTGGGGGGTCTTGGTCCCCATTAACTGCGGAGAATGAGGAGTTGGGTGGCAATCAAAGGCTTCTATAGTCATTTATGTTAAAATAAGCATCCGTATTGCTTAAACAATTACATATACACAAATTACGCTGTAAGTACGAACAATGCCAGTACTCTTTAAACAGGAATTAGTCTTTCATTTTACTCACAGTGCCATTCAAAATGTTTAAAATTATTTTATATATATATATATATTTTTTTTTTTTTTTTTTTCCAAATCCAGTGATTAATTCTGAGTTTCATGTGATGAAGGGACAGACCACATCAATAATAAGGTGACTATGCTTCATAAACAAGAATGAGCAGGGCAACTAATCTTAGCATGGCTACAAGATGGCTAGCATTATTAACATTTACATCATTGAGATTGTCTTTCTGTTGAATTCAAGTCAAAGTTTTCTGTTTTAAACATACACTGAGATTATTTATCCACATGAGTGTAAACACTTCAGATTTATAGTGTGTTAAATGCCCTTAGGCTCCCGACACACCACTGAAAATAAGCTGTCTAACAATAAAGCGCCTTGAACAAGGTGGATGTGGCTGAATAGAATATGGATACCGGACTATTAAATTAAGCAACACCCACTAAGCCCGAGTTGCATCTTAGTTTACAAGTGCAAAGGACCATAAAATGCTTTTTTTAAACAAATTATTATTTACACATATTTTAAACATTACAGAGGCTGTTCAAGGTGAACTCCACACCCTCCAAGTACTGTATGTCGCAAGATGTTTTTTCACACATTCAGAATTTTGGTACATTGTAGACAAAAACATAAAAAGGAAACTAACCAAAATTAGGGAATTTTTCTGGTTTATTGATACTTAAAAAATAAATAAATAAATAAAAGTGATAATGATGGCACTGCAAGTGATCACTAGTGTCATTTTGATTCAAGCATTATTCACTCAGACTGTTTTTTTAAATCCCCCCCCTTCACCCCAGACAGCAGACCAATCAGATTGCACCATACTTGTGTAGATGATACTAATTGGATAAATCCTGTGCCTTCTTTCTCGAACAAATCATTTCTATTAACCACGTTTTATGTTGGAGAATTCATTGTTAATTCTATTAGAGACTATTGTATATGATATTCCTAATAGTGCTAGGGTGAAAGGGAGGTTTGAATCTAAGTCAACTTGCACAACCAATCACACACACACACACACACACACACAGAGCTTGGAACAACCAGTTAGCCTAATGTAGAAAGCTGAGTACCAAGAGAAAACCCATACTAGTATGGGGAGTACATGCAAACTCCACACAGAAATGCCCTCAAAAAGCCAGGAATTCAAACCCAGGACCTTCCTGCAGTGACGGGGATATGCCAACCAATCCGCCACCATGCCCCCCCCCCCTAAATGAAATTAGCACTTTATTACCATATACGTTAGAAGTGCAACCTCACAGACTGTTCGGTAAAAGTACTGATTATTTTATTTTAAAAGTCAAGTGAGTACTTTCTGTTAAGACTTCAAGAAAAAAAAAATTGATGACGGCAATGTTGGGACACATTGTTGAAAGGTTTGTTCTGATGAAAAGCAGTGCAAAGGGATGCGCATCAACAGCAGTGAAGACTAGCGGTGAAAGCTAGTCAGACGGTCACCTTCAAAAGAATTAAGCGTATGGACATAATGTACAACATATCCTATACACCCCATGCACCAAGACAGGAGGCTGGGTACAACTCTGTCTAATCATACAGGAACCATCAGTTCTTGTAGGGGCAGTGGTGGTTTAGTGGATAAGGCCATCCAAAGGTCAGTGGTTCAATCCCCACATTTGGGCCCTTGAGCAAGGCCAGTTCGATAAAGAAAATGATCATTTGATATTTGTAAGTCACTCTGGATAAGATCATCTGCCAAATGCTGTAATGTGGTCGAGCTGATGTTTTCCAAAGACCAATATGCCAGGCATCAGGTTAGAGTGAGCAACCTGGCTTTGATGAAGAGTGACAATGACGGACGTACCACATTCCTGTGAGGTGAATTTAAATGTTGTTAAATATACTTTGAGAATAGATGCAATTGCGTTTTTGACCCAAAGACTTGGATTATTTACTTCACTTGCTATAATAATCAGGCGTATGTTAACATGGATGGATTCCATAGAAGACAAAAAATAGAATAATGGTAGATTTGAAGGAGGCAATACCCTGTCCAAAGAAAACAAATTAATCTCAAGTTCTCTTAGTCCAGTAGTTCTCTGATTCTGTTCCTCAGTTAGTTTTTCGTAGGCGTGTGTCGTCATAATAGTGACAGTGGAGACATGCAGTGTAATACAATAGGAAATTCAAGGTTCAACAGAGCCTCTTCTGATTCTTATACAGCACTCAGATGAACCATGACCACAAAGCACTTTGTGTATGCATTTTTTTATATAAATGTGCTGGTTTATTTAAAGAAACACGTGGTGGATATCGCTGGACGATGGAATCTGAGGCAAATAAGTATTTTAGTAGAAACTACACAGGAACATTCAAGGAGCATGAGAAAAACAACCTAAACAATAAGTCAATTTTGATATTTAGAAATTATTTAAACAGTTTGCTGGGTACAGTTTTCATACACACACACACACACACACAGTGGTACCTCGTCTTACGAGTGTCCCTAATAATGATTTTTCCATGATACGAGCTTCGAACCCACCAAAAATCTGCTCCATCCAACGAGCAAAGATTTACTTTACGAGCTCTCCTCGAAAAGCCTTTTCCGGGCCGATAAGCCTTGTATTCTTTCACGTATATTCCTCTGCACTCTGAGAACACCTTGTGTGGTGCTTCTCAATTATTTTCTGTGAAGCCCCTTCTAGGAAGAAAAAGAAAATAATAATAATTTCACGCCCCTCAGCAACTATAAATAGTGTTTACTGCACTTCATATCATTTGCTGGGTACTTTTTCCCTCCACCATAGGGCGACAATGAGAGCACCACTGCCAACTACGGTTACAACACACATGCCCCCCGGCATCACACCATGCCCCCCAAGGGGGGCACGCCCCACTATTTGAGAACCACTGGCCTTGTGGGAGCTCAACAAGAGCCTTTCCTCGCTAGCATTCATAATGTTCACACGCACAAAATTCTCCTCCTCCTCCTCTGTTACATATCTTGATTGTTTTTACATGTTTATCTTTAATATATTAGGTCAAATATACGTGTTTGTGGCAGGTTATATTAGTTTGGGAGGAGGTTGGAATGGATCAGGGGCCAGTGGTGTAGTGGTTAGGGTGCAGCGCTCATGATCGGGAGGTTGCGAGTTTGAATCCCACCGAGACCCTCACTGTGCTAAGACCCCTGGGCAAGGTCTCAACCACAGGTGTGCCTCTGTTCACCCAGCAGTATAAATGCATACCAGTAAAATATACCGGGAAGGTAACCTGTGATGGACTAGCGTCCCATCCAGGATTTGAACTCCTAGTCACTTCACGCTACAAAAACCAGGGATAAGCACCGGCCTGATGAGCTGCTATGGCTCAGGGGTAAAAAAAAAAAAAAAAAACAACAGACTTTATCTTTGGAATGGATCAATTGGTTTTCTGTTATTTCTTTTGGGAATAATTGGTTCATCTAGCAAACTTTTCTGCTTACGAGCTCGCCCTCGGAACGGATTTAATTTATTAGACAAGGTACCACTGTATACACACGTGCGCATGCACACACACACACACACAGAAGAGAGAGACTGACTGGATACACCTGCCATTTGGATTAGGAGAAATAAAAACCATTGGGTAGAGGAAACATTGACTAAACAGGTCAACCGATAGGCTGCGCCATGGTAAAGGGAGCATTATAAATCACATCAGGGTCACTCATTGATCCACACCCCAAGTAAATATATCTTACCTTGCAAGCAGACAAGGACTGATCTCATGGCTTAAAAAAAAAAAAACAAAAAAAAAAAACCCCATCTGATAATCCAAACATAATGGAGGAGTTATACTAGTACGACATTGTGTGATGAGGGAAGAACAGCTCTTTGTTTCAAGGAAATAGGCCTGAAATGTTGGTAAAAGCTCTACTCTAACACAGCAAGGACACCATAATAATCGTAGCTATCAGCTATTTTTTCATACAATTGTGCAGCCCATAAAAAAGAGAAAATTAACAGAAAGTAATGTGATGGTGTGATGGATCATAAATTCCCTCTTCTCTCATTCATCTCATCTCTCATTCACTCAATCATATTAGGGTCACAGGAATGCTGGAGCCTCTCTCATTCAACACTGGGCAAAAGGTTTGATGCACCCAGAAGAGCTCAGCAGACCATCAAAGGGCCAACACATCCAACCATTCAGACTCACATCTAGGGTCTAACTAGAACAGCAAATTAGACTAATGTATATGATTATTTGATTGTGAGAGGAAACCAGAGAACCCAAAGGGAACCCAGATAAGCAAATGAAGAACATGCAAACTCCACACAGAAACACACAAGCTTGAGGCTCAAACACAGGAAGTTCTTGCTTCGAGTCAGACATGCTAAACATTCATTCATTCTTTTTATGAACCGCTTAATCCTAAATAGGGTCGCGGGGATACTGGTGCCCGTCTCAGCCAACTCCAGGCAAGGGCAGGGTACACCCTGGATAGCTCACAAGGCCATTACAGGGCCACATACTGAACATGATTTGCCTGTTCAAGAAGGCTTTCCACTCAAATTCATCATAGAGGTGTGTGGTGGGATTGATGACAGGGTTTTGTGTAACCCCCTTCACACCAAGAAATGACTGCTCCACAATTCTGCTTTCCAGGCTAACAGAAAGTGGTGGTGTAGCGAATAGGGTACTGGGCTCATGATAGACAGGTTGTGGGTTAAAATCCCCATTAGACCGCACCATGCCAAGCCACCTGGGCAAGGTCTTAATCTCAAGTGTGCCTCCATCCACCCAGCAATATTACTGGTATTAATTGACAGCAGTAAAAATTCTGGAAAGGTAACCAGTGACTGACTAGTATCCCAATTCAAGAGAAGTTGAACTCCTAGTTGGTTCAGACTACCACGAGATAAGCTAGAGCCTGACGAGACAGTAGGCTCAGGTGTAAAAAGCCCAACAGACTAACCTTCCAACTTCACATGAAATTCTTCCACACCAAACTGGGCAAACCACCTCTTGAACCTCTCCGTGTGTTTAGTGTCAGCCACTTGCTTCCAGTAAAGAGAAATCCTGCCGGTTGTGGCCCACTATCCATATACCGTATGCCTGAACATGTGTATCAAGACAAAAACAATTATGCTAGAAGAAATGAGTTTGCATTTGATTAATGTGTAAACATCCTGTGATAGATACTTGATATGAAAGTATTAAACAAGTCAACTTTATAGGCAGTTGCTGGATGCTAGCGTTTACCCTCATATACTCCTAAATGGGAGAATTATCAGTGTATTAAATTAGACCACAAAAAGCACCACTGTGGCTTTCATTATTGATCCAGTGGAACATTTTACCGGTTCTACAAATGCATGATTCTCACTCACTCATTTGCCCAATAGCTTAACAAGGGTAGCAGGCAAGGGGGAGCCTTTCTCAGCCAAAACTGGGTGAAAGCAGTGTACACCTTGAGAGCTCGTTAAACCTTCTAACACCATGTAACACTAACACACAGACACAGCCTTTGATAAACCAATTAGCTGCATTCGGGGGGGGGGGGGGGGGCAGTGACAACCCGTGGAGAGTGGGACTCAAACCCCCAACCTTAGGATCAGTGATCCAGCACCTTAGCACAAGGCCACCCCTGCCCCAGTATAAAATCTGAATTTGGAAAGGTAGCTTTGTGCTATAAAACACTCTCATCCTGGAACTTAGAGTCAAATTTATTTTGTGTTTGTTTTTTTAATCTTAAATGATGTATGAAATAAGATACAAAAAAAATTAAATAAAAAAAATTGTGAACCAAGTTCCAGAATGAGAGTGATTAGATCTATTAAAAACGGTTAGAAAATATACAGATTTGCCTTGTTCAATGATATCATTTCTCTTCGCTGACTGTGCAGAGAGAATTTCTGCAGGCACGAATTCAGATACTGCATTGAACAATAGCACATGTAATTTTCTGACGGGCAGTGGCGGTCCTAATGCAGCCGTGAAGGAGGTGCACAAGCCAGTGTCTCTCCCTCACGCCGGTCCCAAGCCCGGATAAATGCAGTGGGTTGCGTCAGGAAGGGCATCCGGCGTAAAACAAATGCCAAATAAAATATGTGAGTCACAAAAAAAGATCGGTCAAGGCCCAGGTTACAACGACCGCCATCAGTGCTGTTAACCAACATTCAACTGTTGGTTGAAGACGTCGAAGAAGGAGAGGCGGGAGGCGTGTCCGTAGGCAGAGAGAGAAGAGGAAAGGCATGAGTCTAGGACTGAAAGTAAGGACTTTTAATGTTGGAACTATGACAGGAAAGGGTAGAGAGCTGGCTGACATGATGCAGAGGAGGAAGGTGGACATACTGTGTGTTCAGGAAACCAGGTGGAAAGGTAGCGAGGCTACAAGCTTAGGAGCAGGGTTTAAGCTATTTTTCATGATGTGGATGGTAAGAGAAATGGAGTAGGAGTCATCTTGAAGCAGGAGTTTGTCAGGAATGTTCTAGAAGTGAAAACAGTGTCAGACAGAGTGATGAGTCTCAAGTTAGAAATTGAAGGCGAGATGTTCAATGTTGTTCGTGCTTATGCCCCACAGGCAGGATGTGAGCTAGAAGAGAAGGACAGATTCTGCAGTGAGTTAGATGAAGTGATTCAGAATACCCCCAGCAGTGAAAGAGTGGTCTGTTGGACTTCAACAGATATGTTGGTGCAGGAAACAGAGGGGATGAGGAAGTGATGAGCAGGTTTGGTATCTAGGACAGGAACACAGAAGGACAGATGTTGGTAGATTTTGGTAAATACTTTTTTCCAGAAGAGACAGGATCATAGGGTGACTTATAAAAGCAGAGGTAGGAGCACACAGGTAGACTACATCTTGTGTAGGTGAGGTAATTTGAAGGAAGTAAGTGACTGCAAAGTAGTAGTGGGTGAGAGTGTTGCCAAGCAGCATTGTATGGTGGTGTGCAGATGGTGAGAAAGGTGAAAAAGGCAAAAGCAGAGCAGAAGACAAAGTGTTGGAAGCTGAAAAAGGAAGAGTGTTGGGTTGTCTTCAAGAAAGAGTTGAAAATGTCTTTGGGTGGTCAGGAAGTGCTTCCAGATGACTGGAAAATTACAGCAAATGTGATCAGGGATACAGGTAGGAGAGTAATTGGTGTGTCATCTGGAAGGAGAGGAGATAAGGAGACTTGGTGGTGGAATGAGGAAGTGCAGGAGTGTGTACAAAGGAAGAGGTTAGCTAAGAAGAAGTGGGACATAGAGAGGACTGAAGACAGTAAACAGGAGTACAGGGAGACACAGCGTAAGGTGAAGGTAGCGGTGTCAAAGGCCAAACAGAGGGAGTATGATGACTTGCATGCTCGGTTGGAAAGTAAAGAGAGAGAAAATGATTTATATAGGTTGGCACAGCAGAGAAATAGAGATGGGAAGGACGTGCAGCAAGTTAGCGTGATTAAGGACAGAGAGGGAAATGTATTGACTGATGACAGAAGTGTGCTGGGAAGATGGAAAGAGTACTTTGAAGAGCTGATGAATGAGGAAAATGAGAGAGAGAAAAAGAGTCGAAGAGGTGACTGTTGAGGACCAGGAAGTAGCAAAGATTAGTAAGGGTGAAGTGAGGAGGGCATTGAAGAGGATGAAGAGTGGAAAGGCAGTTGGTCCTGATGACATACCGGTGGAGGTATGGAAGTGTCTCGAAGCGGTAGAAGTAGACAAGAACATTCAACAAGGTCTTAGAAAGTGAGAGGATGCCAGAGGAATGGAGGAGAAGTGTGATGGTGCCCATTTTTAATAACAACGGAGACGTGCAGAGTTGTGGCAACTATAGAGGGATAAAGTTGATGAGCCATACGATGAAGTTATGGGAAAGAATAGTGGAAGGTAGACTAAGGGCAGAGGTCAGCATTTGTGAGCAACAGTTTGGTTTCATGCCAAGATGGAGCACCACAGATGCAGTGTTTGCCTTGAGGATGTTAATAGAGAAGTACAGAGAAGGTCAGAAGGAGTTGCATCGTGCCTTTGTAGATCTGGAGAAAGCATATGACAGGGTGCTGAGAGAGGAACTGTGGTACTGCATGAGGAAGTCTGGAGTGGCAGAGAAATATGTTAGAGTGGTGCAGGACATGTATGAGAGATGTAAGACAGTGGTGAGGTGTGCTGTCGGTGTGACAGACGAGTTCAAGGTGGAGGTGGGACTGCATCAAGATTCAGCTCTGAGCCCCTTCTTGTTTGCTATGGTGATGAACAGGCTGACAGACGAGGTTAGACTAGATTCCCCATGGACTATGATGTTTGCAGATGACATTGTGATCTGTAGTGAGAGCAGAGAAAAGTGCAGGCAAAATCTAGAGAGGTGGAGGTATGCCCTGGAAAAGGAGGGGAATGAAGGTTAGCCTCAGTAAGACAGAATACATGTGTATGAATGCCAAGGACCCAACAGGAACAGTGAGGTTACAGGGAGCAGAGATAAGGAAGGTGGAGGATTTTAAGTACTTAGGCTCAACAATCCAGAGCAATGGAGAGTGTGGAAAAGAGTTGAAGCGTGTGCAGGCAGGTTGGAATGTATCGGCAAGAATGAAGGGAAAAGTGTACAAGACGGTGTTGAGGCCAGCGATGTTGTATGGTTTAGAAACAGTGGCCCTTGGGAAAAGACAGGAGGCAGAGCTGGAGGTAGCGGAGATGAAAATGTTGCAGTTCTCTTTGGGAGTAACGAGGATGGATAAGATCAGGAATGAGCACATCAGAGGGACAGCACATGTAAGACGCTTTGGAGACAAAGTCAGAGAGGCTAGATTGAGATGGTTTGGACATGTACAGAGGAGGGATAGTGAGTATATTGGTAATAGGATGCTGAGGTTGGAAGTACCAGGCAGAAGGCCTAGAGGAAGACCAAAGCGACGATTCATGGACATGGTGAAGGAAGACATGAAGGCAGTTGGTGTAAGAGAAGATGCAGAGGATAGGGTGAGATGGAGGCAGATGATTCGCTGTGGTGACCCCTGAGGGGAACAGCCGAAAAGAAAAGAAGTAGTAGTGGCGGTCCTATGGTATGGTGCTGGATTACTGATCCCAAGGTCAGGGGTTCAAGCCCTACTGTCAACGGACTGTCACTGATGTCCCCCTCCCACCTCAGTACAGCTATCGGGGTTAACAAAGGCACCGTCTATGGTTGAGAGCCATGTTAAAGAACCATTGCTGTCATTCAATATGAGTATACTACATTGCCAACAACATGTTTCTGCCCTGCAATGGCCTGGTGAGTTGTCCAGGGTGTACTCTGCTCTCTCCCAGAGTCTACCGGCTGGCTGTAGCATAGCAGTTAGCACATCCACCTAACAAAATGTAGGTCCTGGGTTTGATTCCCTTGCCCCATAAGGGTGTTTGAGTGGAGTTTGCCTGTTCTTTCAGTACTCTGGTCTCCTCTCACATCCCGAAGACATGCACATTAGAAAATCTTTATCACATCTTAGAGATGCACAACAAATAAACCGATCAACTAGATAATGCCACTTATGCATGCCGTGATGTACAGTCTCTATGGACATTATGCTTCCCATAATACATCATGCACACTTTTCCCACATCCTTGATGGAAGAGAGAACTGTTCAGCTGCACTTATCCACACCACAGATGGACTGGTGCTCTCTGGGACTCTACTCTGAGGTCATGGAGACTTTGTAACCAAAAAAAAAGTAGAACAAAATTCTGCAAACATGCAGGCGTCACTATGGTCTGCAAAGCAAAAAAAAAAAAAAAAGGCACAGGAGAGAAGGAAAGGCAAAAACAATCGTTCAACTCCAGGAAGGACTTCCTGAGGACCTCAATGGAAAATAGAGCGGTGTATACAGCAAGCTTATTGTTTTTAATGCCTCATGACAGCATTGAAACTTTCTTGCGCCCCATGCAGTTGAATTCTTTCACCGATTTGTAGTTTAATTTTTCCCCTAGTTTTAAGTTTTTATAATTACAGCAAAAATGACTACAAACAAAATGAAATTCTGTCTTTTCTTAAACTGCAACCATGTTATACCCTTGAAATACCACATGAGAATGACGGTCACGTATTGGGTCGTTGTCAGCATGTTTATGATTAGCTTCTTGTCGTTCTTTGTAGTTGAGATGTGAGAAAGTATTCAGCTCATCATTGCATGTCACTGAGCTCAGTAGGTTATTGTTAGGATATACAGAATAACCAAGCATCTGAATTACTGTATTAATTTAAACATAACTAAATGTCTCACAGTAAAATGAGCTTCATTGTGGTTTTGATGGTTGATTGCCACTTCGCTTGTTCGTGGGCTGAAACTGAAACAACCCAGGCACATTTGCACGCACAAGTGTGTTTGTTCTCAGACTAAATAAAAATAGTACTTAACTTTATCTATCCTTGTCCCTGGAGTGCTGATACTCCTTATCTTTTGTACCTTTAATGGGTATCTTTTGCACGGAAACACTGGTAAACCTTAAAAATATTTCATGGTGTATAAATAGCCTATAATTTGTTTCATGGTGTCAAAGCTTTAACAATATATTCCATGATTCATTCTATGTAAACAACAAAAAAAACAGTCTGAACTATTCCAACAATAAAGGAAAGCATCCTTAGTCCTTCAAACTGGTTAGGCCACTCATTTTTTATTTTCTGGTTGACGGATTTTTCAGCACAAATTTAGTGATGTCGAAGGCAGTAAGAAAAAAAATAAGGCTACTAGATTTAAAATATTTACAATTTTAGGAAAAAAAAGTCAGAGGGATAAAATATAACATATGTGTATATATATATATATATATAAATTGTTATTTTGTTGATAATAGCACAGGAAGGTTTCGTCACTTAAATTTTTTCATGTATAATATTTGGTTGATGACTCTAGAAGTGCTGGGATCATCATCAAATAGTGCGCAAATTACATGTGTATCAATACAATACATTATCTGTTCATCAGAGTCGCTCGCAAAGCTTGCTGGGAGTCACGACTCATGGTACCTGATGCGAGAATTCATTTGGATGTAAAGATGTAAGCGCGATCTCGAAGGCAAACACACAAAAATTATACATAATATTTAAAGATTCAAGATTTTGTGTCTGAATAGGATTTGATATTTTTTCACATCGGCATATTATACAGAGATCTGCGGGGGGAACAAAAATAAATAAATTGTAAAAGTTAATTATTTTTTAGCGGCACTTTTACCAGTGCTTCGGCAGATCTGTCAATCAGATAATATAAAATGTGTGGCCTTATAAGGATAGAAAATAAGCTACAGTTTGTTTAGGTATAAGAAGTCTGTCCATGTTTGGACCTAAAAAAAAGAACCTTGTTGCTGTTATAATCTTAAATCGAAGCCTATCTAATCCGACACTGTGCAAAGGCGGGTGCAGAAGGTCACAGGGAAAACACACAGTCATTCATTCTCACATTCACTCCTGGGGCAATTTTAAATAGCCAATCAGCTTAATGTGCATGCATTTGGTCTGAAGGAGGAGACCTGTATACTCAGGAGACCCACGCAAGCAAAGAGAAAATGTAAACTCCACACAGAAATGCTCAAGGGCGGGACTCACACCCAGGGCCTTCTTGATGCGAGGCAGGCGTGCTCACTTAAACCACTATGCCACCGCGTCGACTCCATTTCCAGCCTGACAGTTTTTAATTATTTATTACGTTATAGTTGTGTGACATTGCTGGAAGAATCTTTAATATCTTGATGGTAAAAATGTGACCACAGTGTTCATTTTTTTAACATTAACATCACTGACAGTAGCAAGAAACTTTGATAGAAACATATTTTGGGCTGAAATTGTAGCACTGTGAGGAAAAATGCACAATTGCATTGCCAGCCATATTGTATTGTATTGAAAACCAGCCTCAAAATGCCCTAAATAAATGTGTTTTTTGTGTGCGACATTAAAACTCTGGGCTGAGGGTGGTCTGTCTCATCAAGGTTGAGTTGTGGCCGTGTTCTGGTTGCCACATTTAGAAGAGTCCATCACAATCCATTCTGGTATGTGGTCCAGATGAGATGCTTCCTACAGACCACGTTTTGTATATTAAATCTTTCCCAAAACAAATGAAACTTTTCTTTAAATAACATTGACCTTCTACTTCCAAAACACCTTCACTGCTAACAATACACTCACTCGATCATTCTCCAAACCAATTAATCCTACAAAGGTCAAGGGGGCACCGGAGCTTATTAAACCCAACAGAAGGTGTAGCCAGGGTACACTTTTGCTAGTGCACCAGACCATTATGAGACCAACAGGCACAACCATTCACACTCACATCCATATTTATGGGCAATTTGGAACAGATAATTAGTTTAATATGCATTTCCTTGGGCTGTGAGAGGAGACCGGAGTATCCAGGGGAAAACCCACGCAAGCATGGCGAGAACATACAACACAGAAATGCCGAGCCGGGCCCAGGACTCGAAGCCAGGACTTTCTTGGTGTGAGGCAGAGGTGTAACCCACTGTGCCACTATGGTGCCCTAACAACAGACTTCAAAGCTGATTGATATTCAACCAAATATTGTCCATGTATATACACACACACACACAATACATCTATGGTTTATATTTATAACGCTACCAACACTTATACGTCATTCAACAGCTTCATTCAAGAATAGCAGACATTATTTTATCTTCAGAGAGACGGAGTGCAACCTGAAGGCTCTTGTAAAAGTCTCACTACCATGATAGGCCAAACCACTGAGCTCTGGCAACAGAGCACAATCTTCACTTGATTTAGGGCACACTTTAATCACTTAGCTGGTGTCCATCCCAGGCCCTGCATCAGCCACAGCAGCTCTATTGTGCATATTTGCATCTTAAACAGCCAAGAGTAGGGCAGGTAACAAACACCAGACACCTCAAAGACTGGGAACAAACATCAGAATAGAGACGGGGTGCTATTTCTGTGCTCTAACGGACACTAAAAGGTGACCGCCAGAGCATGTTCACTTATTTTAACCACGTGGTAGTACCCCAAGTAGTGTTGTTGTCTCACAGCTTTCGGGTCTGTGGTTTGAGCTTGAGTTTTGGGTTAGGGTCTGTGTGGAGTGTTGCACGTTCCCTTTTGGCTCTTTTGTTGTCTTTCACACCTCACACAACCCAGACAAGATGCCAGTAGCCTCGCATTGCTTGGAGGTGGGAGTGTGTGTGTGGCCCTGTGATAGGCTGGCGGTCCAATTCAGTCTGTGTCCTCCAAGTCCCACTCCGTGCTCCTGAGAATGAATGTGTTTGGATTTTAACATATCCAAGCGCTCTAGCAGCCCAACTTTCAAACCCACATATGATTTCAGGAAGGAGAGGAAAACTACATTGGTGTAGTATTGAGCACATCCACCTCACAACAAGAAGGTCCAAGTAGGCTGTATGTTCTCTTCATAGCCTGTGTGGGTTTCCATCTGGGTATCCGGTTTCCTCCCACAGTTCAAAAGCATGCATGTTTGACCAATTGCCTGTTTTAAATTGTGGATGTAAGTGTGAATTATGATGTGTGGTGTCTTGACCTTGCACTGGTTTGGTGAGCTACTCGGGGTCCTCGTTCAGAGTCGGTTAAGATAGGCTTCATCCTCCTATTCCAGCTAATAAGGGTGAGCTAGTGTATGGACAATGGGTTTGATTATGACTAATTTACCACTCAGTTGGTTTTGGTTGTGGGTGAGTGGTCAGAGGGTTGTGGGTTCGAGTCCCAATGCTACCAGGATAAGAAGAGACGAGGCTCGAGCCACTTCATTTGTTTATGCTGAAGTTGCTAGACTTGCCAATGTGTGTGTGTGTGTGTGTGTGTGTGTGTGCTCACCTCCTCCAGTGCAGTCACCGTGTTCCGACAGTGCACCATTCTCGTGGTGAAGTTCGAGGCTGTGGGTGACTTATAATCTTCATTCGTCTCAGCCACGAACTCAGCCACCGTGATCTGCTCCGGCATTGTACTGTATATTCCTCTTTGTTTTGAAACGCAGCTCGGGTTTAATCCCACAACCTCGGGTTTAATCCCACCAGTCCGGGTTTAATCCCAAAACCTGTTTTCTATTGATGCAGAAAGTCAGTTTAAGAAAAGAGGCGCGTCCCGGAGTGTGTGGACCATCACTGGGTTCTGTATATAGAGAAGAGAATTGGACTCATCGGTACATCTCTCTCTCTCTCTCTCTCTTTATTTCTTTCTCTCCCGGCAGCAGATGCGTCTTTCCCCTCCGCCGTGTGTCCTTCACTCTGTCGGTAGATATCGCGCCAAGCAAGACCTCGTGTAGATCCACCCAAAGTAGTTTTCTGGGTCCGTCCCGGCCGTATGAAACCGTCCGGAAGAGTGAGAGCAGATCGATGGCTGCACTTGCACTCCGCCGCCGGTCAATTCAATGGAAGTGCAAAAATTACGACCACCACCACCACCCCCCCCTTAAAAAAAAAAAAAAAAAAATGAAGGTGGAAGCGCTTCAATGGGAAAGCGCTGACCAATGACAGACTAGGCCCGCCAGGTTTCAGCCAATCAGATGAGACGTGGGTGCGACTTCTGAACCACAACCGTAGGAGTGGGAGCGTCTTTTTTTTTAAGGTGGAGACGAGTGAAGAAAATCCCGAGTGTTCCCAGATAAACATGAAAATCTTGTAACCCTTTCAAGTTATATCAAAATATTTCGAAGGACAATTGTTCTGGAGAATACACACAGCTACCACTGAACTCACGAGCAGGTGTGTGTGTGTGTGTGTGTGTGTGTGTGCGTGTATATATGTGTGTGTGTGTGTGTGTGTGTGTGTGGGAAATAATACATGAAGGTCATGTGATTCCAGTGACTTCACCTTTTTAATGGTATGTTAGGGATTTTTAATTCTCATGTTTCTGACCAGGACATTATATCCTCACTCACTCACTATTTTGCCAAACCGCATAATCCTATTGTCCAAGGGATTCTGAAGCCTATCTCTGCCAACATGGGAGAATGAAGGGTACACCCTGAACAATCCACGAGAACATTAGAAGGTCACGGCACATTCATTCATTCACTAATTCATTAATTTCCTAAACTATTTAATCCTAACTAGGGTCATGGGGTGGCTGGTGCCCATCGCAGCCGACTCTGGGCGAGAGCGGAGTACACCCTGGACAGCTTGCCAGGCCATCGCAGGGGGCCACGACACACACTTGTGGGCAATTTGGAGCAGCCAGTGAACCTAATGTGCATGTCTTTGGTCAGAGGGACCTGGAATTACCTGAAGGAAATTCATGCAAGCACAAGGATAACAGGCAAACCCAACACAGAAACACCCTTTGCCAAGCCCAGGACTCAAACCTTCTTGCTGTGAGGCGGATGTGCTCACCACAATTACTCAGTAATACAGTATTATTGTAAAACCCCAGTGCAGCTAACTGGGTTATCAAAGGCGGGCCATGTCTCTCACTGTCTCTGGTGAGAGGCATGTAAAAGAACCATTGCTGACTTTCGTAAAGAGTAGCTGCAAAGTCGTCAGCGTGTTTCTGTCCCTTGCTAAAAAGGGTTGTGACAGGACGGGCATCCGACATAAAAACCTCTGCCAAATCAAATGTGCGAATCAGATGATTCGCTGTGGCGACTCCCGAGTAAAAGGGAAAAAGCCAAAAGGAAGACAGACAGTATTATTGTAAAAGTGTACAAAGTAACTGTGTCTATTTTCATGCATGAAGGAGTTGGTGTTTCCAGACCTTTGATTAGTGTTACCTGAATATCATAATAAATATGATCGAAAATGTGATCCAAAATCACGATTTAAGTGAAAAAACTTTCCATGTGATTTGATAGCAGAAAAAAAAACAAGTCCTACAGTATCAACACACCATAATTATGTAAAAATTAAAATAAAATAATATTAATCAAACATGGTGTCCGTGATGGACAAACCCTGGTGAGTACAGAAGTCCAACAACAAAACACTATTCGGGTTCAGAATTGAGAGGACATACCTACTGATCACACCCTTCCAGGTCACACTATTGTTCCCACATGAGCATTGAAGTCTCCCAGGACAACTACTGAGTCCCCCAGGGAGCGTTCTCCAACACACACCCGAAAGACTCCAAGAAGGGTGGGTACTCTGAACTGTCATTGGTGCATAAGCACGAAAAAACAGTCATGACCCCCACACACACACACACACACACACACACACACACACACACACACACACAAACCGGAGGCGGAGGGAAGCTACTCTTTCACCAATCAGGGAGAACCCCAACGTGCAGGCACCAAGACGGGGGCAACAAGGATGCATATACCGGCTCACCGCCTCTTCCCATGAGCAACTTCAGAATGAAATAAGGTCCAGCCCCTCTCGAGATGGGTGGTCCCACAACCCAAGTTATGTGTTGGGGTGAGTCCAACTATATCTAGTCGGTATCTCTCCACCTCACGCACCAGCTGAGGATCCTTCCCGTCCGAGAGGTGTCATTCCATGTACTAAGAGTTAGAGTTAGTTGCCGAGGATCAATCCAACAGAACCCATACCACTCAACTCACACTGCACCTGATCCCTATAGCCCCTACCAGAGGTGGGAGGTTTTTGAAAAAGCTGAACCAGAGGATGTGTTCCAATTATCATGGAATCACACTCCTCAGCCTGCCCGGGAAAGTCTATACGGGGTGTTGGAGAGGAGTATCCGATCGATAATTGAACCTCAGATTCAAGAGGAACAATGTGGTTTTCATCCTGGCTGCGGCACTCTCGACCAGCTCTAAATGCTCTACAGGATCCTGTAGGGCAGGGGTCACCAACATTTTTGAAACTGAGAGCTACTTCACGGTTACTGAATCATACGAAGGGCTACCAGTTTGATACGCTCTTCTGAAATAACAAATTTGCTCAGTTTGCCTTTAGTTATACATTATTTATAATGATTAGTAATACTCACCTATGTAAAGACACTGATCATGTTAATGATTTCTAACAATGATTATCAAAAATGACAACAAGGTGGGAAACAGATATCAATATTCAACACTTTATCTCTATTAATCACAGTATTTGTTACATTTTCAGATGATCACTTACATCACTACATTGTAGCAAAAAATATCCCATTTGCACAAGCCACTGACATGCCCTGTTAACAAATCATGAACTATGTTGCAACATGTTTCAAAAAGTTAACAATTTTGTAATCTGTAACAAAATCAACTTACATTTTTTTAAATATGTAATACATTTTTATTTCACATTTTGAACTAATGGCCAAGTCTGTGTTATGTTTAACAAAATTATAACTTTTAAATGTCATGAACACACTTTTAAATTGAACACAATTCTTCAATATTTTAATTCAACTTTGCCATGGCACTACCATGTTGCCACTGACTACATCTGGTATCCGTGCTTGGTTAGTGGAAGACTGGCATTGCATGCTGTTCACCAGTGTGTTGTAATCTGGTGTGTAACTTGACACTGCAACTGTGAGTGAGTCTCTCAGATGTGCATCAGTGAGGCGTGTTCTGTGTTTGTTTTGATGAAGTTCATGTCAGAAAATGCTGATTCACAGAGATAGGTTGAGCCAAACAGGCTGGCAACCTTCATGGCTGCTGTGCATACTCCACTGTACTTCTCTGTGTCAACAAAGGCGCCAAAAGTTTGGTGCAGCCTGGTAGGCTTTGAGATGGAGATCATTTTGCAATGTTATAATTTCCAATCTCCACCTGTCCAGCATCCAAGTTGAACGTTGCACTTAACTGCTCAGCAAAGCATGTTGTGTCCCCATTCATGAAAGGGTTGGAAATGAAGAACACACATGGTTCAAGCTGATGAAGGTCACAAAACCTATTCTCAAACTCTTGCCCAAGTCTGTTTATTACTTCAATGTACTTTTCTGCCACTTTTCAAATGTCTCAGATGCAGAAGCATTGTCTTTCAGCACTGACTGCACAGAGGAAAGTGCAGAACTTTTTTCTCTGTAAATCTGCAGAGAATGCATTCATTTGGCTTTAAATGCATTTAAGCACTTATCATATCGACAACAGTCTTACCTTTGCCTTGCAGCTGGCAGTTCAGGAGGTTTAGTTTCCCAGTAATGTCCACCAAAAATGCAAGGTCAAGTGTCACTCTGTGTCCTCTAGCAGTGAGACATCTTCGCCTTTGGACTGCATGAACTCTTTGATTTCACGCAAAAAGAGACAAAAAGCGATGCAAAACTTCGTCCTCTGCTGAGCCATCTGATTTCTGTGTGTAGCAGTAGGTCCCCATATTCTGCTGACATCTCCTCTAATAGTACCTTGAAAATCCTGTGCTGCTTTGCTTTGGGCGGATGTTGTTTATGATTTTTCACAACAGAGTCATCACGTGCCCAAAGCCGATCACTTTCGCACCTAGCGCCTGCTGGTGAATGATGCAATGGTAATGCAGAAATTTGGGGAAGTCTGGGTCACGTTTACAGTGAGCGATGAAACCTGTCTGTCGGCCGACCATAGCAGGAGCCCGTCTGTTGTCACCGCTACCAGCTTTTTCCAATGGCACCTTTTTTTCTGCACGAAAAACTCCTTCACCGTGTTATAAATGTCAACTCCTCTCGTAGTTGTCTTTAAGGGCAGTAGTGTCAGGAGTTCTTCTTTTGTGGAGAAATCATTAAACACCATCCGGATAAAAACCAATAACTCGCTGTACTGCTGCTGTCCACGGACTCATCGCACTGGAGGCTAAACCACTTGCACTTCGCCAGATCCTGCTCCAACTGATCGACCAAGTTACTGGACATAGCTGATACTCGTCTTGCCATCGTAGATGCCCCCAGTTAGACGTCGGAAAGAAGTGGAGATTAGGTCGCTTCCATTTTCGTCTTTAAATACAGTGTTAGCAATTAATAACATCGCTTCTTTGACAACTTCTCCATCTGTAAATGCCTTTTTTTCTTGATCCCAGAAAATGTGTAGCTCTAAACGCAGGCTTGGTTGCTTTTTGTGAGTTTTGGCCGGCCTCGTAAAAAAAAGACTGTTGCTTACCCAGGCGGTCTTTAGCTCACGGGCTTTTTCTGCCCGTAGAGGGCGCTTACTGCAGGTGGATATTTATCATGGTAGCTTTTTGTGACACGTATTGAAATGTCTCTCCACATTGTGCCGTTTGCTGTCGCCACGGTGATCCCGCCAAATCAGACACACGCGAGTTTCTTTACAGTCGTAAAAAGAACTCCTCTTCCCATTCACTGTGAAAGAGATCGTTTTCTTTCTTTTTCTGCCATGTTTTTGGGGTATGAAAGTGCATACAGCGCCCGCTAGCTTACTCTCCACATCCCACAAGCTCTACTTTACTGCCCATAGGTAAATATTGTGCGCGTTAACCTTAAAAGTATTTTTAAGATAGTATTTTTTAAATCTATATACATACAAGTGTGATTAAAAAAATAATAGCAACAGAACAAAATTAATTTTTAGACGCAGCTCTCTATGAGATGTGCTATTTTTGGAACAGGCCCGCGGGCGACTCATGTGGTCCTTGCGGGCGACCGGGTGCCCGCGGGCACCGTGTTGGTGACACCTGCTGTAGGGGGCTATGGGAGTTTGTCAAATCTGTCCACATGTGTTTTGTGGATTTAGAAAAGGCTTTCAACCATGTCCCTCGGGCTATCTTGTGGGTCGTGCTCCGGGAGTACGGCATTACAGACCCATTGCTATGAGCCATTCGGTGTCTGTATCACCGGAGCCAGAGCTTGGCCCACATTGGTAACAACAGGTCAAATTTATTTCCGGTGAGAGTTGGAGTCCACCAAGGCTGTCCTTTGTCACCAATTCTGTTCATAATTTTTATGGACAGAATTTCTAGGCGCAGCCGTGGCATTGAGGGGCTCTCAGTTTACCAGTCAATCTACATTTCAACCCTCACCTATGATCACGAGCTTCAGGTAGTGACCAAAAGAACAAGGCTGCGGATACAAGCAGCTGAAATGAGCCTCCTTTGCCTGGGTGGTAGGGCTCTCCCTTAGAGAGAGGGAGATAAGCTCAGCCATCCAGGGGGAGCTCGGAGTAGACTCGCTGCTCCTCCGCATTGACAGCCTCAGATTGACAGCCACAGATTGCAATGCCTCCAAGATGTCGACCTGGTGTGATGTTTTGGCCATGTCCAACTGGGAAGAGACCCTGGTGTTGACCGAGAACACGCTGGATGAATTATGTTTCTTGGCTGGTCTGAGAATGCCTCAGGGTCCCCCCGGAAGAGCTGGAGGAAGTGGCTGAGGAAAGGGACGTCTTGACCTCATTGCTTAGGCTGCTGCACCCGCGATCTGCCCCCAGATTAAGAGGAGGAAGATGATGATGATGATTAATTAATTTGAATGCAAATTATAAATATTAAGAAAGTCTTGTGCATGTGCATGAATATCTATATACTCATTCACTCATTTGCCAAATCTCCTTATCCTACTAGAGTCGCAGGGGTGCTGGAGCCAATCTCAGCCGACACTGGATGAAGATGGGGTGGACCCTGAACAGCTACCTAGACTGTCACCGGTCCAACACATATATACAACCATCAACACTTACATCCACACCCAAGGGCAATTAGCCTAATGTGCATGTCTTTGTATTGTGGATGGAAACCAGAGTACCTGGAGGAAACTTCCGCACCCACAGGGAGAACATGCAAACTCCACACAGAAACTCTTGAGCACAGAACCTACTTGCTGTGAGGCCAACATGCTAATGACTACGCCACCATGTGGCCATTAGTCACTGATAATGCAAAAATGTAATATTGATCAATAACAGCATCAACTTGAATGATTTGAATTTATCTTCTACAAAGACATTATGAGATAATTAATCTCATAGATAGCTTTGCAGGTTCTATGTAAGAAATGTACGCCATGCTTATTGTCAAACACCGATGGGTTCTCTGAGATTCATTGCATGAGGTATTAAGACAAGGTCCTGTTGATACAATGCTTAATTTAGTCAGAGAAGAATATTGAGGAAATATTCCAGACATGTTTCCTTTTTTATTATTATTATTCCTTCACACCTCATGATGTTGTGAATCGAGATAAACGACTGGACTTTGTGTTATAACAGCAGGGGTGAGAGGATGTCGGATTTTAATGAACAAAGCCTGTTAGAGAAGTGAGCCGAGCATTACGGCCTCCCGCTTCCACAACAAAAGATTAATTAAAATGATAATGAGATGAGAACCACAATCTTGATTACAGCCCGCTTCACAAAAGCAGGCCCTCCCAATTATAGCCAGACCTATCATCATTACACAGGGCTGTTTAATGTGTGCATACAGTCAACTGCTATTTCAAACTAGCATAAACGTTAAATTATTCGGTTGCAAGCGCTACCATTTAGAACAAGTTAGTACATGATGAAATTAAAAATTTCACTGTAATTGGGTGAGCAAGGTGTGTATGTCCCAGATGGTGTGCCCCCCCCCACAACCCCCGTCCGGTAAAAGGAAAAACTCTGAAGGAACCTCCAATTCAAGTCTCTGCAGCCATGCAGCCATGTCCAATTATGGATAAGGTTTCTGGAGTAAATGTTGAAAAATCAATAGTCAATGTTCCTAAGCAGCTTGCATGGGTTTCCACTGGGTACTCTGCTTTTCTCCCACAGTCCAAAGACAGCCACATCGGCTGAGATAGACCCTAGCATCCCTGTGAACCTAATTGTATTAAGTGGTGACTGAATGGGTAAGTGGGCAGTGATGGCCTAGTGGTATAGATGCTGGATCATTGATCCTAAGATTAGGGGTTCAAGGCCCACTCACCACAGGTTGTCACTGTCCCCCCAGTGCAGCTAGCTGGGTTATCTAAGGCTGGCCATGCCTCTCACTGTCTATTGTGAGAGGCATGTAAAAGAACCATTGCTGAATTTCAACAAGAGAAGGCTGCATAGCGTATTTCCACCCTGCGATGTACTCTGTCCTCGCCCGGAGTCGGCTGGGATGGGTGCCATCCTCCACGTGACCCTAATTAGGATTAAGCCGTTACAGAAGATGATGATGAACTGAATGGTTAAATGAGTGGTACAGTAGGTCCTTCTTGCATTTTTTTTTCTACGAAAGAGTTCACATGATCAAAAAAGTTTTTAAGGTGATCTCAGATACTTTGGTGGGGTGGTGGTTAGGGGGCTGGGCTCATGATCGAAAGGTCATCGGTTCGAATTCCCATATTCCCATTAGACCACTACTGTGCAACAACCCTTGGGCAAGGTCTTAACCACAAGTGTGCCTGTGTCCACACAGCAGTAGAAATGGGTAACCCGACCATGACGAGGTCTATATTGACAGCAGACAGGACATTACGCAGTTTTATTTCAAAGTACCCTCTTAATATTACTTTTGCTTCTATGATTAATTATCCTCTCATAGCAGTGCTCACTAAAATGGGTTGATGCATGTATAATTAAATGAGTTTTAATTATGGGTTCTGTATTTTTGTGAATGTAGGTGTTTTAGTAAATTCTTAAATTTTTTATAAACCTTGACCTTTTTATGTAGAAGCTGACAACTCAGCATTGTGGATGTAATGTGTAGAGGCTGAACTAATTGATAAACACCGAAAGGATACTTCAAGCAAGTTTTCACAAATCTTTTGCACTCAAGGTCGCTTTTAGTAATAATGATAATAATAATAGTAATAATAATTGTCAGCACGGTGGTGCAGTGGTTAGTAGATTTACCTCACCTCCGGCCTGGGTTTGATTCCCTGGCTCAGGAGTTTCAGTAAAGAGTTTGTATGTTCTCCCTGGGCTTGCATGGGTTTTCTTCGAAAACTGTACTCCGGTTTCCTCCCACAGTCCAAAATCATGCACAGTAGGCTAATTGGCTGTTCCAATTTGTCTCTATATGTGAGAGTGAGTGAATGGTTGTGTGTTGGCCCTGCGATGGCCTCGCAAGCTCTCCATAGTGTATCCCACTTACACCCAGAGTCGGCTGTGATAGGCACCAGCCAAATGGGTTATCAAAGGCCGGCCATGTCTGTCACTGTTTGTGGTGAGAGGTTCATGTAAAAGAACCATTGCTGACTTTCATCAAGAGGAGATGCATAGCCTTCAGCATGTTCCTGCCCTGTGGTGGCCTTACAAGCCATCCAAGGTGTACTCTTCCCTCACGCAGTGTCGGCTGAGGTGAGAACCTGCCTCCCCCAACCCTAATTAGGATTAAGCGGTTCAGAATGAAGAATGAATACTTTACAGATGTGTTCAGTTTTGCACATTACACATGTAATGGAAAGTATAAACACATGACGACATGTCAACATGTGAAAATCAAATATTCATATGGAAGGAAGAAAAAACAAGCAGAATTAAAGACATGCATTGCATGAGAAATGAAATTTGAATGTAAATGAATCGTGTGAATAAATATCACATTAAACCAAATGAAATATTATTATATAATGTACGACTAATACTATTATTAATATTATAAATAAGAAGAAAAGAAGACTGATGGTTTAGTGGTTAGCACTGACACATCACACTATGTACACCCTGAACAGCTCGCCAGACCATCTCAGAGCCAACACATGTACAACACAGTGATAAACAACAATCAATCCTCACGTCCACACCTAGGGGCAATATGGAACAGCCAATTAGCCTAATGTGCATGTCTTTGGACTGTGGGAGGAAACTGAATTACCAAGAGGAAACTCCACACAGAACACAGAAATGCCCTCACTGAGCCTAAGACTTCAACCGAGGAGTTGCTTGTTGTGAGTTGGATGTGCTAACCTCTATGGTACAATGGCGCCTTACAATAAAAACATGCATGTTATATTTATTGGGCAATCCAAAAAGTCAGCAGGGATTGATTTCCCCTCCAGATTTCCCTATGACCTTGACAGGTGAGCAGTATGGCCAATGTGATGAAACGGTGCATAAAATCATCTGCAGTACATGTAACCAAAATAACCAAAAACTTAACAGGTCCAATTCCCAGCTGGGATGTTTCTGTGTGGAGTTTGCATGTTTTTCCTGTGCTTGCATGGGATTCCTCCGGGTACTCCGGTGTCCTCCCACCGTCCAAAAACAATCCCAGTAGGATAATTAGCTGATCTAAATCACCCCTAGGTTGTGTGAGTCTTGTCCAGGGTGTATCTTGCCCTCGCCCAGAGACAGCTGATATGAACTGTATATATATATATATATGTGTGTGTGTGTGTGTGTGTGTGTATATATATATATATATATATATATATATATATATATATATATATATATATATATATATATAAAAAAGATAAGATAAAATACAGCTTTATTAATCTCACAATGGAGAAATTCACTGTTACAGGCTCTTGAGGTACCATCAGTAGGGGGTGCAAAAATAGATACAAATACAAACATACACACATACATATATTATATAAGTAAATAAATAAATAGATACATAAATAGTATAAATTAATAAACAATAAAAGAAAAGAAGGGAACAACTTTGTAGACTGGCCTATATTCAAGTGTACATGTATCTGAGGGCAGAGTAGATGGGTTGATATGGTTCACAGTCAGTGGGGTAGATGTGGTTGATTAAAGTGCACGGGGTTTTTATTGCACATAACCGGTATTTTCACAGACAGTTACAAAGTGGCGTTGTACAGTCTGACAGCGGTGGGAATGAACGACCTGCGGTAGCGCTCCTTCCTGCACTGAGGATGTCTCAGTCGTCCACTGAAGGAGCTACTCAGCTTCTCTACAGTCTGGTGCAGTGGGTGAGAGCTGTTGACCATAGATGGATGTGAGCTTTGCTACCATCCTCCTCTCTCCCACCACCTTCACAGAGTCCAGTGGGCAGCCTAGGACAGAGCTGGCCCTCCTGACCAGCTTGTTCAGTCTCTTTCCGTCCCGCTCTGTGCTGCCCGGGGCCCAGCAGATGGCAGTGTAGAGGATTGCAGAGGCTACCACAGAGTCATAAAAAGTCCTGAGCAGAGGTCTGCATACGCCGAAGGACCTGAGTCTCCTCAGAAGGTGAAGGCGACTCTGGCTCTTCTTGTACAGGGCGTTGGTGTTGCGGGACCAGTCCAGTTTATTGTTAAGGTGAACGCCCAGGTATTTGAAACTGTCCACTCTCTCAATGTCCTGTCCCTGGACGTTCACTAGTGAGTGTGTGTGTGTGTGTGTGTGTGTGTGTGTGTGTGTGTTAGAGTGCTTCTTCTGAAGTCGACCACCATCTCCTTCGTCTTCCTAGTGTTCAAGCACAGGTGGTTGCGCTCACACCAGTACACGAAGTCAACGATGACCAACCGGTACTCCTGCTTGTTCCCTTCTGACACACGGCCCACAATGGCGGAGTCGTCCGAGAACTTCTGGAGGTGGCAGCTGTCTGTGCTATAGATGAAGTCCGAGGTATAAATGTTGAAAAGGAAGGGTGAGAGGACGGTGCCCTGTGGTGCCCCCGTGCTGCAGACTGCCACCTTTGACTTACAGCCGCGCAGCCACACGTACTGTGGACGGTTAGTAAGGTAGTCGATAATCCAGGCAGCAAGATGCCCGTCCACTCCCATGTCCTCCAGCTTCCCCCGCAGAAGCTCTGGCCTGATGGTGTTGAAGGTGCTGGAGAAGTCAAAGAACATGACCCTCACAGCGCTGCCAGCGATCTCCAGGTGGGTGAGTGCCCGCTGCAGAAGGTAGATGACGGCGTCTTCTACCCCGATGTTGGGCCTATAGGCAAACTGCAGTGGGTCGAGGGTGGGGCTCACCATAGAGCGGAGGTGTTCGAGGAGGAGCCTTTCCATGGTCTTCATAAGGTGGGAGGTCAGGGCGACAGGTCTGTAGTGGGCTGGTTCCTTCGTTTGAGCTGTTTTGGTAGCCGGAACCACACAGGAGGTCTTCCACAGGACGGGAACCTTCTCCAGGCTGAGGCTCAGGTTGTACAGGTAGCATAGTACCTCACAGAGCTGGTCTGCGCAGGTCCTCAGCAGCCTGGAACTGATGCCATCTGGTCCTTCAGATTTCCTCTGATTTAGTTGCCTCAGCTGTCTCCTCACCTGGTCTGACGTGGGGTGGGGGTGGGGGAGGGGGGCTGCAGAGGGAGGGGGATGTGTCTGTTGGGCTGTCATCATCATCATCATCATCTTCCACTTAGTCCAGGGTCGGGTTGTGGGGGCAGAAACCTAAGCAAAGCGGTCCAGACGTCCCTCTCCTGAGCCACTTCCTCCAACTCTCCTGGGGGGACACCGAGGCAGTCCCAGACAAGCCGAGAGACATAGTCCCTCCAGCGTGTTCTAGGTCGACCCCGGGGTCTCTTCCCGGTTGGACATGCCCGAAACACGACACCAGGGAGGCGTCCGGGGGGGCATTCTGACCAGATGCCCAAGCCACCTCAACTGGCCCCTCTCAATGCGGAGGAGCAGCGGATCCAGAAAATGAATGAATGTAACAATAAACACGTCACAATAATAACACATGTACAGTAACATCATCATCATCATCATCATCATCATCTTCTTCCGCTTAGTCCAGGGTCGGGTCGCGGGGGCAGCAACCTTAGCAAAGAGGTCCAGACATCCCTCTCCCGAGCTATTTCCTCCAACTCTCCCGGGGGGACACCGAGGCGGTCCCAGACAAGCCGAGAGACATAGTCCCTCCAGCGTGTTCTAGGTCGACCCCGGGGTCTCTTCCCGGTTGGACATGCCCGAAACACCACACCAGGGAGGCGTCCGGGGGGCATTCTGACCAGATGCCCGAGCCACCTCAACTGGCCCCTCTCAATGCGGAGGAGCAGCGGATCTACTCCGAGCTCTCCCCGGATGGCGGAGCTTCTCACCCTATCTCTAACAGCAGAGGCTGCAGCGATCCGTCTGTCGATCTCTCACTCCATCCTTCCCTCACTCGTAAACAAGACCCCAAGATACTTAAACTCCTCCACGTGGGGCAGGACCTCATTCCCGACCCGGAGGGTGCATTCCACCATTGTCCGACTGAGAACCATGGCCTCGGACTTGGAGGTACTGATCTTCATCCCGGCTGCTTCGCACTCAGCTGCAAATCGCTCCAATGAGAGCTGGAGGGCTCGACTTGATGAAGCCAAAAGGACAACATCATCCGCAAAAAGCAGAGACGATATCCGATGGCCACCAAACCAGAACCCCTCATCGCCTCGACTGTGCCTAGAAATTCTGTAATTTTCGATATATATATCGAAATTAATTTGTCCCGAGGGCGAGTTCACAAGTGGAAACGTTCATTAGATGAAACAAAAATTCCCGTCAGAAACAATCAAAAACTAAGTCCAATTAACCTCACACAAACATGTATTTTTGACGTAATATATTTAAGATAAACATGTAACAATTAAGGACACCGGTATCCTGGTGGTATAGGGCACTGGATCGGTGATGGTAAGGTTGAGGGTTCGAATCCCACTCTCCACAAGGTTGTCTCTGTCCCTCCAGTGCAGCTAACTGGGTCATCAAAGGCCGGCCATGTCTCTCATTGTCTATGGTGAGAGGTTCATGTAAAAGAACCATTGCTGACTTTCGTAAAGAGTAGCTGTAAAGCCGTCAGCGTGTTTCTGTCCCTTGCTAAAGGGTTGTGTCAGGAAGGCCATCCGACGTAAAAACCTCTGCCAAATCAAACGTGCGAACCATTCACTGTGGCGATCCCTGATAAAGGGGAAAAAGCCAAAAGTTAATCTCATGTAACAATAAAGAGGCAGTGGTGGCCTAGTGGTATAAGTGGTATAGGGTGCTGGATCGCTGATCCTAAGGTTGGGGGCTCAAGTCCTACTCTCCACAAGATTGTCATTGTCCCCCCACAGCCGCTAACTGGGTTATCAAAGGCCGGCCATGTCTCTCCCTGTCTATGGTGTGAGGTTCATGTAAAAGAACCAATTCTGAAAGAATAGCTGCAAAGCCATCAGCATATTTCGGTCCTGCAATGGCCTGGCGAGCCTGGAGTTGGCTGGGATAGGTGCGAGCCTCTCTGCAACCCTAATTAGGATTCAAAGGTTACAGAAAATGAATGAATGTAACAATAAACACGTCACAATAATAACACATGTACAGTAACATCATCATCATCATCATCATCATCATCTTCTTCCGCTTAGTCCAGGGTCGGGTCGCGGGGGCAGCAACCTTAGCAAAGAGGTCCAGACATCCCTCTCCCGAGCTATTTCCTCCAACTCTCCCGGGGGGACACCGAGGCGGTCCCAGACAAGCCGAGAGACATAGTCCCTCCAGCGTGTTCTAGGTCGACCCCGGGGTCTCTTCCCGGTTGGACATGCCCGAAACACCACACCAGGGAGGCGTCCGGGGGGCATTCTGACCAGATGCCCGAGCCACCTCAACTGGCCCCTCTCAATGCGGAGGAGCAGCGGATCTACTCGAAGCTCTCCCGGATGGCGGAGCTTCTCACCCTATCTCTAAGGGAGAACCCGCCACCCGGCGAAGGAAGCTCATTTCAGCCGCTTGTATCCGTGATCTTGTTCTTTCGGTCATTACCCAAAGCTCGTGACCATAGGTGAGGGTTGGAACGTAGATCGACTGGTAAATTGAGAGCTTCGCCTTGCGGCTCAGCCCCTTTTCACCACAACAGACCGGTACAGCCACCGCTTAACAGCAGACGCTGCAGCGATCCGTCTGTCGATCTCTCGCTCCCTCCTTCCTCACTCGTAAACAAGACCCCAAGATACTTAAACTCCTCCACTTGGGGCAGGACCTCATTCCCGACCGGAGGGTGCATTCCACCATTGTCCGACTGAGAACCATGGCCTCGGACTTGGAGGTACTGATCTTCATCCCGGCTGCTTCGCACTCAGCCGCGAATCGCTCCAATGAGAGCTGGAGGGCCCGACTTGATGAAGCCAAAAGAACAACATCATCCGCAAAAAGCAGAGACGATATCCGATGGCCACCAAACCAGAACCCCTCATCGCCTCGACTGCGCCTAGAAATTCTGTCCATAAAAATTATGAACAGAATCGGTGACAAAGGACAGCCTTGGCGGACTCCAACTCCCACAGTAACATTAATACTGTAATTAACAACAAATAATAAAACAATAAACAATACAGTAAGTGCGTCTGAACTTAAGAATAGCACTTAACATTAATTTACACTACAAATTTTTTTACTTTTTATTTATTTATTAAATAATAAAAAAAATTTTTAACTGTTTTTATTTCACCTCACTAATTTTGATCACTTGTCTTCTTGCTTGGCCGCACTCCCATCACCACTGATCTCTTTCGACTTTATCCACAATAGGAGAAGCCTGTCCATCTCATCATTGAGTCCTGATCTTTCCTCAGATAAAATAGTAACCCTGTTTACTCTGTTTAATACTCTTCAACATGGCCTTCTGTTTGAGAATTGTACAGATGGTCCATGAGTTCTTCCCAAACTCCTTACACAGGTCAGCCACGCGGACTCCTTTTTCATGCTTATCTATGATTTAAAGCTTCGTTTCAAGAGGAATCGATTTTCTGCACTTGAATACATCAGCCACCTTCTTACGACCCATCTTAGAAACACTGGGATATGCACAATAAAAAGTAAGGCTGAAAAAGTCACAAAATCCAAACCGCAGAAAAGAAAAACTTTTGTGCTCCTGCACGTGACAAATGCCGCTTTATAAGTGTGACTGCGCATCCTCTACATTAGGTGGCAGTGGCGCTCTCACTGTGTTTTCGATGGGGGGGGAGAGCACCGAGCAAACGATACTGCAGTACGTAAACACTATTTATCGTCGCGGGGTTGTTTTTTTCTTCCTATAGGGGGCAGAACAGAAAATAATTGAGAAGCAATGTACAAGGCATTCTCGGAGCACAGGAAGTAATACAAGGCTAATTAACCTGGAAAAGCCATTTCCCCAGCTGAGCTCGTAAGTAGAAAATTTGCTGATTTGCACATTTTTTTGTGGGATCGAGCCCCCCCCCCCTACATCCAGTGTGTGTATATATATATATATATATATATATACTCACTTAATCCTGATGCAGTCAGAGGGAACCTATCTCAGCAGGGTACACCCAGAATAGGCTATCATGGGGCCAGCATACACTCACCACCATTCATACCGCGAAGCAATTTGGAACAGCCAATGATCCTAATGTGCATGTCTTTGTGTTGTGGGAAGAAACCAGGGTTCCTGGAGGAAACCTGTGAAAGCACAGCAAGAGCATGCAAACCACACAAAAACATCTTCACTGGATTGAGACTTGAACCCAGGGTCTTATTGTTTTGAGGTAAACATGCTGACCACAATACCACTGTGCCATGTGTCAACAACACTTTACGTAAACACTAACAGACTATACAATCAATACAGACAATGCATAATATAACAAACACTAAATTCTTTAAAACAAGTTTGCTGTAGTGCAGTATTATGATAATATACACTCTATTTATTGATGCTCTGTAGCCTTCTTCTTCCAGAAGGGAGAAGTGCGTTTGATCGCTCTTGATGCTACAGGTTGTTTTCGGGTCAGTGTTCTCAATAACAGCAAAACATGACCCGTTGATGGGCTGAACAATCTTCTCCACTCGCTGCAGTGCTTTTCTGTCAGAGCTGGAGCACTTTCAATACCAGAATGCTCATTCTGATGCTGTGAGAGGTTTTATTCCCTACTTTCTACCCACATGAGCTGTTTTACCTAATGACTGATTGCCTTGCGTATTCACTGGGGGATAGATACTCTGGAGTGACTTCCTATTGGGGGAAATGTTTGGTTAGTTTCTTTTGCATCTAACTGTAATTATGCTCTTATAATCATATTTATTTTGATGTTTCATCATTGAGTTCTAATTTCTTTTAGACTTTTTCTAGTTATAATGCCCTTCATCATTGGATGATGTTTCCCATGACAGTTATAAATATTATTTCTTAGATCCCTCTAAAGAACCTAGGAGAGGTGTGAAATAATGAGCTACACTACCAGTCAGATGTTTGGGCACACCTCCTAGTTCAGTTAGAATGATTGGGTGTGTGCAGACCTTTGACTGGTACTATATGATATAACAGCTCATTCATTCATTTTCTGAACCGCTTAATCCTACTCAGGGTCGCAGGAAGGCTGGCACCCATCTCAGGCAACTGTGGGTGAGGGCAGAGTACACACTGGACAGCTCTCCAGGCCATCATCGTAAGGCAGAAACATGTTGACGGCTACACAACTTCTCTTGACGAAAGTCAGCAATTGGTCTTTTACATGAACCTCACACCATGGACAGTGAGAGACATAGCCCGCCTTTGATAACCCAGTTAGCTGCACTGGAGGGGACAGTGACAACCTGTTGATAGTGGGGTTGAACCCCCATCTTGGGATCAGTGATCCAGCACCTTTACCATCATGCCACCATGTGTCCTTGTTATAGCAGCTGTTTTGAGCAATTGTTCCCTTCCCAGGCTCAGTTTTATCTTTCTTCTCAAGTTATGCTGCAATCCACTCTGTCCCTGGCATTGTTTTGTTTTAATTAAGCCATATCACAAACATTTATTTCAATCAGTGATGGGTTCATTTTTGAAAGACATCTCGCATTGATGAGGGAAAAATTTAACCACTCCTTACCGTTTTCTCCAGCACATCCCAATGATTTTCAGTAGGGTTAAGGTAAGCCTGCTCTGGCCTTCCCAGGACCTCAGTAGGTGACTGAGTGAGTGAATGAGTGAGTAAAAAACACTGATGAGGAAATCTGTAATCGACATTGTGTTTTGTGTGGTACCATGAACAATAATGCACTGAAGGCTACTCGCCTGGTGGAGGCGCTGAATAGTACCCCAAACTGAACATGGACATGACTATTCAGTGACATCCATCAATCTGATTGTTTTTATATATATATATATATATATATATATATATATATATATATATATATATATTAGTGTGTGTGTGTACCACCAAAAAGCACATGAAATCAAGATTTAATTTTACATATTTGAATCGTTACAGAAGCAGGACAGTTGAGCTCAGTATCCTCCAAGGTTAGCCATTTGCTGTGGAGCTAACAGCATCTTTTTATAGCCTACTCATTCAGAACTTAGTATATACTACACATAAACATTTATAAACTGAGTCAATTATACTCATTCAAAATGTTATTGAATGATGTTATTGAATATGTTATTAAAAAATAACATAAGATGTAAATAAAATAGAAAATGCGTGGAAATGCATGCACACACAGATGCAACAATACAGAACAGTACAGAAGCTCCCCAGCTTACAAATGAGTTAGGTTCCGGACAGAAACACCAGAAAAGCAAACTGAACTGTTTTTTCCATTGCAGGTTTCCTTTCCAGTCTTTTACTGGCATGCAATTATACTGCTGGGTGAACAGAGGCATACTTGTGGTTAAGACCTTGCCCAGGGGTCTTAGCACAGTGGGGGTCTAACTGGGATTCGAGCACATAGCCTCCTGATCATGAGCCCAGAACCCTAACGACTACGCCACCGGCCCCACTTATATATGCATGTATGTATGTATTAATGTTTAATTTCTTATCGACTTAAAAAAATAGACAAAACTGTTCTCCGATCCTGTAATAATTTAGAAAGTCTGTCTGTCTGTCTTCCTTTCGGCTTTTTCCCTTTTACTCGGGAGTCGCCACAGCGAATTCGCACGTTTTCATTTGGCAGAGGTTTTTACGTCGGATGCCCTTCCTGTCACAACCCTTTTTTTTTTTTTTTTAGCAAGGGACAGAAACACGTTGACGACTTTGCAGCCTACTCTTTACGAAAGTCAGCAATGGTTCTTTTACATGCCTCTCACCATAGACAGTAAGAGAGACATGGCCCGCCTTTGATAACCCAGTTAGCTGCACTGGGGGTAATAATTTAGAAAGTCTAAGATTTTATAATGTTCTATCCCTGCAGATTTGTCAAGGATTTGCATAAACCAAAGGCTTTACTAAATGAGCTTCACAGCTTTAGAAATGATCAGGGAACACTGTATTGACTGATTTATTGGAAGAAGCAGAAGCCCATAGGTGCATACAGTATATTAGCAGAGTGGACTCAGTAATGCACACAGAAGCAAAACGTGCAAATCAATTGCATTCAATCACAATGTCAACTTTAATCGTTTTGGCTGCATTGCTTTGGAAATCTCTCTGTCTGCAGCGTGTTACAGTAAATAGTTCCTAGATCCAGGTCTCCTGGATGTGTGCTCCAAAATAACATTCAGGTACACATCACAATCAAAGTATAAACAAAATTCACATAAACAAAGTGAAGTACAAAGCGGTGTAGGCATCGAACACAACGTGTCTTGATCGATTCATGTGTAGAGACTTGTCAGTACTTGTCTAATCTTAGCCCTTATCAGAACCTGAACCTCACACTATCCTCAGCCTAACCTACAACATGTCCTTACTTTAAAATGTAATGATTTATGTGTGGACAGTGGTGGCCTGGTGGTAAAGGTGCTGGATCACTGCTCCTACAGTTGGGGGTTCAAGCCCTGCACTCAACAAGTTGTCACTGTCCCCCCCACCCCACCCCTCCAGTGCAGCTAATTGGGTCATCAAAGGCTGGCCATGTCTCCCACTGTCTATGGTGTGAGGTTCAAGGTAAAGAACCATTGCTAACTTTTAACAAAAGTAGGATGCAAAGCCGTCAGCGTGTTTCTGCCCTGTGATGACCTGGCGAGCTGTCCAGAGTGTACTCTGCCTTCTCCCGGATTTGGCTGGGGTGGGCCTCTCCATGACCCTATTTAGGATTAAGCGCTTACAGAAAATGAATGATTTATGTGTTGAGGTCTCCAGTTTGGTCCCCATAAGGGTGGACTAAAAATAAATAAAAATACCCAGTTTCTCATCAACGCCTTCACCTGGAAATTGGCTGTGCTTTTTTGAGGTTTTTTTTTATATATACATTCAAAACCTTGAAAACCACCTCAGACAAGGTGGAAATTACACAAAACAGTGTTAGGTGGTGTAATTGATTGAAAGATTGGTTTTTGGTTGTTTTTTGGAACTGCAAGGTGACTGTTCCTTTTGACAGTTGTTCAGGGTTTCCGAGTTGAATACAGTCTGTGTTAAATGTAGATCTTCATGTAAAAGACTAGTTATCTAGGGTGTAATGCAGTGCTTCTCAATTATCCAACGGCCGCCGCCTCGCGAGTGACTATAAATAGTATTATTTATCTATAAATTTGTTATTAGTACACCTCTGCATAACATTGAAAACAAAACAAAAAAAGAAAGAAATATGGTTCAAATTACAATAAAGAAAAGCTTCATTAAAATCTGGAATAGAAAAGATTTAAAGTGCGTTGAGTTGAGGGGTTGTTTACTGTACTTCATATCGTTTGCTCGTGTGAAAAACCGCTCCACCATAGCGCGACAATGAGATCGCCACTGCCAATTACTGGAGTGGAGGTGCAATTACAATTAATTTTCGTACATTGTTCCAGATCAGCATGTTCCCCAGGGTCATCCCCCGTATCACACCCCACTATTTGAGAAGCACTGGTGTAACGTATAGCTTCACTTTGCGTATAATTAGTTTTAAAAGCTTTTGGTCATGGACAGTCACTTTATTTCTCTATTTTAAAAAAAGAAAAAGAAAAACCTGGGCTGTACTTAGGTTTTCAAAAAGTTCTGATGATAAATCAGGATTTTTTTTTTTATCCAGCCTTATGTGACTGTATAAACAGATTTAGGTTTCCAAAACATAATAAATACCAGGATCTCTCTCTCTCTCTCTCTCTCTCTCTCTCTCTCTCTCTCACACACACACACACACACACACACACACACACACACACACAGTTATTGGTTCATCAGGTTCACTGCACTGAATGTAAATATCCCACAAGGAATTGCTTTCAGCTCCCAGGAGAAGAGCTGCTCCATGGAAGGTAATATATTTTCATGTAACCGAGGCAACCATTACACATGCCGGGAAATCAAGTATATGTATGCTTTAGATATTTGGAATTAGTTCTAGTTCTTTTTAGACCTACCTCGGCCTGTGGTAAATACACAGCTGTTTGTTTTTAGGTAATACCTTTTCTAGTGTCATTCATTCATTCATTCATTCGTTTCATATGCCAAGGTGATGTTTTTATCCGATCTTCAACCCAGAACACATACATGAATTGTAACTAAACTGAGTGCTGTATGATCGAATTTCACCCTCGGGATTTTTCTCTGTGGCAGATAGAGAAAGTATAGTTGAAAATATTTGTCAGTAACGCCATGCTAAATAGAGAAGCTTGAGCAAAAAAGTGGAGAGAACATTTCCAAACATCATAGTTTTCTGCGTAATATGTAAGTAGAGTTTTTTGTACGTACTGTATACCAAAGACCACAAGTGGATAAAAGTGAATTAAGACACATTACATTCATTCATTCATTCAACAATCCAGAGCAATGGAGAGTGTGGAAAAGAGGTGAAGAAGCGTGTGTAGGCAGGTTGGAATGGTTGGAGAAAAGTATCCGGTGTGATATGTGATAGGAAGGTATCGGCAAGAATGGAAGGAAAAGTGTTAAAGACTGTGATGAGGCCAGCGATGTTGTGTGGTTTAGAGTCTGGAGGTCGCAGAGATGAAAATGTTGAGGTTATCTTTGGGAGTAACAAAGATGGATAGGATCAGGAATGAGTACATCAGAGGGACAGCACATGTAAGATGTTTTGGAGACAAAGTCAGAGAGGCTAGATTGAGATGGTTTGGACATGTACAGAGGAGGGGTAGTGAGTATATTGGTAGTAGCATGCTGAGGTTGGAAGTACACGGCAGATTTTTGAGCCTAAGTACTTAAAATCCTCCACCTTCCTTATCTCTGCTCCCTGTAACCTCACCGTTCCTCTTGGGTCCTTGTCGTTCACACACATGTATTCTGTCTTACTGAGGCAACCTTCATTCCCTTCCTTTCCAGGGCATACCTCCACCTCTCTAGATTTTCCTGCACTTGTTCTCTGCTCTCACTACAGATCACAATGTCATCTGCAAACATCATAGTCCATGGGGAATCTTGTCTAACCTCGTCTGTCAGCCTGTCCATCACCATAGCAAACAAGAAAGGGCTCAGAGCTGACCTTTGAATCAGTCCTACCTCCACCTTGAACTCTTCTGTCACACCGACGGCACACCTCACCACTGTCTTATATCTCTCATACATGTCCTGCACCACTCTAACAGACTTCTCTGCCGCTCCAGACTTCCTCATGCAATAGCACAGTTCCTCTCTCAGCACCCTGTCATATGCTTTCTCCAGATCTATAAAGGCACGATGCAATCCCTCCCTCTGTACTTCTCTATTAACATCCTCAAAACAAACACTGCATCTGTGGTGCTCTTTCTTGGCATTATAATGACGGTAAATCAACACCCTAAATTATTCATTTGTTTTATTTATTTTTCTAAGCCATTTCATCCTAATTCGGTTCACTGGCGCCCATCTCAGCCGACTTTGGGTGAAGGTAGAGTACACCCTGAACAGCGCACCAGCCAATTGCAGGGTAGAAGCACATACAACCATTCACTCTCACTCTCACATCCACACTCACCTTGGGGTGAATTGGAACAGCCAGTCAACCTACTGTGCACGTTTTTCGACAGTGGGAGGAAACCTACATAAGCACAGGAAGAGAATGCAACTCCGTACAGAAACCACCGACCCTGGAAATCAAACTCATGTCTTCTCGTTGTGAAGTGGAAATGCTTACCACGGTGCTGCCATGCCACCCACAGTAAATTAGAAAAAAAAACAAAGCATTTATCTGGTCTTTTTAGGAGACATGGTGGCGAAGTGGTCAACACATCAGCCTCACAGCAAGAAGGTCCTGGGTTCAATAACGGTGTTTCAGTGTGGAGTTTGCATGTTGTCTTCATGGTGGTATTGGTTTCCTATGGTTCTATGGTTATAGCACACGGTTCAAGCCCCAGT
The DNA here is from genome assembly GCA_024760905.1 of Plotosus lineatus. Classification (NCBI taxonomy): domain Eukaryota; kingdom Metazoa; phylum Chordata; class Actinopteri; order Siluriformes; family Plotosidae; genus Plotosus; species Plotosus lineatus. The sequence goes on along the minus strand of CM045732.1, from coordinate 46,347,089 downwards.
ACCACCATGCACCCACTGGGCCCTTGAGTAAAACACTTATCCACTTAACTGTTATGCTGCTGGAAGCCACTATACCGGCTCATAACATTGTACAGTACTTGAGAAATGCAGCGAGTCTTGGTCGTGGCATTCCATACATAGCATAACAAACGGCTGTAGATTGGTTGGAATTGGCCTTATAAATTTTCCAACAAAAAAGAAAGACTAATAAATGTTATGGTAAATTTGATTGGCTGTTGTGAAAAAAAAAACATAGACATATATATTATAAAAATAATAAGACAGGACAAAGACTTCTATTGAAACTTCATTTATCACTACAGATCTGTTTTGAGGGGTGGCAAAACCATCCTCTCTCTTCAGGTGATTACAGAAGAATTTCTTATAATTAATATATATATATATATATATATATATATATATATATATATAATCAGGGTCTGCTGGGAACGTTTGGCGGAGCCCCCTGTCCGAGAGGCCTTTAACTCCCACCTCTGGCAGAGCTACAACCACGTTCCGGAGGAGGCGGGGGACATGGAATCCGAATGGGCCATGTTTCGTGCTTCCATTGCTGAGGCGGCAGCCCATAGCTGTGGCCGTAAGCTCGTCGGTGCTTGTCGTGGCGGTAATCCCCGAACCCGGTGGTGGACACCTGCGGTGAAGGGGGCTGTCCAGCTGAAGAAGGAGGCGTATCGGGTTTTATTAGCCTGTGGGACTCCTGAGGCAGCAAACCGGTACCGGCAGGCCAGACGTGCTGCAGCCGAGGCTGTCGCAGATGCAAAAGCTCGGGCGTGGGAGGAGTTCGGTGAGGGCCTGGAGAGTGATTATCGGTTGGCCTCAAAAAGGTTCTGGGCCACCATCCGACGCCTCAGGAGGGGGAAGCAGTTCTTCACAAACACTGTTTACGGTGGAGGTGGGGAGCTGCTTACCTTGACTGGGGATGTTGTTGAGAGGTGGAGGGAATACTTTGAGGACCTTCTCAATCCCACCAACACGCTGTCCGTGAAAGAGGAAGACCCTGGGGGTTCGGATGAGGGTCCGCCCATCACTGGAGTGGAGGTCACTGAGGTTGTCAAAAAGCTCCTGGGTGGTCGAGCTCCGGGGTTGGACGAGATCCGCCCGGAATATCTCAGGGCTCTGGACGTTGTAGGACTGTCTTGGTTGACACGTCTCTGCAACATCGCGTGGTCATCAGGGGCTGTACCTCTGGATTGGCAAACTGGGGTGGTGGTCCCAATTTTTAAGAAGGGGGACCGGAGGGTGTGTTCCAATTATCGGGCAATTACACTCCTCAGCCTACCTGGGAAAGTCTATGCAGGGGTACTAGAGAGGAGGATCCGACCGATAGTCGAACTTTGGATTCAGGAGGAACAATGTGGTTTTCGTCCTGGCCGCAGCACTCTTGACCAACTCTATACGCTCCACAGGATTCTGGAGGGGGCATGGGAGTTTGCCCAATCTGTCCACATGTGCTTTGTGGATTTGCAGAAGGCTTTCGACCGTGTCCCTCGAAAGATCTTGTGGGGCGTGCTCCGAGAGTACGGCGTTCCGGATCCGTTGCTACGAGCTATTCGGTTGCTGTATCACCGGAGCCAGAGTTTGGTCCGTATTGGTAACAGCATGTCGGATTCGTTTCCAGTGGGAGTTGGAGTCCGCCAAGGTTGTCCTTTGTCACCGATTCTGTTCATAATTTTTATGGACAGAATTTCTAGGCACAGTCGAGGCGATGAGGGGTTCTGGTTTGGTGGCCATCAGATATCGTCTCTGCTTTTTTCGGATGATGATGATGTTGTCCTTTTGGCTTCATCAAGTCGGGCCCTCCAGCTCTCATTGGAGCAATTCGCAGCTGAGTGCGAAGCAGCCGGGATGAAGATCAGTACCTCCAAGTCCGAGGCCATGGTTCTCAGTCGGACAATGGTGGAATGCACCCTCCGGGTCGGGAATGAGGTCCTGCCCCAAGTGGAGGAGTTTAAGTATCTTGGGGTCTTATTTACGAGTGAGGGAAGGATGGAGCGGTGCCTGTACCGATCCGTCGTGGTGAAGAAGGAGCTGAGCCGCAAGGCGAAGCTCTCAATTTACCAGTCGATCTACGTTCCAACCCTCACCTATGGTCACGAGCTTTGAGTAATGACCGAAAGAACAAGATCACGGATACAAGCGGCTGAAATGAGCTTCCTTCGCCGGGTTGCGGGGTTCTCCCTTAGAGATAAGGTGAGAAGCTTCACCATCCGGGGAGAGCTCGGAGTAGATCCGCTGCTCCTCCGGATTGAGAGGGGCTAGTTGAGGTGGCTCGGGCATCTGGTCAGAATGCCCCCCGGACGCCTCCCTGGTGTGGTGTTTTGGGCATGTCCAACCGGGAAGAGACCCCGGGGTCGACCTAGAACACGCTGGAGGGACTATGTCGCTCAGCTTGTCTGGGACCGCCTCGGTGTCCCCCCGGGAGAGTTGGAGGAAGTGGCTCGGGAGAGGGACGTCTGGACCTCTTTGCTAAGGTTGCTGCCCCCGCGACCCAACCCTGGACTAAGCGGAAGAAGATGATGATGATATATATATATATATATATATATATATATATATATATATATATATACTGGGATCCCTCACTTTCCGCGGTTAATTGGGACCGAGATCTGCATGCGACCATCGAAATCCACGAAGTAGGATCACCCCCTCCTACCCACCCCAATGACGTATACATACATGTATATGTGTATATAACATCAATAAATACATTTTCAATGCTATAAATGCTGATAATAACAATTAAACATTAAAAAATAACATAAGATGTAAATAAAATAGAAAATGCGTGGAAATGCATGCACACACAGATGCAACAATACAGAACAGTACAGAAGCTCCCCAGCTTACAAATGAGTTAGGTTCCGGACAGCCGGTTAGATTAATTTGTTTGTAAGTTGTTACAGGGCAGTCTTTAGAGGGGAACGTATGTTTAAACCTTGTTTAGGGTTTGTTTGGTTTTTTTTTTTGCATAATTGGCCTTGTTTTTGTGGCATTTTCCTCAACTTTCCGACCTATTCTGCCTTAATTTCCTTATTTTTTAATTCGATTAATTTTTTTTTTTTTTTTAACCGCGATGCACTGAAGCCGCATTAAGTAGTGCGGGATCCCAGTATACTGTAATGTATCATTCTGAACCTGCATAGTACGTAAAACATGGCAGCATAACAGTTAATTGGTCAGTTGTATATATAAAAAAAGATTAATGTAAACATGTCAGTTGTGAGTATATTGGTAATAGGATGCTAAGGCTGGAACTACCAGGCAGAAGGCCTAGAGGAAGACCAAAGAGATGATTCATGGATGTGGTGAAGGAGGACATGAAGGTCGTTGGTGTAAGAGAAGAAGATACAAAGGATAGGATGAGATGGAGGCAGATGAGTCGCTGTGGCGACCCCTGAAGGGAAAAGGAAAGGAAAAGAAGAAGAAGTCAGTGTTAGCATGTCTGCCGCACAGTCCAGTGTTCAGGTGTTTCTGTGTGGAGTTTACATTTCCTTCTTGTGCTTTTGTGAATTTCCACTGGTTACTCTGATTTCTTCTCATTGTCCAAATACATGCATGGTAAGGCTCTTTCAAATTAACCCTAGGTCTGGATGTGTGCGTGAATGGGTGTGTGTTGCTCAGCGATGGGATGATAAGCTATTCAGGGAGCACACGTCCTTCACCCAGTGTCTGCTGCCTGAAGTGTAGTTAATGAGTCAGAAATGTACCTTTTTTGTCTAAATTTGAAATGCTCATGCAGTGTAATATCAGGTTTAAATTTAAAAAAGAACAAAAAAACAAGTAGATAGATAGATAGATAGATAGATAGATAGATAGATAGATAGATAGATAGATAGATAGATAGGTAGACGGACAGATGGACAGAGACGGACGGACAGATAGACAGACGGACAGGCAGATGGACAGAGACAGGCGGACTGACAGACGGACAGGCGGATAGACGGACAGACAGACAGACGGGTAGATAGGTGGATGGATGGATGGATGGATACAGTCTGAACATGAACAGAAGAGAGTGCCCTAGGCCTTCTGGATAAGCAAGTATGATGGTAGTGTTGGTGTATTGATCACACTGAGGTAAACCAATTAAATATTTGAGCCTGGGGAAAAGCAATTCTGGGAAAAGCCAGTTCGCTGAATCAGCCAAACTCTTTTAGTTTCAACAATTTAAGAGCAAAACATAATACCCCCTCCTCCTCCGAGTTCAGTTTGGTTGAATGCTAAGGTTTCTTGGCAGACTTAGTATCTCTTATTCACCTGCTATCTTGTTTCGGGTTGATGTGTCTGTTTACAATAAAAAGACTATAACTGGAGGAATGAGTTTGTGCATGTGTCACGATTTGTAAACAAAGCAGAAGCAATGGCATTAACACCCTGGTTTGTAAAAAGTGTGAAAGTCTGAAATAAATTGTTAAAGAATAGCAGAAAGCATACAATTTCATGAAAGCTAAAAAAGTATGGGAGTGCATTATTCCCAATCTCTCTCTCTCTCTCTCGCACACACACATCTCTCTCTCTCTCTCTCACACACACACACACACACACACACACAGACACACACACACACACACAGGTTACATCCAATATCTTTTATGTAACTTAGAGAATACCTATTTTTCATGGCTTGCCTTGTCCTTGTCTGTGTTATCGGTCGCCATCTTGACTGTTGATAATAAGCACAGCATGCTTGCAATCTAGTGATCTGAGCACCATGTTTATGTTCTCCTGATGACCATGTCTATTGCAGGGGTGATTGACACTTGCATACAGAAGTGAACAAGAGGTTTCAGATAGATATTTTGGCTGATTCAAGTTTATTTCTGAGAGATAACACTGCGTTTTATCTTTAACTAATATGCCTGATAAGTGAATGGATAGCCCTGTGTTTGCCACCATTTAGTGCATACTGTGTCTGTTTTCAGTTCACTTTTAGAGCACAATACTGTATTATAACAGGACCGTGCTGTTCTTTCTGATAGACAGTAATGAAGTTTTGTCATTCTTTTTCATTACACTTATCCTTTTATTGCAAATGCCACCTTTTTATAGCAGTCCTCTTGTGAGTTTTTTTATTAGTTTTTTTGTGTGAGTGACATAGAAGGTAGTGATGTGACAGTTTTCTTTCAATAGGAAATTGTGTGTGTGTGTGTGTGTGCAGTCAATGAGTGTGTGTTCTTTTTGAGTAAGTTATTCAGTTTAGTAAGCTATTGATTAGCTGAATCATATGTGTAGACAGTTAAAGTGTGTACGAGCACTCAGAAGAGTGCCTGTTGTGCATGTCTTTGGAGTGGAAGGAAACCAGAGTACCTGGAGAAAACCCACACAAACACAATGTAACATACAAATTCTACAGAGAAATACCCGAGCCCGGGACTTGAACCCTGGAGCTCCTTCCTGTGAGGCAGATGTACTATCCAGTTCACCATTGATGGTACAATGTATATTCACTGCAGTGCTTCTCACGTACAGTCGGCCCCCAATTTACGAAGACCCCTTTGTACGAAATCCCCGGATTACGAAAAAAATTTTCTTGAGTTTCCATGAAACAACCCCCTCTTATGAAAAGAAATTCAAAATTCAAACGGGCCAATCAAAATTTCACACGACGCGCGAGTTGCTCTCTCATTGGCTGTCTCTCAACATGCCCCTCTGGCCTCCCAGATAGAGACAAAAGGAAGCTTCACGCTTTAGTTTTTAGTTTAGTTTTTTACGCTGTTTTAATTCAGTAAATGTTTAATAAATGTGGCCGCATTTGAGCTCATCTGGAATTCCGATCCCTCAAGGAATCAAATTAAAGTTGAGTTTGTCAAGCAGGGAATGCGCTTTGAATTCACGTCTTGTGGGCGTGGTCCGCAGTGCGCGCGAGGGAGACACAGAGAGAGGGGGGAGAGAGAAAGAGAGAGAGAGAAAGAGAGAGAATAACACTTTATTTTTTTGGTTTAGTTTTTTAAGTTGTTTTAATTCAGCAAATGGTCAAGCAGGGAATGCGCTTTGAATTCATGTCTTGTGGGCGTGGTCCGCAGCGCTCGCGCGGAACAGAAAGAGAGCGAGAGAGAGAGAGAGAAGGAATAACGCTTTAGTTTTTATTTTTAAAAAGTTGTTTAATTCAGTAAATGTTAAGTAAATGTGGGTGCGTTTGAGCTCATCTGGCATCCCGATCCATCCAGGAATCAAATTAAAGTTGAGTTTGTCAAGCAGGTAATGAGCTTTGAAATCATGTCTTGTGGGCGTGGCCCACAGCGCGCGCGAGAAGGAGAGAGAGAGAGAGAGAGAGAGAGAGAGAGAGATTGATTTGTGTGTGGGTGTGTGTGTTAATAAAAATGTTTAATAATGGTTTAATTAATAAATATGTTAATAAAATGGTTTAATATGTTAATAAAATGGTTTAATGGTTTAATAAATAATTTTCTTTTACTTTTAACACATATTTCATACAAAATTGATGTACTTTTATCGTTTTTAAAGGGTTTATGGGGTTTATCCAGTCCAAAGACTGGAGCCTTGGAACGAATTAGGCGTTTAACATGTAACATGTACTGCCCCATACTGTCCTACTTACGAAATCCCTGCTATACGATGGCTCGGGAACGATTAATTTCGTAAATTGTGGGCAGACTGTACTTTCTGTGGCGCCCCCTCTAGGAAGAAGAAAACATTCACGCCCCCCACCACCCAGTGAGAGACTATAAATAGTATTATTTGTCTATAAAATTGTTATTGGTACAACTCTGCATAACACTGTGTATTGACGAACATTTAAAAAAAATAAATATAGTTCAACTTACAATAAAGAAAACCTTAATTAACATAGTTTTTAATGTGTAATAGAAAAAATTTAAAGTGCACCAATGTGCCACCAATGTGAACTAAAAAAAAATACATCCTTATTTCAACTTATTTATGTCTTAATATCTCCCATTCTGTCTCCACCTTTCTCTTTGTTCCTGTTAGAAATCTTTCCATGTTGTATCTTGAGGGGTTGTTTACTGCAATTCATATTATTTGCTCATGCGAAAAACCGCTACAGCGTGACAATGAGATCGCCACTGTCAGCTACTGGAGTGGAGG